>MNCI01026062.1:39568-67803 GCA_015680685.1 Gnetum montanum
CCCCCTTACCAAGAATGAAAAGTTGAAAACGTTGGTTTCAAGCCTCATCCCAGTTGGCCTTCCAACTACCTCTATGCTAGGTATGGCAAGGGGGAAAAGAAGGGGGGGGTGTTAGATAATGGAAATATCACACCTTCTTATTTCAACATTGGAGAAAATGGGGGAAAGTTTAAAGGCCTAGAATGGAAACTTGGCAGTTTTCCAAAAATGGTTTTGGCAAGCTACAAAATTTTACCACAAAGGAGGGGAAAGTAGGCTTGGCTGGTATGGAAACCAACATTAGTTTTGTGAAAAAAAATATGGAATTAAGAATTAAATGGTTGTTAAGGCCTCCACACTAGCTTTGCTCTAGAAATTCATAGTAAACGTTATGAAACTTCAACATCCACACCACCTACAACTTTCACACTAAGGTTTTTCCTACAAGGAGGGGAGGTAAAGACAGTGTTGGATTCCTTTGGAGTTTTGGCTCCAAAAACCTAGAAAATGGCTTTCAACTTTCAATATTGGCAATGGAATAAAAGTAGATCTCGTCATTAAGTTGGTAACAAACCTCACCCATGTGGCCTCCCAACTACTTTCATGCTACGTATAGTAAAGGCAGGAAAGAAGGGGCTGAGATGATGGGAATCTCACACCTCCTACCTCAATGTTGATGAGGGGAAGGATAAAGACCAAAGTGGAAAGTTGGTGTTTTTCCACTAAAAATGATTTTAGCCAGCTACCAATTTTCTCACATTGGGAAAAATGGCAGGAAGCTAACTTACAAAAGAGTTGAACCACCTAGTTTAGAAACTAGAGAATAAATTATTGGCAATAGAAAGAAAAAATAGAGGGGAATAGATATCAATGCTAGCTTTGGACTATAAAATTTACAACAAGTGCTATGAAAATCCAACACCCAACCACCTACAACTTCCATGTTTTGGTTTTAGTCACAAGGTGGGGAAAGATCAACATTGATTCTCCAAANTGCCCAAGTGTTGAATTAGTGCTTGGAAAATTGCTTAATCATCTGAAAAATTATGGAATTACCAAAGTGTTTATATGTTAAAAGTTGCTGAACATTGCTAAACCTGTAAATGGTGTTGGAGGTTGGTTTTTATAGGTTTTGGATCATGCATGGGGCTGCAAAATGGCTATAAATTGGCTTTCGAATTGACCTCTCCACCATGCTTGCTGAAGTAGTTGGTCAACTTTGAAGTGCATGAAGTGGTAAAATCTTACTATTGTAGCTTCCACAGTGTGGAAAAACTTCCATGCTGAGGAGGGAAGGTTTCCAAGCTGTGCATGTGGTCTCCATACTGAAGGGGAAAAGTTTCCAAAACTCCCATCCTTCCACACTAGGAGTAGGTAAGATTTATCTCCCTACATGTTTTTCTAGCATAGAAAAGTTTATACCATGTGCCCCCAGCACCCCCCCAAATACAAAAGCCCAAATATAGACACTAGGTGACACATTTGCACTTGGAAAATAAGGCTTTGATCACTTGTGAGGCATTTTTAGCCCAAAAGTATAAAGTATGTGAAATTCCCCACTGTGGATTACAATCTTCACATTTATAATGAATTTTTACCCTAGGTTTCATGGGGTGAAAGCTACATGATGAAGATTTGCTATAACATGCAAATTTTTGTGGTGTTTCAATATCATCCATAGTCTAATGGTAAAAACGATGTGTTGAATAAATCCTTGCTGAACATATTGAGATATTTGTGTGATGGATAGCCAAACAAGTGGGAAAACTTATTGTATCAAGGTTAGTTTTTATACAATAATTTTTTTCATGTTGCTATTGAAAAAACCTCATTTGAGGTGAATTATGATTTTCTTCTTAAGATGGTGCACACTTTGAAGAGCTTTAATTATGAAGCTTAACTTAGTGTTAATTTTGTGCAAGAAATGAGGGATCTCAATGTACAAGTAAAATTGAATCTTGAGAATAAGGCTATAGAGAGAGTTCTCAAGAGGAATAAGGATAAAAGATAAATTTTGTTGTTGGAACTTGATTTGGGTGCACTTGAATAAGAAATGGTTGAAAGGTATCATATTCTCAAAGTTAAAAGCTAAGAAGATGCAGCTTCTCAGAATTAAGACTAAGATTAATGATTATGCTTTTGAAATTAATTTACCAAATAATGTTGATATGTATTTTATATTTAATATTTTAAATCTTGTGCACTATCATGGATTAGTCGATGAGAAGATCATACAAGATAACATCAATGAGTTGAATAGGGATATTAATTAGTCTAAGTCTTCAATGAAGAGGAAGTAATCATACTCAAGTAGAGGAAATCTTCTAGTACTTGGAAAGTGAAGAGGCATGAGTACTTGATCCATTGAAAATATTAGTCTACAAATGATGTTATATGGATCCATGAGACAAACTTCATGAGTGGGGGATCACTTCAATCCATGCTTTTTTGTTCAAATGAGTTCACTTTTTGAAGGGTGGGAGAGGTGGTGTAGGGACATCTCTTTTGATCCCCTTGTTCTTTTCTTATGTATGTGTTTTTGCATGTTTCACAATTCATAGAGATATCTTAGAGGTCATGAAGCCATCTTGTCTAAGTTTTGAGCTCTCATGATTAATGTCTTAGATGTCAAGAGACATCTCCAGAATTATTGTAGACATCTCAGGCAAGATATCTAACTAGAGAGGAGATGCCTTAGATTAGTGTGAAATGTCTTACAAGTTGTTGAGATGTTTCAAGATGGGCTAATATATCTCACCTATAGTAGGAGATGTTTTAGTTAGGAATGAGACATCTCCTAAAAATTGACACTTTCTTAGTAAGACTTCATGGAAAGGCTAGAGATAATCCAAATGGGTAAGGAAACTTCCAAAATTATCATTCCAAATTTGGAAATATTTGAGATAAGGTGGAAAAAGATGAGAAATAGTGAAAGATCTATAAGTTGAACTTGAGGAAGGCTTCCTAGGGTTTTTATATTTCTTGCTTAATAAACATGGATTGTGTTTCATGCTTATAATACCATGAGAGGTTATGAGAGGTCATAGAGAGTTATGAGTGAGATGTGAAGAAAGCACATGTGAAACATGCATGAGTATGTTGCAATGTTTGATCAATTAAGTGGGTATTAACCTAGTATCTCTTGTGCTTTTTTAGTTGAGATCTCAATCCTAAGTTATGGGAAGGACTCTCTATTGGTTGTTTCTTGCATTGAGGACAACCATTATGTGGTTGTAGAGTGTAATGCTCTACAACATCATTTGGGTGTGTGATATTGTTTAGATATTTTTTGGATTATGAAACCTTGTTGTAATTTTATTTTTGAATAATTAAAGATAGTTAGTTTTCCTATTTTTTATTGAGTTAATTATTGTTTCATAATATCTAGATTTACTAGGATTAAAGGTGAATTTAATATTGGAGTGAACTTGCTCCATCTAATTATTGGTATCAAAGAATAGTGTTGATTATTGCTTGGATTTGGTTGTGGATCTTGTTAAATTTAGATGATGCCTAAGAAGAAATAGCTATAAGTCTTAAATAAAGACATGGAGAGCATGAAGTTTTCCTTCCAACTAATGGTTGTTTGACTAGATGAAATTAGTGGAAAGGTAGATAGGAATATTGATACCAATCATATCCAAACATGTGAAGATGATCAGTATTCACATTTAGATGAAGAAGTTTCACAACCTAGTGGAGAAAAAGTAGATGATAAAAAAGGATAATCCAACTATGAAAGAGTAGAAACCCATTAGCCAAGGATTCCAATGGAAGAAATCCTATTTCTTAGATGAAAATTTTAAGGATTTCAACAATGATAACTATTTCTTCTCCTAACAAGCTAGATGAGGAAGATGAGGCAAGAGTTTCTAGATCATTTCATAATGTTGCAAGACTTCTATACATTACATTGAAGAATTTTAATAGTATAGATTGTACCAATGCTTCTTCAAGTTTGTTGGAGGTACTTGACAAGCACTTTGAGTTAGAAGAGATACCAAACAGCTTAAGGATACCTATTACTAAATCTAAATTAGAAGGGATGGATTCTACTTTGTGGGAAAAAGAGATCCAAGATTATGAAAGATAAAAAGATCAATCCTTAAAATATTTAAATTTGATGAAATATAGGTTGAGAAGAAAATTTGAACAATCTTGTTAGAGGTGAAAGACAGATGAGCAGCAAGGTATCCCTACACTCAACCACACAAATACGAGCATGTATGCACGATTCGATTGAACTAGTTGTGATAACTAGATAGTTATATGTTGATCGTAGTTCGCTATCTTCCCACCTAGACTAGTAATAGCTTTGTCACATATGGTTTAGTCTAGCGTGAGGTGTATGATGGGATTCCTAACACTAGGCTACTCCTAGAGACATTGAAAAAATAATCTTGATTTAAACTAATAAGCACTAATAAAATAAAATCTAAACTAGCCTAAGTGTGATGAGCATCCATCCTTAATCATCCACACACATCTTGGACTTTGTGTACTACTTCTAGGATTACCAAGCACACATTACTCAAAGCACTACTAGATATGCTACTAGGTTACCAAGTAGCTACACTTAAATATTCATAATTAAGATGTACTCATTTCACGTTTAAGAATAGAAATAGTAAATGGTGATAAAAGAAATATTAACTATTAAAACAATAAATAATAATCAACAATTAAATAATTAAAGACTAAGTGAATGTTGTAATGATAGAGTAATCTCGATCTTTATTGTTGGTTGTGTGCATGTCCAAGTACATCACACTTCGAACAAAGGTTTCGTACAATTACAAGCATCACACTACAGGCATGCACTTGGAAAGGAACTAAAAACTAATTGAAAACTAAAAAAAAAAGACTCTACTCTAAGACTTACCAACTGACTCCATTCTTGTGCACCTAAATGCTATATTTATAAGCCTACATAGGAATCATGATATCATGTATTCAATATCATTATCTAGGCTATGATATCACGTACCTGATATCGAGGATTCAATATCGGGTCCTAGTAAACCACAATTCATCATACCCTCATGACTAAATTACAACTCGTCCTTGAGTTAAATAATCAAAATGAGAATAAGTTCTTTAATTACACAGTGGATAGGTATGGGATTATTGACTAACAATGAATTACTTCATGTTGTAGTGTGGAATTAAACAAAACAAAATTGGGACACAGACATAGAGTACAAAATATAAAATTGTTGGAACTGATGTGATTTCTAGAAATGGTGGCTCCCCCAAGGGTCTCTTCCCCTTATCTTGTGCTCTAGGCTTTAGAAGTGGATGTCTTTGAAGGAGCATTTGAAGTTTTTCCTCTTCAGTTCAAGGATTCTATGTCATCCATGCTAATATTTCAATATTTGATGAAGTCGACACCTCCCATGGGCATGGCAGTTGTAGGAACATCTGATTGGCCTTAATGTACCAAGCCACAAACAATCATCATTCCTCTTCATAGGTTCTAGCTTTGTCTCTACATTCTTGGTAATTTTTGAGCTATTAAGCCAAATCTGCCACAACATCTTTCTACCCTTAGTAGCTGGTCTTGACATCTCTAATTTAGAATTTGCTACTTCTAATTTCTTCAACGTCTTCTTATGTTCAACAAATTCTATTTCATATTTAGCGTAGGTGGATGCTACCTTATTCTTCAATTTTTTCCTCAGGCATCCTACTATCAACATGGCTAAGTTGGCATACTGTAGCTTTGCTAACTCCATGTACTCAATAAGATCCTATATCTACAACTCCTAGCTTTTTACTTCTGCTTGGTGGGTGAAGGCATAGGTATCCAATATGGCCTACAAATCAACATTCTGAGCACTAAGAGTGTTGATATGGGCTTTGCCCATCTAGATTTCTTTCTCAATAACTTTCTTGTACATCCCCACTTGATCTCTAAAATGCTTCTTGAACTTCTCATGTTTCTTGGCATCATTTTGCCACACACTTATTTCAATCATTGTCTTCTAACGAATTTCACGTACCTCCTTCATTGAGAGGGTTTTGTTTTCTCTAGCCAAGCGATTCATATGCTAGTTGTCCCTTATTAATTATTCTCACAATTACTAAAACATTTCCTCAAGAACATTCTTCTATTTTTATAATGTAGTCAACTGGAGATTTTTGATGACGAGGTGTTTATTTTCTTCTTGTAAGGCTTTGAGTGCTTTAGTATGTGCATATGTTTGAGCTTATGCCTTTGTAGCATCCCAATCAGCCTTCTCTTTTTCCTCTACCACTATTTCATTCTCTTTTAACAATTTATTTAGCTACTTCATACGAAATAACTCTAGCTAGTTTGTAGGGAAAAATTGGGATGATCCCATTGTGCAGCTTGCAAGACGATGAACTTCTCTTGGAGTCTTTTCAACTCCTCCTCTACATGTTCATCCCTAACCTCTACCATGACCAACTTCCCTTTTGTAGAGATGAGATCTAACTATGTTGCTGTAACATCTTGAGGGATGTTGAACAAGGATTTCATCACTTGTCCTATCTACAACAACCAATCCAAAACATCCTCATGATCTGTAGAAGTCATTAAGGGACCAATCAAGGTTTGAACATCGTATGCTCCTATAAAATCTACTAGTGGCACAATAGGGACATTGAAAAATTCTTTGATATGGTCTGCAACCACTTCTGCTACTCCTACTGCATCCTGGTGTTGCATAACCACTACTATGGCACCTTCACCAGTTTCTAATTGCACTTGAAAAGATGCAGCATTACTAGAGATCTGTTATGACCAATGTGATTCCCCTCCTCATGTTTCAATGGAAACCTCATCTTGTGTGTGATCAAATGAAACTGTGGGCTATACGACATCATGATCTTGAAAAGATTAGCCTCATCACAGCTTTCCCAACTAACTGATTTAGTGATGGCCCAGAGATGGCTCATCAATGGTTGATAATCCTATGGTGATGGTGGTAGTTGGTCTTGCTAGCCTATGGGTTATGTGTTGGGCCTTGCTTTCTATTGTTGACTAGGCCTTGTGTCCAAAAGTTAGCTGGGCCTAGTTGTTTGAGGTGCAGTGGGCCCAACTATCTATTCTTGCTTAGGCTTCAGCGTCTCACTAGCATCCTTCCTTGGTGCTGGTAGCTTTAGCAATTTGGCAAATGAGGCATTTTGAGCCTTTTTGAGGATATCATTAGTGTACCCCATAATTCTAGCACATTGGCATAGCTTCCTAATTAGGTAGGGAAAAGGAAATGCGAACTTCTTGTCTTACATTCTTCAAACCACCTTAAAATTTCTATGAGATATAGATGGGGTAGGATGGCATCAACCTTGCCCATCAGGATGGAACTTCCTCTAGCTGCATAGGTGGAAATCCTGTTCATTTCTTTTGTTGAAAAAATGTGATATGGGCCAATTTTAAAATAGAACCTCTCTTCAAGTGTGAGCTCTCCATATGTTTTGTCCTCCTTTTCATACGTCCTTTTTAACCATATTTTTTATGCATCAGCATCAAAGCAAGTGGATAAGTGAGTAACCTTTAGCCTTGTGTTTGGAAGGTTCAAAACTTCTGAAATGGCCTTAGTAAAGAAATTAATAGAAATCCCACCAATATCAGTGGTGGTGCCTTCTTCCTTTTTGTCCCAAAATTGGTACATCTTCCCCAAGTACCAATTACCACTTTCTAAGAGAACAGGACACACTAGAGACCCTTTAAGTTAATCTCTAATGGACTTAGCGGCAAATTCAGTAAAAGGTCCAAAATTGAGTTTCACGATTACTACTGCTAACGTGGACCTTTGCCAAATTGCCTGAACATATTCCATAGATAATGTGATATGTTGTCCCTGTTCAGGTGCCCTACCATCTCCACCTTCAATATGCCCAGATTACGTAGTAATAGGAGATTCTTGACAAATGCTAAATGATTGTGCCTCTACCTCTCCTTGGTTGTTTGGATGCACCTTGAGAGGGTTCTCCTTGTTGTCCTTATTTAGGGGTCATCTGTAATCACATAGGATCAATTATTACTAAGGTTATTTACAAAATTATATTTATACCTTACTCATTTCCTTTAATAAATTCATTCTTGCCTAGTGTGATTTCAAAGTTAGAAATTTTCGTGAAAATTCCCCTAAAATTTTTGATATCGAGTCCAATTTGATTAGGTGACTCCAAAAAATAATTTTCATAGTCTAGGTGAAGAAATAAAATTAATTTGGCATACATTTTAGCATTTCTTAAGGTCACTTACCCCTTATGATATCCTTCAAGAAATAATGAATTTTAAAAAAACTATGTGCAACTTGGAACATAATAGACATTTGATGTTGGGGTATACGAAGGGTGTGGTTTTTTTGGCAGTGGCCTCCCCCATGACTTGGGGTTCTACCATTGTGTTTGGAAATGATACTTTTGTATGAAATTAGGATGTAGCATTCCTCCCCAATGCTCATATAAATGTGACAATACTAGAAATTGACCTTTGGGGTGATTGTATAAATACACATCACATTGATTCTTATGATTTGTAGTTGAGTTCCTATCTGTATTTTCTGCAACCTTTCTTCCCGATTGATGAATGGTGTTTTGTCCTATTTCTTGATTTGGCATCCTCCATTTTTCCTGTTTGTTAGAGTGATCATGCATAGTTCCTCTAATAATTTTGGCATATTCTCCACATTTTTCATGTACCCATTCCATCATTTTATTGATCTTTGCCTCTATTTCATCTAGTGATTATAGTGTTGGCAAAGATGATTCCACTTTCGTGAGGTGAGTTGATTTTTCCTCTTCATGGACCTTTGTTATTTGGATATTTTGGTCCCATTGAGATCTTTCAACATTCTCCCATTTGGCTATTTCTCCTTCTTCTTTGGCTACTTTCTTAATAAGCTCTTGGAATTAGTGGGTTCATAGTTCATATAGTTAACCTGGGACATACATCCCTAAGGTCTCCCTTGTTTCATTACGAAGCCCATCCATGATGTGATACATTAGCCTTTCCTTAAAGAATCCATGGCCTGGGCATTTTTTTTAACAATGAATAATACCTTTCTAAGGCCATGCCCAAGGGTTCATGTTTCCCTTGTTTCCACTCTTAGATTTATCTCCTTAAGGCTGACACTCTTGCACAAGTTTGATATCTTTCATTGAAGAGTTCTACCATTGTCTACCAATGGTGAATTGATTATGGTTTTAAGGACCTATACCATACTTTTTCTTGGCCAACAAGTGTCATAGAAAGACCTTAACTCTTTGCCACCCATTATCAATGTTGTTCCATGCATAGGCATCATAGAAGGCTTGTAAATGATGTTGTGGATCTAAATCATAGCCTCCTAAAAACATGGGAAAGTTGTTTAAATCAAGCCTAGGTAGACAACTTTCCTTATGATGCCTATGGGATATTTGAATAGCCTCTTGTATATGCATTAGGCTCTTAGTGACCAGTAGGGGTTCATCATCACTAAGTAAGTCATGAGTTTGTGAGCTAGGACGATGTTGTGTATGTTCATGTTGGCATTACTGACCTTGCTCGTGGGTTTGATTTTTATTTCTACTCCAACCCCTTAATAAATGTTCATCCATGTCACGACCTAACATTGAAGGAACAGAGAAAGAGAAAGAACTGGAAGACTCGTCATGACTTCTGTAAGTCTCCCAATCATCCCTAGATAAACTCTTGTTAACTATTAAGAAGGTACTAGGCCTTACAGGCCCCCTCGTTCTATGGAATGTGCTATCCCCACTAAAAGTGTCTAAGTTGGATGACAAGAGTCCTTGAGTATCATTGGGGTGTTCATGAACATATGAGACTCCTGCATAAGATTGAGTACTCCAAACTTCTTCATTATCATATGTTTTGTTGGTTCTCCAATGAATTTCCTCACTAGTTGTTGCATTAACATCATCTTGTGAGAGAGACATTGTCATGAATTGTGTGTGACTTATTTGCAATTAATTTCTTTCTAAAAGATGTATTGTTAATGCTTTGTTATAGTGATTTTGTATGATATAACTAATCTAGATAGCTAGCACCATCCCCAACAATGACACCAATGATGATTGGCAAGGTACCCCTATGCTCAACCATATGAATACAAGCATGTATACACAATCTAGTCAAACTTCATAGATGGACTAGTTGTGGCACCTAGATAGTTACACATTGATCATGATCCACTATCTTCCCACCTGGACTAGTAATAGCTTTGTCACATATAATTTATTCCAGCATGAGGCGTATGATGGGATTCCTAACACTAGGCTACTCCTAGATATACTAAAAAAATAATCTTGATTTAAACTAATAAGTACTAATAAAATAAAATCTAAACTAGCCTAAGTGCGATGAGAATCTATCCTTAATCATCCGTATGCATCTTGGACTTCATGAACTACTTCTGGGATTACCAAGAATGCATTACTTGAAGCACTACTAGATACGGTACTAGGTTACCAAGTAGCTACACTTAAATGTTCATGATTAAGACATACTCATTCCACATTTAACAACAAAAATAGTAAATGGTGATAAAAGAAATATTAATTATCAATTAAAGACTAAGTAAATGCTACAATGATGGAGTAATTTCTATCTTTATTGCTGATTGTGTGTGTGTCCAAGTATGTCACACTTCGAACAAAGGTTCCATACATTTACAAGCATCACACTACGAGCATGCACTTGGAAAGGAACTAAAAACTTACTGAAAACTAATAAAAAGAATCTACCTTAAGACTTACCAATTGACTCCCTTCCTGTGCACCTAAATGCTATATTTATAGGCCTACACAGGAAGCACAATATTGTGTATTTGATATCATTATCTAGGCTGCGATATCACATACCCAATATCGAGGATCCGATATCGAGGCCTAGGAAACCATGATTCATCAGAGACTATCATGGAGTTGAAATTCCTCAGGCAAGGTAACAAGGATGTCAAAGAATTCTACCTCAAATTTTCCAATCTATTCCATCAAGCTAAAGTAAACTAGGAGGAGTATGAATAGGCTTCAATGTTCTTAGAAGGTCTCAAAATAAAGTATTAGTAGGATTTTTCATTCTATAAGCCATAAAATTTTGATGAGGCTTATGATTTAGCACTCAAGGCTGAAAAGAAATTAAGTTAATTTGGAAACAAGAACAAATAAACTTTCAAGGAAAAGGATAAGGGATCTAAATTTAGAAGGAATAAAAGCCCAAATATGAAGACAAGGATAGTAGCCATGACAAGAAGATAGAGAAGTATGATCAAAAGGGCAAAGCTAAGAAGGACCAAGGAAAAAAATGAAAGGATCAAAGTAGTAGCTCATCCATGATTTAATTCTTCCAGTGGGGAGAATGGAAACATAAATAATCGGAATGTTTACTTCACAAGACAACCAAGGGAAAAGATGTGAAAACCATGGAGGTGGAGGAGACGTAAAGCTAAGCTCTTTAGGAAGGTAATCCTAATTCTTCTAAGAGTGAGAAAGTTTCTAAATTAAATTTTTGTGCATTCATGGGGAATGTGAATGGAGGAGACCATCATGCTAGGAAATTGTTATTTCAAATTTGGGTAGATGTTTGCTTAGCAAGGAATGAATTCATGTTTTTATTAATGGAGAAGTATAAGAGAATGTTTTTTCTTTTATGAAAATTATGAGATTGGGCTTGCTAACTAATCCTTTTCCTAGATTCTATAAGGTGCATTAGTTGTCTAGAGATTTCTATTAAGAGGTAAGAAAAAAATGTACATTGAAATTTGAAATGGGGAGTTTTCATGATGTTGTGAAGTGTGATGTGCTTCTAATAGATTATGCTAATGTAATTCTTGGTAGACCTTGAAATTTTAAAAATGGTGCTTAGTTTGATGAAGCAAAAAATGTGTGGAGTGTAGCCAGATTTGATGGGATCCATGAGTTAAATCCTATGACGACTGAACAAGTGAGGTAGCAAAGCTCACTTAATGCTTCTTTAATCCTTCCAGGAAAGAGGGAATGCATTAAGTAACATGATGAAATAGGTTTTGGATTTTTTGTTATATCAGCAGTTGCTTCTAACTATGATGATGTGCAAGTTGAACTTCCTATAAGTGTGCTAGGCTTGAAGGAGAAATTTTCCAAGGTGTTCAAGGGGGAATTGGATGGATTTCAAAAGTTTTATTCAATGAATTTAGATTTATTTCTAGCATATTTCAATCTTTTAAATGCAATGATAAAGTTAGATCTATTCTATGAACCTCAAAAATTTATTTTGTACTTCTTACTCAAAATGTATGCCTCAAGACCCTCAAAAACTCAATTTAGCATAACATGGGTATGCAATGCTTGTTTTTAACATATGAATAGTCATTTCTAACTCTCAACCCTGATTCTTAAGCCTTCATTGAGCTAGCCACCATAACAAAGCTTTTGAATATTCCAAATAGTTATGAATCCTATCTTTTAATTAATAATATAAGAAAAAAATATATCTATAGAAAAATGAATAATAATAATAAATTACCCTTAGGACCAAGTCACAATTATGGCTAGCAAGGTTGCATAGCTAGTGTGTTACTCCAAACACCTGCCATAGTAGGACTAGGTTGCATTACATCGCAGTAGCTACATTATTGTGCAACCTAGTCTCAACAAGGCTATCCTACACTACATCAAGGTAGGGTCCTAAGGCCTAGCCATGCTACTTCATGGTCTAGTTGTAGTGGGCTAGGCTGCACTACATAGCATCATGGTAGGACCACAAGGCCAATTGTTGTGGCTAACTTGTGGCTTGTAAAAATCATTCTCTATCATCCTTGTAATGTAATAGCTTTCAACCCCCACCATCACCACCCATGTACATCTAAGCTCTATCATTTTCATCTATTTTCTCTCAGCACCACTGCATGCCACCACTATCTTACACATTGTTTGTCTACTATCCTATGCTCCATCTTCTCCTATCTTCTCTTGTCACTAAAAATTTCAAATTTGGATGGCCAAGAGCATCATCAACATTAGTGGATATTGCCTTCTCTTGTCAACAAGAATAAAATTTTCAACATATAACATGCTTGCAAGATTCATAGATAGTGAAAGATAACATTCATTATGTCCACCTTGAACCTTGGACTTGCACAAGCACTAATACCAATGCATTCTAGAAGATTTACAAGATGTGAATGATGATGTCTTATACCTATAGGATGTTTTGTCATGGAAATTATTATACTAATTCTAACCTAATTTAAAAACTTTGGGATACAAAGGCATTTACAAGAGAAAAGGTTCTTATAGAAGTTATTTCCAACCATACAAACTAGCATATTGCAAGAACCAAAAAATAGATGGTTGTATGATCTTTTATAAAGAATCCAAGTTTGAATTGGTACAAAGGCTTGAATGAAGATTGGAAGATATGATTTTCAAAATTCCAGAACTTAAAATCATGAGGAAGAAAGAATGATTAAGATTCTAGAGAAGCCACATAGCCTTGGCATTGGTTATTACAATCTAGTTATTACGAAGATTTGTATCCATGGTCAACACACATTTAATTGTCAAATTAGCATGTCTAGATGTTTGACTTTGTCATGTGGCATACTTGATTAGGTAGAAGAAAGATTAAAGAAAAACCTATTTCTAACCCATACCAATATTAGCCCAATACCATTCACTTTCTGTGGAGACTTTAATACAAAAGTTAGAAGTAGCATTTATCTTAAAATATGAATGTGTAAAAGAATCCTTGAAAGAGAAACCTAATTTAAAGATGCCTCATTAATTCAAAATGTAATTCCATTAGCCATTGCATATTGTACTTGTTTTGAATCTTTGATAGATAAGTAAAATTCTATAATTTAAGAATAGATGATGTTGATGGACAATACTCATCAATAATCATAATTTATCAACTACATTTCCATGACTACTAAAGACAAGTCAACATCATTCTTCATCAAGTTACTATACTATATTTGGTATGTTGCCTGATGCTTCCAAGCTACTAAGTTGCTAGAGTTGATTCCTAAGGAAGACATTGAGAAATAAGATCAAGCCTTGTCATCACAAACAAGGTCATTTGACCATATACCCCTTATGTCAAAACTAGAACTACTTTCATTAATTCTCAAGATTGATGAAGATCAGAGAGTTTCTTAATCTTACTTTCATTTATGATCTTCTTATTTTATTTTATTATTTAATTTATATTTTAATTAAGTAAGATATCTTAGGGCAATACAAGTTGGAAATAAGAATTTGCCCTAGAGTAACAAAATATGTATTGAACTTTGTGTAACCTTGGTTAGGACTAGTAATTGGTGGTTGCTAGGTCTTTAATTTACATTGGTAGTTATGCTTATATTATGTTTGCAGAATGAGAGGAACATTAGGATATTCAACCTTAATTCAAAATGAGAAATCAAATTATTTGAGCATTGGAGCATGAAAAGAGCACAAGAGCTAGAAGAAGATCATTAACATGGGCTTGTTTGAGGATGAATGAAATCTCAGGGAGAAAAATTGTCATGTCCCTATTTCCAAATGGTTCACTACATAACAAATATGGTGTCTTTTTATAACAAGTGTTGTAATTATTATAATAAGATCCAAAGGAGCAACTTGTAATTAAGATCCAAAATTGTGCATTTTAATAATTAGTATGTCTCTTAAGGTAAACTTTAGTTTTGACCTAAGTTATTTATGCCTAAGCATTAGAGGTCATATCAATATGGAGATACAAAGCTAATAAAGGTTAGTAATAGGTGTCGAGTGAAGCAAGATAAGAAAGCAACTTATCATGCCTTCTTGGTGGTTGCAAGCCTAACCATGGTGGTAGTTTTGGATTGCCCCTAATGGATAGATGCTAAAGGAAGTTAATCCTAAAGAATTCTTAAAGCATGATTCAAATAAATTATTTTTCATTAATAAATTATTATTTTCACTTTTATTTTGCATTTTCTTGTTATTTTCTTTTTGCTAAATATTGCATGTTATATATATTTGGCATTTGTCATAGCATCCAAGCATGAGATGTCAAACTTAACATGCTAGTTTATGTTTATATGCAATTATACTATGAAAATTTAGTATACATCGTATGTTGTACAATACTATCTATGGTGTTTTGTAATATGTATCAAGTTAGTTATGTTTAATTAAGTTTGTTAACTAATAATAACTAATCATTGTGTCCCTTCCTTGTTTGGGCATGACTATTTTATTATAACTATATAAGTGATAAAACATGCATAAATATGTAATACAAAAAGAAGCATAGTATTTANTAAAACATGCATAAATATGTAATACAAAAAGAAGCATAGTATTTATGTGACATCTTATTCCCAAATGTTATGGAAAATGTCAAATATACATTGCTTTCAACATTATGCATAAAGAAAATAGCAGGAAAAATGCAAAAGAAAAAAAGAAAAGAATGCTTTATTAACATGGAATAATGTATCTAGGTCATGATCTTAGAGTTTCTTGCGATTATCTTTCTTTAGAATCTATCCCTTAGAGGTTATCCAACACTGTCACCATAGTTAGGCCTACAACCAATCAAAATGGATGGTCAATCACCTTCATGTCTTACTTCACCCAAAACCTGTTACTTACCTTTACTAGCTCTACAAATTCATGCTAATATGACCTCTAATATCCAAGTATAAATACCTAAGGACAAATCCTCAAAGATCACCTTGTAAGACATGCCCATTATTACAATGCATCCTTTCAATTCTTAATTACAACTTTTCTTTTTAGGTCTTATTATAATAATTATAACACTTTTTTATAAAGAGACATTATCTTTATAATGTAACATCATCATTTGGGAATGGGGACATGATAATATACTCCCTTTACATTTTATTTATCCTTTAACATGTTCATATTAGTGATCTTTCTCCAACTCCAATGCTCATTACATGCTCTAATGCTCTAATACTTTGATTTTTCCTTTTTACTTAAGGTTGAGTACCCCAATGTTCTTCTGCTTATTTTAAAAGAAAAATATAAGTAAGAAGAATATGTGTAAATTTAAATCTTATTTTATAAATACTTATCACATTCTCTAAGGTAATGACAAGAGGCAAATTAAAGGTATATCAACCACTAATCACTAGTCCTAACCAAGGTTACACAAACTGAAACTTATATCTAGTTATCCAAGTAAAGGTAGGGAAAATTCTTATTTTTCCAACTTACATTTCCCTATATATTTTATTTATCTAATTAAAATATAAATTAAAAAAATAAAAAATAGAAATATTATGAAGAAAAGTAAGGTTAAGAGTCTTCCTAATCTTGATCATCCTCAAGATGTAGTCATAGTTCTACCATTACTGCTACATGATCAAATGGGCTTGTTCAACATGGCAAGGATTAATCTTTCTTCTCAATTTCTTCTTTAGAAATTAACATCAATAGCTTGGTAACTTGAAAGAATAAGACATCATATTAGATGTAGTCTATTATCTTGATGAAGAATGATGTTGACATGTCTTGGTTAGTCATAGTAGCATGATTGATGAATTATGATTCTTAAAGAATTCTATCCATCAACATAATATATTCTTGAATTGGCAAATGAAATTTCATGTTGAATTAATGGGAACATCCTTTTCAAATTAGGTTGGAACTTTTACATTAAAGTCTTCACAAAGGATGAATGACACTAGGTTAAGATTGGTATAGGTTAGGAATAACTTATCCTTTAAGCTTTCCTTAATTTGATTAATTAAGTAGGACACTTGATAAATTCTAACATTTGACCATGCTAGTTTGGCAATGAAATGTGTGTTCATCACACATACATATCTTCTTGATGATTGGAATTTAAATATCAATGTCAAGACTATGTCATTTTCACAAAATATTTATTGTTCTTTCTTCCCTATGATTTGAAGTTTTGGAATTTTTAAAATCATATCTTCTAATCTTAATTCAAACCTTTGTATGAATTCAAACCTAGCTTCTTTATAAAATATTTTGCAACCATTCATGTTTTGATTTCTACAATAGACTAATTTGTATGACTTGAAAGAAGAACTTGCACAAGAACCTTTTATGCTTATAAACATCTTTGTATTCTAACTTTTTTAAATTGGGTTGGAATTGTAATAATTCCAATGGCAAGACTTCTTATAAGCATAAGATATCAACATTCAAATCTTGTAATTCTACAAAGATATATGGGTATCAACACTCATGCCAATTTGAGATCCATGGTGGACACAAATGTTATCTTTCACTAGGTAGGAACCTTGCAATCATGTTATATCTTGCAAATTTCATTCTTATTTTTGGATTCTCTTCTAGATCATTTCTCCTCATGGATATCATACACCTTGTGGGATCAAGATTATGATTCTTACCACATGATCTAGTTGCAGGTAAATTGCTATACATGTTCTTGACTATTTTGGTTCAGCAACTAATTCTTTAATTGATTGATTTGTTTAGTCGATAACAATTAGCTATATTACCTAGAATCTTAACAACCTTTCTATCTCCCTTAGAACACTAACTTCAATAGTGTAACCAATGATATAGTAGGGGTTAGTTAGCATCTAATCCTAAGATCCAACATGGCCCAATAGCTTAGATTTATTTGTCCTAATAATTAAATTATTACGCATAGTTAGTTAGTTAAGTTATGACCTCTTAAGGCATAGCTTAAGCCATCACCTAATTATTGAGTTCCTGAATGACCAATTTGACCTCACTATTATGTTTAAAATTCTAAAATATATTAGAAATGACCATTCATATGTTAGAAACAAACATTATATGCCTGAGTGATGCTAAAATTGAGCCTTTGAGGGTCTTGAGGTATCATGTTGAAAAAGAAGTAAAAACAAATTTTTGGAGCTCTATGGAAAAAATCTTACTTTACCATTGCATCTAAAAAGATGAAATCTAATGGAAATAATTCTTTCTTCATTGAAAAGACTTTCAAAATCAAAAGTTATGGCTTTTGAAGTCCAAAATTTTATGCACATAAAATGTGACTTCCTGAGAGGTCACTAATTCCATGACTACTACAAGATGAACATGCATAATTATAAATTTTTTATCCAAATAATTGTCAAATCATCAATTTATCATGGCTTTCAAATTTTTCTCCTTTTTGGTATTTAAATATATCCCACCTAGACCATCAAATTTAAATTTTTTCTGTAATTGAAGATTTTTCAAATTTTTCATTAATTAACAAAAAATTTCCCATTGGCTGAAGTAGCTAAAGAAGGCAAGATCTTTCAGTGTTGATGGTGTCCAATGTGCTTTAGGATAGGCATGATCCTATGATGTTGATAATGTTTGTCGATGCTCTGGGAATCATAGAAGTTTGTGATACCATCAATGTCCATTATTATTCATGGTCACTATAGATTGCCAAAATTTCTAGCAAGTTTTTTGTTGAGGGTTTTACAAGAAGTGACAATAGCAATGGCATAGAAACACCTCTTTTAATCCCCTTTGTTCCTTCCCTACATGTGTTTTTGCAAGTTTTGGACTTGAAGAAGATGTCTTGGAATTTTAGGAGATGTCTTGGCTAAAATCTAGGGATGATAGAAGATATCTAGAAGTCAAAGGAGACATCTTGCTAAAAGTGCAAAAGTATTAAGAAAAACATAGTGTTTAAGGAGAATATGTCTTAAAGGAGACATATCCCCAAAATTGCAGATGTCTTGGACAAGACATCTTTTCATAAGAGGAGACGTCTTGGCCCAAGAGAAGATGTCTCCCAAACATAAAATATGTCTTCCATGAGAACTAGGTTTTCATAGAATACATATTGGCAAGGTTAGAGATGACCTGTATGGTTGGGAAAACTTCTAAAAACATCCATCCTAGTTTGGAAAATACCCAAAATAAGATGAAAAATTATTTAATTAATTAATCATGGAGAAGGTGAGGAGACTTGGGAAACATCTAAATAATTTCCAGTTAAGTTGAGGAAAGGTTTCTAGGTTTCTTGTCTTCTAATTTGCCATAAATATTGATGTAATTCACCATTCTTGAAATCATGAGTAAGAGAGAGAGCTCATGCGTGAAGAGAGCTTGTGCAAGGGGATAGCTTGTGCAAGAAGAGAGCTTATGTAAGGAAATTGATTGAGAGGCAAGGAAGAGCACTTGAGAGCGATTGAGAGACTCTTATAAGTATCTTTTGTTTTTTTTGAGTTTTGGCTCTATGTTGAGTAATTGATGATTCAGAGAAGACATGTGTGGCCTATAAAATCCTTGGAAGAGTTGTGAGTTGAGCTTGGCTCCTTAACTTTGATGTATTTTCTTTGTATTTTTAGAGTTTTCTTAATATACAATAGGTTTTCTTCATTTCATTATGTTGTTCTTATTTTCTAAGCTAGATCTGCTTAGAAGTTTGGGAATTTGATCCTTTTGGAATCTATGGAGGTAGAGACCTTATTCTATATTGGTATTAGAGTGATAAGTTTAGAGTAATTTATACATGTACAATTGATTTAAAGGGATTCATACTTATATTTTTTTTTTTGAGAACTTAAGATTGGTAAAGATTGCTTTAATCTTATAAGATTAGGATTTCTTTTTAGTATGGATCCTAAGAAGAACATTGATCAAGATCTTGGACAAGAGATTCAATAGCTAAAAGATTCATTTAAGGCTTTTGTGCTTGAAATGCAAGAAGTTATTTCCAAATTAAGAATTGTTGAAAAACAAGATTTTGAAGAATTTTCAAGAAGAAGTGAAGGAGATTGAAGACAAGAATTCTTCTGCAACTCTACAAGGATCAAGAGGAAGAAATAATAAAAGAACTCCAAGGAGAGAAAGGACTAGAACTCAAAGGTATTAGCCAAGGTTTTCTTTTCTTCATAGTAATAAGGAAAATGATAATGAAAGGTTTGTAAAGATGCTAAGAAGTACTTTAAAAGTTCCACATGTGGATATTTCCATTTTTAAAGGTGAAGTATAGATTTCTTTCTTTCTTGGCTTGGAGCTATGAATAAGTATTTTCTTGTTGAGAAACTTTCTAGAAAATTAATGATTCATGCTGTTGAGATCAAAATTAAAGGATTGGTAGCTAAATAATAAGACAAGGAATGTCTCAAATACCTTGAAAAATATGGAAGACCTATTGAGAGTTGGAAACTCATGGAATTCACGCAAAAGAAAAAGTTTAAAAAAACATCCTTCTATCATGAAGCCATTAAGAAGAAAAATTTATCAAACAAGGAGATCAAAAGGTATAATACTTTTATGTTGAATTTTATAAAGTCTTGGAAATGAATAATGTTCATTGGACTTAGTATGAGCAAGCTTCTAACTTCATTAGTGCATTAAGGATGCAATATTAGCAAGAATTTGCATTCTATGAGCCTGATATTCTTGATGATGCCTATGATCTTAGTCTCAAGGATGATATGAGAATCATAAGTTTTGATCCAAAGAAGGAAAAATATCACAAGATAAGGGATGAGAAAGACATAGCTCACAAGTCAAGAAAATCATCCAAGAAGAATGATTAAGATGAGTCAAAGAAGAAGGAAATGGAGTCTAATTCTCCTAAGAAGGGAAGGATCTCCAAGGGGTAATGATCATGGTAAAGATATATGTTATGATTATGGTGAATCAATTCATAAATAATGGGAACGTACAAAGATAAAGAATAATGCCTTTAAGGGTAAGAAAATGTAAGAGGATGAGCCTAAATCTTCAAAGGTATATGAACATGCTTCTTTATACATTGATAAACAAAGTGAATTGAATAGTTGTAGTTTTTTTGGAAATGTTAGTGTCAATGAGGATGTTATAAGGAAGATTTTATTTAAAACTCATTATAATGTTAAGGCATTGAGTTTTCTCATTGATGGTGGAGCCCAAGAAAATGTGCTTTCTGCCAAGGTAGTGAAGTCATTGCAGTTAGCTACAATTCATCATACTAATCCATTCAAAGTGCACTGGTTAATGAAGAATCATTATAAGCAAGTTAATGAAAAATGCCTTATTATTTATTCCATTGGAAGTTTTCATGATCAAATTATTTGTGATGTATTACCTATTGGTTTTGTAACTCTCATATTTGGTAGACCATGGAATTATGATAATAAGGCTATTTTTGATGGACAAAACAATAGATGCACTATAAGGTGAGATAATCATAAGTTTAGATTGTTATCCCCTATTGATGATAGTAAGGTTGGTAATTTGAATTCTTCATTGATGCCTCCTAGTTATAAGGAGATTATAATGGTAAATGCTATTTATGATGATGAAATTTTCTTTGATGTTGAAAAGGATGCATTTCATATGAATGCTATTACTAATTGTGTGGAGTCTCATATGAATGAGAAGAAGGTTTATTTTACTAATGTTAAATCTTGGATTTTTTTGATAATCATGTATTAGGTGATGTTTTTAGGTGCTTGTATAATTATTAGGCTAAAGTTTGTACCCGCAAAGGGATGCTAGAAGAATAAGGAAGATTAGTTAGTAGCAAGTGGAGAAATGTCATTACTATTTGGCCAAATGGCAAGGAGGCCTACTCCATGGATTAATGTTAAGAATTATTTTTCTAGATTATTGTGTCACTTTTTTGTTGGTTTGAGTCATCATGGGGATGCAAGGGAAGCATTCCAATGAGATGCTCAAGTAAAGCAAGCAAGATGGGGCATAAGGACATGCCTCCATGAGCAAAGGAAGATCAAAATCAAAACCTCAAATGATACTCATTCTCATGTTTCTAATGCCTTGATTCTTCATTATTGTGCTACGTGTGATGGCCTTGAGTCATGGGTGCATGGTAACTTCCAACTTGTGAAAGGTCATAAAGCATGATATTTTTAAGGGTGAAAAAGCTAGTGTAGGAACATCTCTTCTGATTCCCTTTATTTCATCCCTATGTATGTTTTTTAGGTTTTAGTCTTATAGAATACATCTTGGTAGGTTAGGAGATATCTTGGTTGAGACTTGGGGGTGATAGAAGACATTTGGAAGTTAGAGAAGAAACCTTACTGAAATTGCAGAAGTCTCGGGAAAGATGTCTTATCTAGGGAGAAGATGTCTTGGAGGAGATGTCTCCCTAAATCTGGAGACATCTTGCCATAAGAGGAGATGTATTGGACTAGAAGAAGACATCTCCCAAAAATAGAAGACATCATCCATGAGAACTAGGTTTACACAAAAGACATCTTAGCAAGGTTAAAGATAACCTGTACAGCTAGGAAAACTTTTGAAAACACTTGTCCTAATTTATAAAATAACCAAAAAAAAGATTGAAAAGGATGGAAACAACTATGGAGAAGATGAGAAGACTAGGGAAACATCTGAAGAATCTTAAGTTGAGTTAAGGAAAGGCTTCTAGGCTTCTTATCTTCTAGTTTACCATAAATATTAATGTAATTCATCATTGTTAAAACCATGAGCAAGAAAGAGAGCTCATAAGTGAAGAGAGATTATGTACGGGAAGAGCTTGTAAAAAGAAAATCTTGTGCAAGAACAAAGATTATGCAAGGAAATTAAGAGGCAAGGAAGATCACTTTAGAGAGATTAAGACAATCTCTTATAAGTATCTTGTCTTAAGCTTTGGCTCCATGGTGAGCAATTGAGGATTAAGAGAGGACATGCATGACCTTTAAGATTCCTAAGAGAGTTATGAGTTGAGCTTCACTCTTCATCTTTGATTTATTTTCTTTGTATCTTGAGATTTTTCTTAATATAAGGGAGGTTTTATCCATTTCATTGTGTTTTTCTTTTCTTCTAAGCTAGATCTACTTGGAAGTTTGGGAAATGGATCTTTCTGGGATCTATTGAGATAAAGTCTCTATTCCAAGCATCAATTGTGGTAGGCTAGGGAAGTGAAGGAAGGCAATGGTAGTGGAGAACAATTTAAACATCAATAGTAGGCAAAGAGATGGGGCAATCTAGGAGGGTGGTAAGTGGGGATGAGCAATGAACCAATTTCATCCCGTTAGTTACGTCGGAAAATCAGATTTGAAAACCACCTAAGCAAAAAGGACTAAATATTATAATCTTTCAGGAAACATCACACAGAGATAAAATAAATTCATTAAGCAAGCAGTAAGGTATAACCTAACTTTGAGAAACAACCTTACTAACAATTGGCCCCGTGTGATTGCAAATGGCCCCAAAACGTGGACAACAGGAAGGTCCTGCTCAAGGTGGGAGCAAATGACCTAGGAGAGGTGCAGGACAAGTCCTTGCCAGATAGCATGCAGAGTAGGAGGAACAATCATTTAGCATCCACTAAGAAGACCCTGCTACTATACAATTAAGGCAAGCGAAAGGAGAAGCTGATGTAGCACTTGAATAGGGACAACATCTCATGTTGCCCTAGGATTGTGTTCAGGCTATCCATGAAAGGTCCATATTCACTGCAGTGATTGTGGAATTAAATTTTAAGTCTTTCGCAAAATTTTCTCTAGAGGCTATTAGGGACCACCTCAAAGGATCCCCATTATGGCCTATCCTCTCTAAAAGCAGTGCCTGGTACTTAGGGGAAACGTACCAATTTTGGCACAACAAGGAAAAAGGCGCCACGGTTAACATTTGTGGTGTGACAATTTATTTCTCTATTTAGGCCATTTCATAAGTATTAAACCTTCTGAATACAAGGCCAAATGTCGCTTAGTTGTCTACATGTTCAAACCTTGATGCACGATGAGTTTGGTTGGAAAGGGTGTATGACAAGGAAGATAAGACATTTGGGGAATTGATGATGGAAGAAAAGATTTACTTTAAGATGGGAGCTTGTCACCTCTTTCCCACAAAGGGCTTGAAAAGAATTTCAACGTATGCAACTATGTGCAGTGTTGATGGGAAAGGTTAATGCTAACCTACCTCATATATATTTTACAGAGATCCTGAGGCGGTTTGAGGAATGAAAGATAGGGAAGCTTGCATTGTCCTTTCCTTGTCTTATTAGGAAGTTGTGCAGATATGTTGGTATCAGAGGATACACCAATGATGTCCTTCAAAAAGCCAAAAATACTTCATATGATGAACTACTAGAGCCACCAGCCATAAGGAAAATCACTGGTGAGATGCTGGGGCTAGAACAAGAAAATGAACAAATGGCAGGGCCAACTGCAACTCAACTTGTAGGGCCCAAGAAACTTCCAAGCACGGGACCCAGTAAGCAACAAGAAGTAGGGCCTAGCACAAGCTAGTAGGATCAACCACTGCTGCTACAAGATTATAGACCGTTGATGAGCCATCTCAAGGCCATCGCTGAGACGGTCAGTTGGGGAAGTCGTGATGATGTAAATATCTTCCGCGTCATCGACAATGTCATACAGCCCACAATTTCTTTAGATTGCACAAGGGGTGAAGTGTCCATCCATACAGGAGGAGGGGAGAGCACTTGGTCACAACAGATCTTAGGGAATGCTGCATCTTTTCAAGTGCAATTGGAAACTGGTGAAGGGGCCACAATACTGGTCATGCAGCATCAGGATGCAGCAAGAGCTACAGAAGTGGTCGCAAACCACATTAAGGGATTATTCAATGTACCTATTGTGCCATCGGTAGACCTTACAGGAGCACAGGATGCTCAAACTCTAGCCAGAACCTAAATGACTCCTACGAAACATGAGGATGTACTTGATCAATTGCTACAAATAGGACAAGTAATGATGTCCCTATTTGACATCCCTCAAGATGTTATGGTAATTCAATCAAACCTCATTTCCACCAAAGAAAAGTTGGTCTTAACAGAGATGAGGTTTGAGCACGTTGAAGTAGAGGTGCAAAGATTGCAAGAAAGGCTCGTGGCCCTACAAGCAGCACAATGGGATCCTTTGCAATTTGTTCTCGTAGACCAGTTGGATACTTTAAAAATTGAAAAATTGACAAAATTATTGATAGAGAATAAGAATGTGGTAGAAGAAAAAGAGAAGGTTGTTAGGGATGCCTCTGCAACACAAGTGCAAACTTATGTGCATACCAAGGCACTCAAGGCCTTACAAGAAGAAAATAAGTAGCTTGTTCCTGACAACCTTCAGTTGACCTCTGTGGAAAAGCAAAAGAATTTTCTCAAACAACATTTTCAATAGTTATGAGAACAACTCATCTAGGTCAACCAAGACATGAACCATTTAGCTAAGGAAAATCGAACCCTCTCCATGAAAGAGGTATGCGTCATCCACCAAAAGACGGCTATTGAAATATGCACGTGGCAGAATGAGGCTAAACGTCATGAAAAGCTAAAGGAGCACTTCTCGGACTAGGTGGGGATGTATAAGTAGATCATTGAGAAGGAGACCCACATGGCCAAGATCCACATCAATGCTATCAGTGCTCAACACACTGACTGGTGGGCCATATTGGACACATATGCATTTACCCACTTGGTAGAAGTTAAGAACCAGGACCTGCAGATCTAGGACCTTACAGAATACATGGAGTTGGTAAACCTGTGGTATGCCAACCTTGCCATGTTAACAATAGGATGCCCAAGAATAGAGCTCGAGCAACAAGTAGCCACCACATACATCAAATATGAAACATAGTTTGCAGAACACAAAAAAATATTGCAAAAACTGGAGATTGCAAATTCTGAACTTGAGGTGGTTACAGCAAGCTACCAAGGATAAAAAGGAGTTGTAACAGAATTGGCTCGATGGCTTGCAGACTTTCAAGAATACAGAGACAAAGCTAGAGCCTACAAGAAGGAACGACATGTGTTTGTGGCTTGGTATGTCAAGGCAAATCAAATGTTTTCGCAACTACCCTACCCATGGGAGGTGCCGACTCCATCAAACATCGGAACATTAGCATGGATGGTGCATGACCCCCAAAGCAAAGAGGAGAAACTCCAAGCCATACTTCAACGCCATCAAGTCCCAAGACCTAGAGCACAAAACAAGGGAAAGACACCCATGGAGGACCCACCACCACCAAGAACTACATGAGTTTCATGAATTTTGTAGCTATAGGATTTTCTTTCATATTCTTTGTGTTGTGTCTCAATTTTGTTTTGATTCCATACTATGTCATGAACCCATTCTCATCCATCAATAATCCCATACCTATTCACTGTGTAATCAATGGAGCTTGTTCTCACTGTAACTCGAGGACAAGTTTTCATTTAGTCATGGGGGTATGATGAGTTATCATTTTGTTGTCCGTATCACATACATGATATTGCGTATGCGATATCCCATATGCGATATCGCAGCCTATGCAATATCGCAACCTGTCTCCTCATCTATAAATAAGAGGTAGACAGACCTTGTAGGCAGTTTTTTGGAAGTTTTAGTTATTAAGTTTAATTTTTAGTACATCAGTCTTTCTCTCAACCCTTTTCTCCTAGTGCATGCCTTCAGTGTGGTGATTGTAATTGTACGACATCCTTATTCAAGTGTGATGTACTTAGACATGCACATGACCAACAATAAAGATTGAGATTACTTTATCATTGCAGCATCCACTTAGCTTAATTATTTATTTAATTTTTATTTACTAATTTCTTAATTAATATCTCTTCACCCTTATCTCCTAGTAACACGGAATGAGTACAACTTAATCATGAGCATTCAAGTGTGACTACTTGGTAACCCAATAGCATACTTAGGCCATGCGCTTGGTAATCCCAGTGGTAGTGATGCACGAGGTCCAAGATGTGTACGGATGATTAAGAAACAGATGCTCATCACACTTAGGCTAGTTAGATTCTCTCTCACCCTTTCTCTCCTAGCTTAGTTCATATTATTTCCCATTATCTCCAGGAGTAGCATTAGTATAGGAACACATCAGACACCTCACTCTGGACTAAACCATACATGACAAAGTTAACACTAGTCCAGATGGGAAGACAGCAAACAGTAATCTAAGACTAACTATCTAGATACCACAACTATTCCATTTGCGGAGTTCAACCGGATCGTGCGTGAAATGCTCGTATTCGTATGGTTGAGTGTAGGGGTACCTTGCCACTCAACTACATTCACCAGTCCTTGGGGAAAGGTTTGCATACAAAAAAATGTTTTTTGGCTTTGCAATGCCCCTGCAACATTTTCTAAGCATCTTTCAATAACAGATAGAAAATGGTGTAGAAGTCTTTATGGATGAATTCTCCACTTATGGAGCAAACTTTGATCTAGCCTTGGAGCGGTTGGAGTAAGTGTTAAAAAGATGTATAGAAACCAATTTGAGGTTCAACTGGTAGAAAATTCATATGGTGGTCCAAGAAGGTGTAGTACTAGGGCACAAAATCTCACACATAGGGATAGAGGTAGACACTGAGAAAATCAAAATTATCCAAGGAATTACCCATCAACTAGAAACTGTCAAAGATATTCAATCATTTCTTAGACATACTGGCTACTATAGGAGATTTATTGAGAACTTTTCAAAGGTTTCCAAATCATTGGTATCATCTAACGAGTTGCACAAGGCATTCAATACATAACATCATGACCTAAGGATTAGGAAAGTTAAATATCAACTAGGAGATAGGGTTCTCTACTGGAATCCCACACATGTGCCACAAGGTACTAAATTTCAAACACTCCAGGAAGGACCTTATATTATTTATGCAACTTTTCCTTCAAGGGCCATGACAATATACAAACCTGATAGCCCAAACAAGAAATTTTTGGTCAACGTGCAACAAACCAAACCTTTCCATGAGCTTAGGACAGCTAGTACACATGCTACCTCTATTGATGGACAACCTTGCTCACTATTTCAAATCTCCTCCTTCCAACTTAGTCTTAAGGGAGATGGCCACCTATGCTAATCGTTCTAGGCCCTCACTTACTTTTGAATTTTGTTTTACACATTTTTTTTACACATTTTTGTTTCACACATTTTTGTTTTACACATTTTTCCAACTTTTCATATTTTTGTTTAACACCATCGTTCATATTTTTACTATTATTTTGATTGCTTGATTTACTTTTATTCGTCATCCAATAAGTGCTCATGATGGTGGATTGAATTATATCATATTGATTGCTAATGTTTGATTTTTACCTTTGAATTATGATTCTGATATTAAGGTATGGTTCTTTTAATAAAACAGGCAATGAGTCCACACCGTTCACTCATCCATACAACTCTATGGTCTCCTTTGGCTTGGAATTATAAAGTCCCCTTTTTCTAAGTAAACCAAGGAAAGACTCAAAGGATGAAAAGGATGTGACTTCAAGGGGATTCGATGCATTTGTGTTGGCCATTCTGTTAGGTACTTGGATGCTTTTTCTTGGGTTTTCTACCATTCTGACATTGTTCAAAAATTAGGAAGCCGAGTGAATAAAAATAAGTCTTTGCATGGTGTGGTTCTCACACAAAAAATA
>MNCI01026062.1:68274-95709 GCA_015680685.1 Gnetum montanum
GTTGTTATTTTTCTTTTCCATCTTTCTTGTTTCCTCATATTTTTCCATCTTATAGCTACTGGAGGTTCGCTTTTAGTCATGGGGGCCCTAGCACAAATTTTTCAATTTTTTCCATTTTACTAATTACCTAATTCCTACACCTTAGGTAGTTGCCAGTGATAAATCACCAAACCAGTTTCTGCCATAACCACAACTCAACCAATGCGCTTTATATTGAGGCAAGGTATCAACTGCATTGTGCTATATCTATCCTTACTCATTTGTAACTGTGTTATGTGTGCAAATGATGATCACACAAACAATGGACTGGGCTTGGAGGAAGCACTTATGATGGACCAGAACTGGAGTATTTATGAAAGGAGAAAGTCTAGTGGCATGGCTATGGATAAATAATGAAAGATGTAATCTTAGCATTGGCAGTAACACGCTTCATTTTTCTTTCACTCTCTTTCTCTACAAGTTTCCAAATAAAGGCTTGGATGTCATTTATGTATGAGTGTTCACCAAAATGTTCATGAATACTAATGTTGTAATATGCTTATTGATTTGTTCACTGGGCAAGTTGAATTTGTCATCCCATTCCACCGTCAGTTGTCAATTAGTCAATAATCCCATACCTTCCTAATATTTTGTAAGAAACTCAAGGATGAGTTTTCATTCAGTCATGGGGGTATGATGAGAGCGGTTACTCTAATAATTAGAGTGGTTATTATTAGAGCAATTACTCTAATTATTAGAATGGTTATTATTAGAGTGGTAGTTTCTCTAAAATTAGAGTGGCAGTTTCTCTAAAATTAGAGTGGTAGTTTTTATAATTATTAGAGTAGTTGCTCCCAAGCCTATAAATATAGTGCCCAGGCACACAATTTAAGAAAAAGTCTAAAAAAGAAGTCTTGGAAGGAAGTCTTCCAAGGGAAGTCTTTTAGAAGTTTTTTAGGAGTCAAGTTAGGGTATTTTCCAAGTGCTCGTAGTAGGAGGTCTAAGTGTGGATGGATCCTTATTCGAGCATCATGTACCTGAGCACACCTTATGTATGGAAATAAAGACGAGCTCTTGGATTTATCCTTGCAACACTTGAGATTTTTTTTTACTCATTCATTTTATTTTGCATTTATTTTATTTTATTTTACATTTCTATTATTAGCACACATAGTATGATCACTTTGAGCATGCGTGTAACACTTGGTTACCCAGTAACGATTAGCATTTGGTAATCCCAGTAGTGTTGCGCTGGTTCAGGATGTGTATAGCAAGTGAGAACAGATACTAGTGTTAGGATTAGTTTAAAGCCTAGTTAATCAGTAGTTAAGTTAAATTAGTCACTTAGTTATCTCTCTCTCTCCTCCCTTATTAGTAGCAGGACATAGAAACATAAAAGTTATAAAAATCATATGCCTCAAGCTTACTTAACCATACAATCATGACATATAAGTAAGTTTGGGAAGATAATGATCAATTAATCCATCCTTGTTCCACAAAGGTGCATAGGCACTTGGTCCTTGGAATTCAACCAGATTGTGCATGAAATGCTTGTATTCGTATGGTTGAGTGTAGGGGTACCTCGCCGCTCATCACTCTTGATTTGAAAATTTCAAGTTTTTAGTTTAATTTTGATATTTGCTAATAAAAAAATTTACTCTACCATACATGTATAAAGTTGTCAATAAACATGATATCAAGAAAATCATTTAAAATAATAATAATTTAGCAATTAAAACTTCATAATTATAAACCTATGATTACACATCCCCTAACAAGATATGTCTATACCAGCCATCTAACATATGAATATCTATGATCTACGAGAACATGTTAACCCAATCCTATTACATGAATAAATAAATTAAGAGTCTTACCACTACACTAAAAGCTCATTGTTATGAATGAATAAATAATAGCATACTATGAACTATAAGAATAATAGCATATTTAACATCTATCAAACTATAATATAATATACTACAAATATTAGAAAGTAAATCTACTTTACAACAATCCATCATAATATAGTGTCCAAATACATAGAGGTCCATAGTACATACATCCATGAATAATGACAAAAGTCATAAAATACAACAAGAAACAATGAGATGTTAGCCTAGTGGTAAGACACTTCTTTTGGAAGCTCCAAGTCATTGGTTCAATTATGACGGGAAATGCTGAGTTATATATAGTTCTAATTGGACTATATATCTTGNAAATGCTGAGTTATATATAGTTCTAATTGGACTATATATCTTGGAATGTGGAGCAGGATCAATCCAATGGAAAATCACCTTCAATCATACTAAATCTAGATATTTAAAAATACAAATTAACTGCTATAAAACAAGAAAACTAGCTATCTTCAATTATCAAAATATAAGATTACATTAGGATTCCATAACCCACAAAACATCCAAAACAATTTCATAACACTCACACAATGTTGTAGAGCATGAGACTATACAACCATACAATGGTTGTTCTCAATGCAAGACACAACTAATGGAGAGTCTCTCCTACAACCTAGNTAATGCAAGACACAACTAATGGAGAGTCTCTCCTACAACCTAGGACTAAGATCTGAAATCACAAGACTTAAGAGACTTCAGGCTAACACTCACTTTATTAACCAAGAGCTACACACACTCTCTTAACATCTCACTCACATCTCTTATGACATCTCATGATCTCTCCTGATATAATAAGCATGAAATACAATCCATATTTATTAACCAAGAAACACAAAAATCCTAGAAAACCTTCGTTACGCTTAAGTTGAAGTTCCCATGTGGTTTCTATCTTTTTTCCACCTTCTTTCAGTTGTTTCCAAACTTGGAATGACAATTTTGGAAGTTTCCCTACCTATTCGAGTCACCTCTAGCCTTTCTGGGATGTCTCACTATGAAATTGTCAATTTTGTGGAGACATCTTGATGAAGCATTAGTTGGTTACGTTGACGTAGTTGCCTCGATGCACCTGCTTGAAGGTAGTTGTGTTGACATAGCCACATTGATTCGACCTCGTCAACACATGAAATAATGTGTTGACGTGGCCCCGTCAACGTAGTGTCTATTTTCGCCTATAAATACATGTGCTCCTATAATGTAATGACATTCCTTTGTCAATAGAGTAGTTGAACTCTTGTAGTTTTATTTTGTAGTCTTACAGAAGAGTTAGTGAGTGCTCATAGTGTGGATCTAAGTCAATTGTATGACATCTTATTTGAGTGGCAATGTACTTAGACACATTTCATGAATGAAAATAAGATTAAGATTGATTCTTATTCATTACAGTGTGATGAATCGTAGTTTGTCAGACCTTGATATTGGGTACATGATATTGAGTATAAGATATCGAGTACCCGATATCTCAGCCTGGATATGATATCGTATACACGATATCGTGATTCTTGTGTTGGCCTATAAATATAGCACTCAAGTGCATGGGAAGGGGAGTCATTTTAGTAAGTCTTTAGGGGGAGTCTTTTTGTCAGTTTTTAGTTTGTTTTCAATTCTTTTCCCAAGTGTATACCTATAGTGTGATGCTTGTGATTGTACATAACCTTTGTTCAGGTGTGACGTACTTGGACATGCACATGATCGGTAATAAATATCAAGATTACTCCATCATTGTAGCATTCACTTAGCTTTTAATTACTTTAATTGTTAATTATTTTTTGTTGTTTTTTTAGTTTATATTTCCTTTATTTTCATTTACACTTCTTTTTGATTAACACGGAATGAGTACGACTTAATCACGAACATTTAAGTGTAACTACTTGGTAACCCAGTAGTGTATCTAGGAGTGCTCAAGTAATGTGCACTTGGTAATCCTAGAAGTAGCACACGAGGTCCAAGATGCATGTAAATGATTAAGGAAGGATTCTTATCACACTTAGGCTAGTTTAAGATTTGCTTCTTATTTTCCATTAGCTTAAATCAAGATTATTTTTCATTGTTTCTAGGAGTAGCATTAGTTTAGGATCCCATCATTCACCTCACTCTAGACTAAACCATACGTGACAAAACAAATACTCTTCTAGGTGGGAAGACAACGAACTGCAATCAATATGTAACTATCTAGATAACACAACTAGTCCATCTATGGAGTTCGACTGGATCATGCATACATGCTTGTATTTGTATGGTTGAGTGTAGGGGTACCTCACCACTCATCATTAGTGTCATTGCCAAGGATGGTGCTAGTTATTTACATTAGTTGCATCATCCAAGATTGCTGTAACAAAGCCTTGATGATATATCTTTTAGGAAGAAGTAATTGCAAATAAGTCACACACAAATTCACAACAATGTCTCTCTCATAAGACTATGATAACGCAACAACTACTAAGGTAATTCATTGGAGAACCAACAAATTATATGATGATGAACATGAAGTTTGGAGTACTCAATCTTATGCAGGGATCCCCTATGTACATAAATGAAGACAACATCATCCCAACTCACAAATTCATAACCTACCTAGTAACGATGAACGCCTGCTGGCCACTACGAGCCTAACACATATACAAGAGGCTGTTCGAATATCTTGCAGACATCGAAAGAAAAGCCATCTACCCAAGCTTGATTTAAACAAGTTTTGCAAGTTTTTAGGAGGCTATGATTTAGATCCGCAACATCATTTACAAGCCTTTCATGATGCCTGTGTATGGAACAATATTAATAATGGGTGGCAAAAACTTAAGCTCTTTCCTATGATACTCGTTGGCCAAGCAAAAGTATGGTATAAGTCCTTAAGACCAAAATCAATTCAACGTTGGCCGACAATGATAGAACTCTTCAATGAAAGATATCACACTATGCAAGAGTGTCAGCCTTGAGGAGACAAATCCAAGAATGGAAACAGGGGTAGCATGAACTCTTGGACATGGCCTTAGAAAGATATTATTTTTTGTTAAACAATTTCCCAAGCCATGGATTCTCCAAGGAAAGGCTAATGTACCACATCATGAATGGGCTCCATAATGAAACAAGGGTTACCCGAGGGATGTATGCCTGAGGTCAACTATATGAGCTACGAACCCTCTAATTTCAAGAGCTTATTAAGTAGGTAGCAATAGAAGAAGGAGAAATTGCTAGATGGGAGAATGTTGAAAGCTCTCAACATGACCAAAATCTCGAAATAGCAAAGGTCCATGATCATGAAGAGGAGAAATCAACTCACTTTAAGGAGGTGGAATCATCTTTGCCAATACTAGAATCACTAGATGAAATTAAGGCAAAGATCAATAAGATGATAGAATGGATACATGAAAGATGTGGAGAATATTCCAACACTATTAGAGGTAGAACTATGCCAAATCAAGAAATAGGATAGGACACCACACAATAATCATAATGAAGAGTTAAAGACAATAGGAATAGGAACTCAACTGCCAATCATACGTATCAATGTAATGTTTTTCTATACGATCACTCCAAAGGCCAATGCCCAGTATTGTCACATTTACATGAGCATTGGAGAGGAATGTTACATCCAAACTTCATATAGAAATATTGTATTCAACCACAGTGATGAAAACCCCAGTTGTGGGGGAGGCCATCACCAAATCGACCATACCCTTCATATGTCCTGACATCAAACATTCATTATGTTCAACATCCTATTTCCCCAACCCAATCAACATCCTCTACTTCACCTCATTGTTATCATTCTCCCGAGTACTATCTACCCATGACCTCTCCAACAATATCACCAACTCATGTGCCTTTTACTTCTTCTTTCCCTCAATGTTCTCATCCTTCACCTCCTTCTACATTGCCACTAGTTGTGCTAGAAGGGTTTGCACCATAGCATCAACCCATGAATGTTACTTGTGCTGCTACTATCAACTACAATGGAAATCCTCCACAATGTTGAAACCATCCTTTCTTTAGGCATGACCACAGAAAGAGATAGCACAGTTCCAAAACCACTACATCATCCAACTCAGCACAAGTTCAACATGGTGGTGCATCTTTCACCTTGAACTTAACACCTCCTATTACCTTATCAGGGCTACTAATCAATACTCCAACTACCATGCAGCCTAATACACATAACCACATAGGGAGACATATTGATCCTTGCATACCATCTTACAGTCACGGGTGCCATAGTGGGTCAACTACTTATTAGTTAACCACATCTTATAATTTGCCCCACTATGCCAACTTTAATCAAGTATGTGAATCCCAAATTGGGTACATTTCGACCACCACATAAAAAGACACCCATTGGTTTAGATATGACTGAGTCCCAATATTTCCAAAATGCATGGATCCAAACCCTCCATTTATTAATTCTCACCATGATTAAAAGTTTAGTTATCAAGGATATCCTCCATTCTAACAAGCATAATTAATAAATGTTTTTCCTTTTCTTCAATTTTACAATTTTTTATTTTCTAGTTTTTCATCTTTTCATTTGTTGTTTTATCTTTTTATTGGTTTTTTTATGTTTTTATTTTTTTATTTGATTGTTTATCTTTTTATCTTTTTATGGGTAATCTCATCTATGAATAAAACACTCATGTGACTCATTGGTTGAGGTGTTGTTCTATGCTATCAAGTCACAGGTGACTGATTATTTGGATAACAAGGCCACCACATCCATCCAACCATTCTATTAATAAGAGGTTCTACTCTGTGTACAATGATATTCTTTTCATTATGAAAACTTAAAAGTAATTTTGTGCTCATTATGCCCATAGCAAAAAATGATGGACTAAGAGGGGAAGGCTAGGGTGTGACATCAAGGGAACTTGTGGATTCTTTTTGGTGACATCTGTAGGTGCTCTCATGTAGCTTGTTTGTACTAAGATCCTTGTAGATCTAATGAAACTAGGAGTAAGAGTAATAAAGATACTCAATAAAGATACTCGATACTGTTCTAGGGATTCCACTGGAAAGACATGCACCCATGCTTGAAGGTTGACGGCTTCTTCAGTTCACTATTGGAAAGGACAAAGTGCCAAAGTGGCTAGAAACAAAAAAAAAAGTATAGAAAGAAAAGATCAACAAAAAAATGTACGACAGAGAAATTCCAAATCACTCCTCCCTTGGACAAAATGCCAAGTGATTGTACACCTTGCTGTCATGGTACTCTTATGGTTGCCCATCATTGGATAAAACAATGCGATGTCATTGATCGGAGGAATGGACTTGGTCTTGATTTTGGAGTGACGAGCTAATGATACATTAATCATGCCCTACACTTATGATTCATTGTGCCCTGGGTCAGTTACCCGATCTCTGCGATCCCTTCTACAATTCACCTCATCTCATTGTTCATGAATTTTTAACTCATGTCTTGTGTAGCATCGAACTCATACCTCATCATGGTGGTATTTACATGTCTGTGTGTGTTTTTTTGCACTAGTACAGATTACGTTTAATCCTTTTAGTACCTACGAACATTTTAAGGTGTGGTTACGCAAGGGCATTATAGCTTGGAACTTGCTTTGGGGAGGACCCACTTGTGTGACTTTTGTAATTTGTACTTGTTGCACACCACCACATCATTTTATACCCTCCAAGTACTCCCTTGCCAAATTTATTCTTTTCTTTGTTATCATTTTATTGAACATTCCTCAGAACCATTACATGTCCTTTTATGTGTCACCTAAACAGATCAAGTCCGACATTAAACTTTTAGAGCAACTTGCTTGAAATTTTTTTTCTAACTCTAGAATCACACTAAGAAATGAATTAAGTGTTTATTAAAGGTAATGAGTAAGGTATAAGATAACCAAATTTCTTTAAACAACCTTACTAATAATTGGTCCTTATATGATTATAGATGGCCTCTAAAAGAGGATAGCAAGGAGGACGTTCTGAAGGTGTAATTAAATGCCCGAGAGGAGGTAGAGGCCAAGGACCGCATGTAGAACATGTAGAGTGGGAGGTAAAATCATTCAACATCCATCAAGAAACTCTTGTGATTCAATAGTTTGGCCAAGAAGAAGGTGGAGAGGTTAAGGCTAGAGCCTGTGAAGAGGAATGACGGCTATTTGCAGCATAGTATGTCAAGGCTAATCAAGTGTTCCCACAACTACCGTGTCCGTGGAAAGTGCCAACTCCATCAAACATTCGAACATTAGTATGGATGACTCATGAACCTTGGACAAAATAGGAGAAACTTCAGACACTTCTTCAATGGTATCAATATCATAAGCCTAGAGCACAGGACAAAGGAACAGCACCCATGGAGGAGCCACCACCACTGGGAACCACATGAGTTCCACAAGTTTTGTATTTTGTGTCTATGTTTAAATTCTTTTTAATCCCACACTGTGGCATGAAATAGTCCATGGTCATTCAATAATCCCATACCTATCCACTATTTTTAATTAAATGAACTTACTCCTCACTTTGTTTGACTTGAGGATGAATTTTTATTCAGTTGTGGGGGTATGATGAATCATGGTTTGCCAGGCCCCAATATCAGGTACGTGATATTGAGTACAAGATATTGGGTACCTGATATCTCAACCTGGATACAATATCGTATACACAATATCGTGATTCCTGTGTTGGCCTATAAATATAGCACTCAGGTGCATGGGAAGCGGAGTCATTCTAGTAAGTCTTTAGGGGAAGTGCTTTTGTAAGTTTTTAGTTAGTTTTCAGTTCTTTTCCCAAGTGCATGCCCACAGTGTGATGCTTGTAATTGTATGGAACCTTTGTTCAAGTGTGATGTACTTGGACATGCACATGATCGACAATAAAGATTGAGATTACTCCATCATTGTAGCATTCACTTAGCTTTTAATTACTTTAATTTTTAATTATTTATTATTGTCTTTTTAGTTTATATTTCCTTTATTGTCATTTACACTTCTTGTTGATTAATGTGAAATGAGTACGACCTAATCACGAATATTTAAGTGTAACTACTTAATAACCCAAGAGTGTATCTAGGAGTGCTTACGTAATGTGTGCTTGGTAATCCCAAGAGTAGTACACAAGGTCCAAGATGCGTATAAATTATTAAGGACAGATGCTCATCACACTTAGGCTAGTTTAGAATTTTCTTCTTATTGTCCATTAGCTTAAATCAAGATTATTTTCCATTGTCTCTAGGAGTAGCATTAGTTTAGGATCCCATCATTCACCTCACTTTGGACTAAACCATACATGACAAAACAAATACTGGACTAGGTGGGAAGACAATGAACTGTGATCAACATGTAACTATGTAGACACACAACTAGTCCATCTGCGGAGTTCGACCAGATCGTGCGTACACACTCGTATTTGTATGGTTGAGTATAGGGGTACCTTGACACTCATCACAACACCTTGATTTAAATTAAATTTACTTTTAATGTAATTTATATTCCATGTACTTAGTTAATATTTACATTTTCATGCATATTAATGAATTGGCAGAATCAACGTGACTAGTTTCAAGTGTAAACACATATTTGCTTGGTAATCCTAGCAACATTATTGCTTGGTTCACCTAGTAGCATAGTGCTTAGTAATTCCAATAGTAGATATGTGGGTTTAGGACATGTACAGAAAGTTGGAAACAGACACTCATGACTCGTAGGCTAGTTTAGGCTTTACTTTTCATTATTAATTAGATTAAATAATTAATTCCTCTATTATCATTAGGAGTAGAATAAGGCCACAACAACATCAATTATCATATCGCTCACTTTGGATAAAATCATATGGGACAAAGCTACGACTAGTCCAAGTGGGAAGACAATGAACTACAATCAAGGCATAATGATCTAGATACTACAACTAGTCCCATCCATAGAATTCAACTAGATCATGCATGAACACTTGTGATTTGTATGGTTGGGCATGGATGGTACCCACTACTCATCATTGGAATCATTGTCAGGGATGGTGTTAGTTATCTAGATTAGTTATATCATAATGATCATTGTTAAGGTGTTAACAATTTATCTTTTAGAAAATATTAATATTTCATTTTAAGTTGCACACACTAAAAACATGTCTTCTTCACATAGGATCAATAATGCATCATATGATGAGAACATTCATTGGAGAACTAATAGGATTTATACTGAAGAAAGTTGGAGTGAACAGCCTCATGAAGGAGTTTCATATGCTCATTTTCACCATGACTACACTCAAAGACTACATTCACCTAAGGTAGACAATTCTAGAGAAGATGGAGTAGGTCCTAGAATAAGGAGGGCCTCAAGGCCTAGGACCTCCTCTAAATTTATAAATGATACACTAAGGGACCATTGGGATAACTATAGAAGCCATGGCAATTCTCCTAGTTCCTCATCTTCCTCTTCCTCTTCAACGTTTAGTTCTAACGAATATGAACATAGGTATAGAGATAGAGCTCCACTATGGGATCAAGATAAAGATAGAAATCAAACCCAAGGGCAAAATCAAAGACATTAAAATTAACATAGACAAGATCATGACAATAAAATGAATAGAAATATAGATTATCACCATGATGTGTCTAGTATAGATGAACCTTTGTTGGCTAATAGGGGCCTAACACAAATTAGGGAGGCAATTCAATATCCCAAAGTCATGAAAGGGACAACTGCATCAAATGGCTTGATATGAACAACATTCCTAAATTTATGGGAGGCTAGAATTCTAATCCACAACATCACTTGCAAGCCTTTCATGATGCCGATGTCCTACAAAATATTGAATGTAAGTGGCAAAAGCTTAAGCTCTTTCCTAGGACACTAATAGATGAAGCTGAAACTTGGTATAGATCATTGGAACTAGATTCCATTCACTAATGGTCCACAATGCTGAAGCTCTTCATAAAAAATACCAAACCTATGTGAGAGTATCCAACTTGAGAAAAAAAATCCAAAGGTGAAAGCAAGAAAATCATAAATTCTTGGATGTGGCCTTGGATAGATACTATTCTCTACTACATAGATGTCCCGACCATGATTTCTCTCAAAACAAGTAACTTTTCCACATCATAGATGGGCTTCATAATGAAATGAGAAAGACCCCTAGGATTTATGCCCAAGGTCAATTATATGAACTGAAAGTACATCAGATACAAAGGCTAATTGAGTGGGTGGCAAAAGAAGAAGGAGAGATAAATAAACAAGAAAATGTAGAGGAAAATAACTAAGACCCAACTCTTCAAAAGAAAAGGGTCCATATCTATAATAAAGAAAAAGAGGTATCTCACAATGAGGTGATTTCACAACAAACTTGTCCAATACAAAAGTCTATCGATGAGCTTGAAGCATTCTAGATAAGATGTGGGGGTTGATGAATGACAAAGTTATAACTTACGTAAAAACATAGAGGAGAGAGTAACACAAAATGAATCAAGTGATCAAAATAAGAGCAGGAAAAAGAACCAAGAAATAGCTAGGAACACTTATCAACAAAAATGAAAAAGAACTATAGAAGAAGAGGCTATATACTCAACCACAAAAGAGGATGATGGATGTGACATCTACCTATCTGACCACCCAAAGGGATATTTCCTAGTCATGTTACATCTACATGAGTATTAGACTTTTGTATTGAATCACAAGTTTGTACAAAAGAAAATGCCTAGGGAATTATCCTACTCATAAGGTAATTATAGACAATGCTACAACCAATTGTACTATCTTAGTGGAACTTCTTATTAGCCTCAAAACTACTATCAAATGTAGTGGCAAAACCCACAATCATGGAAAAGGCCATCATCAAACCAACACTACCCTTACTACTAGTCAAACCTATATGCATATTATGTTCAACAACCTATTTCCCCAATTGGTTCTACTTCCTCTACCTCAAATTACTACTACCACTCTCTCAAATATCATCAACCCACACTGTCTTCTACGAGATCACCACCTCACACCTCTTTTCCTCCATCACCTTCTCAACATTCTCATACTTCCCTCCATCACATGTCATGGCTAGTAACACAGGATGGTTTGACATCATAACATCAACGAAAGAATGCCACTTGTGCTATGAACATACATGAAAATGATAATGCTAGTAGATCTCAACCACAACCTTGAAAATGTCCTTTCTTTAGGGTCGTTTCCTCACATAAGAACAAAACTCATAGACCTAATAGTGCATTGAAACTTGCACAAGGCTAATATGGTGCAACACCCTTCCTGACAAAAATGATGTCTCCTAATCATACGCAAAAGCCAACACCCATTACCACTCCAACACAAGACATAAAAAATAAACCTATCATTGTGGAGAGACAAAAAATCCATGCATCATTAATAATAAAGGATGAAATTGTGGGCTAGAAATTCAAAATATTAACACAACCCACAATAAAACTAAGGAACAAGTGTGTGAGTAAAAATTAATTTATGTAATAGCTACTAAACTAGACAACATCTGGTGACTTGAAAATGAAAATATAAAACTGTTTCAAAGATGCATGGAAAAAAATGATCCACTTATTAGTTCTAAACTTAAGAAAATGGACAAAACAAGCTCTTAGATGCATATATCTTACACTCTGATTATACACCAAAAAAGGATATTAAACATGAAGACCAAAGAATCAAAATAGAAAATTAAGAAGAAGAAGAAGCAAACACATCTAGACCTCCAAAAATGGAAATACCTTTAAGTCCAAATGAAGATATGTCTCCAAATGATCCAAAAAAGACTATCACCAATGTTAGATGGGCTACCATATGATTAATTAAATAAGTAATAGTGATAGAAGGAAAATTGGTGGTGTATAACTAAGGGATTATGTAGTCCATCTCCTGAATGTGTGACCATAAGATTAGTCATGGGGGAGATGTTCTATCCAGGTTCAAAAACTAATAAGTGTTTTTCACCTTTTTTGTTTTACAAATTTTTATCATTTTCCTATTTCTTCAAAATTTTTTTAATTCTTCATATGTTTTCCATTTCTTAATATCTTTTTTTTCTTTATATTTTTCTCTTTTCTTAAGTCATTCTCTTTTTTTCATGAATGTATTTTATGTTTTTGTTAATAATATTACCAAGTCATGATACAAAATTCAATGCTATGTGTTGGGATTTTATGCTATGCTATCAAGATGATTGGGTAAGTAATTGTGTAAAGCAATGAGACCACCTCATCCATCCCTCTAGTTCTTTGAATAAAATGTCTTTATCATGAAAAAAATTTGGTTCTTATTTCATGAAACTAAAACTAATGAATGATCATTGTATCTTCAAGAAAGAGGGAATGACCAAGTTGGAATGGCAAAGGATGTGACCTCAAGGGGACTTGTTGGGTTCTCTTCTTGACTTCCTTTGTGTGGTTTATGACTCCTCAAGGAACATATCATCACTCCTTTGTCGACCACTAAATAGGAAGCTATGTCTTTGCATGGTGATGAGTGTCAAAGTATCATGTTGATGGGCCCCAGTTGACACGGCCTCATCGACGAGCCCTAGTTATGTGGTGTTGCCCCGTCGATCGGGCCACATCAACGTAGCATTTACTATGTCTAAGGGGCCCTATTTATGTAGCCCTAGACTAAAAACTATAGATACAAGCTCCCAACCATGTTTATGGACATTAGATTCATAGTAGTAGTAGAGCTCTTGCAGTTTGTCCATTCAAAAGTTAGAATATTTTTCCTAAGTGCCCGCAATAGGAGTTATTGAGTGTACGAATCTTTATTTGAGCATTGTTGTACCTAAGCATGACAGTGTGTATGACAATAAAGATGCACTTCTTAATAAACCTTGCAGCATTCTAGATAGTTTATATGTTTTATTTATGCATTTAATGCTTTCAATTATTTATTCAATGTTTTCTAGTAATGAAGCTAATTAAGTAATTAAGAAAGATAAGCTAGATAGATTAAAGACATAAGTATGACTGCTTCGAGCATAACACATATTTGCTTGGTAATCCCAACAGCATTATTGCTTAGTCTACCCAATAGTGGATATGTGGGTTCAAGATGTGTATAGAAAGTGGTACCAAATGCTTATGTTAGGACTAGCTAGAGATTAGTTAGTTAGTTAAATTAAATTAGTCATTACATTACTTTATCTCTCTCTCCAAGCACCAAAAAACATAAAACACAAAATGATAAAAATCATATGCCTTTATTACACTTAACCATACCTTTGTACTTCACAATTATAATTGGAAAGACAACGAATGACCATTAGGGTAAAGTTCACTTCCTAGAAGACTAGTGCACTAGAAACTAGAGAGTCCACAAAATTCAACCAGATTGCTCATGAGTGCTCTATGATTTGTATGGTTGGATGTAGGGGTACCCTTCACTGCTCATCACTGGTGTCATTTTCGAGGACTTTGTTTATTGAAAGATGCACTATTTAGATTTAGTGGATATCATTAATATCATTGGATGAACCCCAAGGTCAACATCATTCCCATATTTCATAATTACAAAAGCACACTAATAATTTGTTTGTTTGTACAATGTATTCTTCCCATAGGTGAAATGATACGAAACCATTTGTCCCATAAGAGTGAAAAGTAATATATGCTAATCTAGATGAGTTTGTGCCTAATTTCACCTTCATCCTACATCAGGATGAGAAACTGTCATGGTGTGATATGGAAGGCAACATTGTATTGCCCCTTGATCAATCTGTGCCTGAGATGCTACTTCAAACTCTGAAGAAGTTAGGCATCTTCGATCTTCAAGAGGAATATGTTGTGAATGGTGATGACACTTAGGACTACCATCCCATTGAAACACAACATAGGTGAGATCGACATCAGGAGAGGCATCATGAGGATGTGAAGGGGAAACGATTCACTAATCCATTGTTCCTACTGAACCAAGAAAATAATGAGGATCCTTCCTCTAAGGGCTCTCAACATGAAGAATCTCTACCCTTTGTTACTAGTGATTAGGGTGTGACACCGAATCTGCAATCTATAATCCATAATTCAAGTTCAAGGACAGATGGCAATGAAGGCAAGGGATTAAACAAACATCAAAATGATAGAAAAACTAATGAATGTGGCTGTGATAACCAAAGGGGAATTAGTAGATATCATGGTGGAGGTAGTCCTCCTCCCTCTTCATCCCCTTCAACTGCATCTGCTTCTTCTTCTTCTTCTGATTCTAAAAGATGTTGTAGAAGGAATAACCGTGATGGAGGTGAGTAAAGAGGCAATAATACTAATCACCATGACCATAATAATCAAAGGGGTAATAGAGGACATCATTAGTGAAAATGAAATAATGATGATGATGAGCCTTTGTTGGCAACTCAAAGCATGCTTAACATTGTATAGGTAGTTAAGATTCCAATTAGGCATGTGAAAGATAACCAGATCAAGAACTTAGAACCATAGAACCATCTACAAGCCTTTCACACCAGAGGTATGAATAATATCCCAAGATTTGAGGGGGGATATAACTATAATCCATAGAACCATCTACAAGCCTTTCACGATGCTTGTTCCTTACAAAACATTGAGAATGATTGGTAGAAGCTCAAGCTATTTCTTAGGACACTCATTAAGAAAGAAGAAGGCTGATATCAGTTCTTGGAGCCAAAATCTATCCGTAGATGGAGTACCATGTTGGAACTATTTAATGATAAATATCAAACATACTCTAGAGTGTCCAACATGTGGAAAAAGGAACACATGATGACATTGGTTGTAACATTTTCCAATAGGATGTTGCCCTATGGTGTCACACTTACAAGAGTTTGATGTGTACATGTTGAATCCTTGATTAGCATAGAGGTAAGCACCCAGACGATTACCTTATCCACAAGGTAATCCAAGGTAGTTCCACCAATAATAACAAGCTTACTACCCAAGTGGAGCTCCACCACAACCATATGAACAATATCAATAATGGCACCAACCACAGTCATGGGGAATGCTACCACTAAGACAAAAGTACCCTCATAGGCAGCTAGATCCATACGAGTACTACATTTAGCAACCTGTCTCTCGACAAAGTTCTACTAGCCACATGTCATTCCAACATCGCTATTACCCTCTAGAGTATCATCAAACTCATTCACCATCTACTTAAAGGGAGAACCCATATTCATACCACCCTTAACATCCATTTGCATACATCCCTCTATCCTGAACCTAATTACCTCTTGCTCTGTTCATGTAGGATGAAATTTCCCATAGCCACAACAAAAAAATGCTATGAAAGTTGTACATTCACAACCAGCCTTCCAACTAAATGGTTCAAACAATCGACCAAGGAAATGACCAATTTTTCCAATCTTGTGAACATTTTCAATGAGATGGTGGGATGACCACATAAATGGAGGGTTCTCAACAATGGATTCAACCATTAGAGCCTTTTAACATATGGAGCATAGAGTTCATGAGTTCAATCACACCCATGTAAAAGGAAAAGGCATATATCATCGTAGTAGTTGACTACTATAGCAAATGGGCAAAACCAGTAGTTGTCATTGATTGTACATCATCCATTGTTGCTACATTTGTATAAAAAAATGTTGTAAATAGGTTTAGGGTGCCACATGCATTGATTTTTGACAATGGAACTCATTTTACAAGTGCCACTTTTAGAAAGTTGATGCAAAGCTTGGGGGTTGAACATAAATTAACAACACCTTATTACCCCCAAGCCAACAGTCAAGAAGAAGTCACTAATAGGGAAATTACAAAGATCCTAATAAAGGACCATAAGCAAATATAGGAGAGATTGGAGCACAAAACATAAAAATTTCCTTTGGGCCTACAACTCAACATGGAAACTCCCTATTGGCTACTCTCCCTTTGAGTTGGTGTACGAAAAATGTCCAATGCTCTTGATTCAATTCGAGCTTTGTACACTTTCAATAACTTGTGACTTAGACTTGACCTAAGCCTAGCACAAAAAAAAAAGATTGATCAACCTTAATGTGTTAGAAAAAAATTTCTTAGTAACCCTATCTTTAAATGAAGTGCACAATACATACAACAAACAATGACAAGACTTTAGAATACGGAAAGTAAAATTCCAACTAGGAGATAAGGTTCTCTATTAGGATCCCACACATGTACCTTGGAAACTAAATTCCAAACATTGTGGGAGGGACCTTATATAATTGACAAAAACTTTCCTTCTAGGGCAATGACTCTATACAAACCTAAAAGCCAAGATAAAAAGTAGTTAGTCAACATTTAACAAGTGAAGCCTTTCCTAGAGCTAAGACAAGCTAGTGCAATAATTACCTCAATGGATGGATAACCACACTCAATTTTTTGGATATCCTCCTTCCAACACAGTTGTGGAAGAGATAGCCATCCATGTTAATCATCCATATAACTCCTCCATTTTTCTATTTTTTTGTTTTCCATGTTTTTGATTTTGCAAAATATTTATTTTACACCTTTTTGGTTTTCAAATTATTCCTATTTTACATCATTTTTTATTTTACACCATCGATAGTATGTTTGAATATTTATTGGATATTTTGTACTTTCTTATATATTTTACTTTGTTTTGATTGAAGTGTGATTTTCAAATTTTTGCTGATAAAAGTGCTTTATTGCGAATAGGACACAATGGTGCTATAGCTATTATTAATTGTGGTTTCTACTTAATGTTTGGTTTGCTAATGTCTAGTTTCTATTTTTGAATTTTTGTACCAATGACTCTATCATGATTTCTTTTTTATGGAATAGGCAATGAGTCCACAACATGCACCCATTTGGAAACTCTATGCTTTTAATTGTTTTGGAAGTTTGAGGTCCCTTTCATTAAAGCAACTTTTAATAAATTTGTGACCTTGGTAGTTTCTGGAATTGGAAAGGATTCAAAGGTTTGAATAGGGTGTGACTTCATGGGGACTCAATACTCTTTGTACTCTTCTACTTACTTGGATGCTTGAGTGTTTTTCATGGACTTTTTACCATTCCATTCCAATCACTAACAAGAAGTTAAATAAAGTCTTTGCATGGTGTGGTTCGCATCCAAAAATAAAAAGAAAATTAAAAGAAAAAAAACATGATGGGAATTCAGAGCACACCCCTTAAACAAATAAATAGGCTACAAGCACTAGTTATGGAACTAGAAAGACATGTTACGCATGCCTGAAGATCCTCTCTAACTAAGGCCCTCTCTCACTTCCTACTTCATTTTTCTTCTCTTTATGGAATAGTGGTTATTTTGTGGAAGCACTCTTGTATCTCAAGGGGATGGATCAGTCTTGGAGTCATGATGCGAAGTCACTGAAAGAAGTTGGTTATGGTCTAGACTAAGGATGAATCTTATTCGATCATTGTATGAGCTTCACAAGGGATTTCTTATAACCTTAGTTTGGAATTCCATTCCACCTTCTCCATCATCCATTTATGTTTTCCATAACTCACCTCATTGTCGATGTCCATGTTTTTGATTCTATGTCTTGGTCTAATGTATTTGAATTCTTAGGTAGAATCTTTTGGGTTTTGGTCCTTAACTTCCATCGATCATTAACCACCTATGGGGCCCACGAACTCCTTAGGTTGAGGTTATCCAAGGATAAAAAGGGCATGTGCCTACTATGGGGAGGTGCCACTTTCATATCTCTTGGTTGGGTTCATTAAGTACCTTATCCTTAGATATTCTTGTAATCAGAATCTTTTCTACATCCATCTTCTGCACCACACCATGTACTCCTTTACATATTTTATTTACTAAAAGCATTATTTATTAAATTTTTTAATTTTTGAGCCTTAAAAGGTCAACTTCAATGATTTCATCATATTCTTGCTTTTTTGAAACTCCATAGACCCCAAATTCATTGAAAAATTCCTTATATTTCCTGAGATATTCAAATTTCAAAATTTTGGACTATGGGCCCTGTATACAAGGCCCCGTCAATGAAGCAAACCCATATACGAGGCCCCATATATTAGGCCCCATCAACATAATGGAAAAATAGTATATATATATACAACCCCACTTTAAAATTTTTACATTTTTTGACAAACGCCAAGGGAGTTTTTCAAATTTTCAAAGCCCAGAACCTTCTAGAGTGCATAACTTACAAACTATTTATCCACATCACTTTGTTCCTCGACCATGCAACTACCAAAGGTAAGCTCTTCATCATGGGGGCCACAAATGTGCCATTTTTTAAAAAAAAAAATTGTAATTTTTTCTAACTCCCACAAAGGTCTAATTGAAAAATCAACTATTAAACACTAAATTACAAGAGTTAAACCTTTTCAACAAGTTTCATTGAAATTTACCATACATAATTAATAAAATAATCAATCTACCATGGTTCAACCTTAGCCAAAGTGTAACTAACTAATGAGAGAAGGTATTCAAAAATCTTAAAGTTACACATTATATCTACTAATCCATGGATGTGTTGTGACCGCAAATGGCACCAAAAGAAAAGCACACATAGGAAGCAGAACCATCCCAACCAAGGGAGAAATGGATTAGAGTGAAGGGATCAAAAATAGCCCTAAGAAGAACCACTTGCAACCCATGCCACAAGTCCTCTTAGGAAAGAGGCAGAGGTGGAATCTATCTGACAGATTCTAGAACCAACAGTAGCAATAGAACACTCTCATTGAGATGATGCGATAGCACAACTAGAAAATCTTGAGGTGACCTTAATAGAGGCCTATCTGAATCAAATCAAACCAAGAGAGGTCCAAAAATTGATTTTCTAGAAGTTAAACTTTGGCCCTTTCCTGGAGCATACACCAAGAGAAGTGCAGGACCAACTAAAGGCCTCTCCCATGTGGCCAATAATCACTTCCTCTGGGGAGTGGTACATGAAAGAGATGTTTTTATTCTAAAATAATAGGCAACCTAGATCAATGGTAAAAATGAAGGACATATCAATGTCCTATTTGATGTAGGCCATTGTTGTAGTGCTTGGGTTGCTAGAAATGAGGATAAATCTTACTAAGATCTTAATGCAAGAGGATCCCAGTATTAAGAAAGAATAGGTGCAATGGTGCTATGGTGTCGACCGCAAGGAGTTCGGTGCACTCACATCAACAGAGAGGATTCACAACAAGATTATGGCCTTTCACCTCAATCCCATGGTGAGGCCAACAAAAATCACTGCTTTCTCTACCTAGGCATGCACTGCTCTGAGTGGGATATTTCCGATCAACCTTCCGTAGCTAATCTATCTAGAGATGGAGAAGAAATTTAAAGAAGATGAATGTGGAAGGAAGACATTCTCCTTCCCATGCCTTATCAAAAAACTCTATTGAAGGGGATGGATATTCCATTATACCAACAATATTATCAGAACTATCCCAATTGTTGACTAGGCAGAAATGATGAAGGATAGTCCATTAGTCAATTGTTCCAAACATTACTGCAACCACCTAATGGTTGTGCAAATACTAGGAATAGCTCTTAAGTGAAGAAGAGCAATGAGCAGGCACAAGTGGCAAGGACCCATCTATCTATAGAATAGTAATGAGTCATCTCAATGAGGTGGCCTAAACAATCAGTTTGATGGGTGGAGGTGGATCCATTTTCTCAGCCCAAAGAATGTAGCTACCCATGAGGTCAAATCCAAACACCAAAGAGGTCACGATATCTCTCACAAAACAATAGTCACTTCCAAAAATATTTGGAAATGTTGTGACTTTATCAGTGCATTTATAGGAGGATGAGGGGGCAATAGTTTTGGTGATGTAGTACCAGGGGTAGGAGATAGCAGCAGAAGTGATCACTAATTGAATTATTGAAATGCTCAATGTACCTACAATGTCTACATTAGATATCACTACACTTAAGTATGTGCAGATGTCCACAGGAATCATAAGTAGTAGAATAAATGTAGTGCAGCATGAATAATTACTGGACCAACTAGTAGGAACTAGGCAACTACTTTTGGATGTCTTTGATATTTTAGACATCATTACTGCAACCCAGTCAAAGATACTTGAGGCAAGGGGCAATAACATAGTCTTGTGGGGACAACTCAAAATAACTAAAGAACTAAATGAACACTTGGCTACTGAAGTTGCTAAATTAAGAGATTAGATTACTGACCCCACATTTCTAAACCCAACACTAACAAGAGACGAAGCTATGGAACAACTTCATACCAAGCTCAAAAGGGTTGAGGATGCAATGGAAACAGTGGTGTTCTATCGATCTTTGGCAGAGGCCACACAACATAAAATTCAAAAGGCCTTGAATTAGACTTGCCAGGAGAATGTCTAGTTGATCGTAGAAAATCATTGCTTGTGAAATGTTGATGAGCACAAGCAACAATTAACTGATTTCATCCATCAGCAATAGGAGTAAATAGCTAGAGCAAACACATAATTAAGAAGATTGGAAACAGAGAATAGGAATCTCTCCATGGAGGAAGTCCACGCTCTTCACCAAAAAACTATAATCGAGGTAGCTGCTTGGAAGTCAAAGGCTCTCAAATTTGAGAGAGTTAAGGACCATTACAAAGAACAGGTTGTTCTACAAAAGGAAGTAAATGAAAAACACATCTAGTTGGTGAAGGTGAAAGTGAATGAAATCCTCTAGCAACTCTAGTAAGGAAAAGAATTATGGCAACCCATCGTTGATGGGATACATGCCTACAATAAAGTAGAAATCTACATGTAGCAGTTACAGATCAAAGAGATGACAGAGTACATGGAGCTTGCTAATCTCCATTATGAAAATCTAGCCATGTTAATTACTAGAAGGCCATGGTTTGAATTAGAGAAGCAAGTGGCCAACTTGTCCTTGTCGTACGGGGTGAGTTTAAGCATTACAAAGACACCAAGTAGAATCTTGTAGTGGCAAATATTGAACTCAAAGTTCTTAAGGCATGATTCACTGATCAGTGATGAACTACCGAGATCTTGGCTAGGAGGATGAACAACTACTAGGAGTTGTAAAGCATAATCAAGGTGTTTGACATCGAACATAAATAGTTCATTACTTGGTTTGTCAATGTGAAGAAGATGTTTCCAATAATACCCTATCCATGGGATGTCCCTATTCCATCTGACATTGGTGACTTTGTGTGGACAGTGAATGATCCCAAAGCAAGGAGGGGAAGATCAAGTTATTTCTTGAGGCCTTTCACCTTCCACCAAAGGTTGCAGATGTAGCAGGATAGCCATAGCCACCTCAACTATTGCACATGCCTGAAGCTAGTAAAGGTCCCTCAGAACCTCGAGAACCACCACTACTTAGGATAATTTTATCTTCTAAACCACCCTCATGGGATCAAAGGGAGTGATGTCCAAGTTCTTATGTAGTCATGTCATGGTATTCAATTTTATGTCATGAACACCACAACTTTCATAATGTGTTGATCTATACACTCGAGCACTCACTTTTGTCAAGTTAGTTTATTTTGTTAAGAGTAAATCAATAATTCCATACCTTTCCAATTTTGTAAAGGAACTTAAGGATGAGTTTTTATTCAGTTGTGGGGGTATGATGAGCATTAAATTATCTCATCGATGGGCCCCCATTGATGTAGCCTTGTCGATGAGGCCTTGTTTACATGGTGTTGCCTTGTTGATAAGGTCACATCGACATAGCATTTGCTACATCTACAGTGCCCTATTGACATAGCCCTAGAGCAAAAACTATAAATACAAGCTCCCAACCATGTTTATGGGCATTAGATTCATAGTAGTAGCAGAGCTCTTGCAGTTTGTCAATTCAAAAGATAGAATATTTTTCTCGAGTTCCCATAGCAGGAGTCATTGAGTATAGATCTTTATTCAAGCATTGTTATACCTAAGCACAACAGTATGTATGGCAATAAAGATGAGCTTCTTGATAAACCTTATAGCATTCTGGATAGTTTAGATGTTTTATTCATGCATTTAATGCTTTTAGTTATTTATATAATATTTTTTAGTAATTAAGCGAGATAAGCTAGATAGATTAAATACATAAGTATGATTGCTTTGAGTGTAACACATATTTGCTTGCTAATCCCAACAACATTATTACTTGGTGTGCCTAATAGCATAGTGTGTGGTAACCTAGTAGTGGATACGTGGGTTAAGAACATGTACGGAAAGTGGAAATGGATGCTTATGTTAGGACTAGTTAGAGATCAGTTAGTTAGTTAAATTAAATTAGTCATTACATTACTTTATCTCTCTCTTAAAGTACCAAAGAACATAAAACACAAAATGATAAAAATATTATGCCTTGATTACATTTAATCATACTTTTTTACTTCACAAGTGTAATTGGGAAGAAAACGAATGACCATTAAGGTAAAGTTTACTTGCTAGAAGACTAGTATATCAGAAACTAGAGAGTCCATGGAATTCGACCAGATCGTGTGTGAGAACTTTGTGATTTGTATGGTTGGGCATAGGGGTACCTTTCACCACTCATCACATGGTGTGGCTCCCATTTAAAAAAAAAGAAAAAAGAAAAAAAAACAAAGAACAAAAAATAATAATGGGAATTCAAAACACACCCCTTATACACAATAATGAACTACAAGCATTGGTTATGGGGTTGGAAAGACATGTTACCCCTTCCTAAAGGCATCTCTCTAACTAAGGCCCTTCCTTCCTTCTTCTATTTTCTTCTATTTTGAATTGATTATTGTTCTTTGAGATGGTTGTGGACTCATGGTGGTCAGCAAGAAGGAACAAATCAATGTAAGGTCATTCTTCATGGTATGGACTTGTTTTAAACTTGGAAGAATAGGTATGCTGATCATTTTAATCATATTTTTCACAAGAACCTATTGTGGACATGGTCAAGTACCTTACATCCTAATCTCTGCAATCCCTTCTCATCCCATTATTCATCTCATTGCTACATGTGATTATGAGCCTGTTGGTTTTTTGTAGTATAGTGCAACATCCAAACCATGGTAGTTGTGTGTTGTTTGGAATAAAGGCATTGTCTACATTTAACTTCTTGGGTGCCCATGAACATCTATAGAAGTGGTTATGCAAGGACATTATGACAAGAGTTTGCTTTGGCGAGGACCCACTTGCATAACTTTTGTTGATCATGGCTTTAAACCAACCTTTACATCTTCCAAAACATCAATAACAATTTCTCTGAATTTATGCATGATTTTTGGATAACTTCTCATCCATTTCATTAATTTTTCCTACTTTTCTATTTGCATATCCATGAATATTTCTTGGTCATCGTTTGAATCAGACCTTTGGTTTTAATTATTCAAAAACTTATGTGCTTCTAGATTTATGCTTATTAGTCATGGGGGCTAGGGATGTTTGCTTTGAAAATTTTCCAATGTACTATTTTCAAACATAATGGTAACTAATAGTAATTGATTAAAATAATGTAAATAACTTAATGATTTTAGTTCCCTCATAGGCTTGGGCATAGGATACTGGCATCACCTTGTGCTTAAAAAAAACTAAGGGATCTGAAAAGGGTTACTTATTAAGGAAAATTTAACAAAACTAATGTTGATCCTTTGGTGACTATAGGGGATACTAAAAGAAATACCTAAGGAATAAGGTCTTTTGCTAGGCACAAAAACAAAGCCAAAAGGGGGACAACGAAGGATACACCCATGGATAAATCATAGCACATACAAGATAGTAGCTCAAGCATCACATGTTTGCTAGATCCATGGAACAATGAGAAGAAATTTTAGCTCATTCTTTAAGAATGTTCTACATAACCATAGAAGCATCAACATAATAATCAAGGTTGGAAGTCTGCCACTACTAGTAGCAACAAGAAGAATCATCTTCAGCACACACACACACACACTCTCTCTCTCTCTCTCTTTCTCTCTCTCTCTCTCTCTCTGGGTCTACCCCCTACACCCAACCATTTTTTCATACCCATTTATGTTTCAATTCATCTCAAAATCATTAGTATCAAACTAGCCACATTCCATCCTCTTTGTCATGAACTATTTTAGTGGAGAACTTTTTTATCCACCTTTCATCTAGATGGTTAATGATGAGTGGCAAGTACCCCCTACACCCAACCATATGAATCACAAGCGTTCATGCATGATCTAGTCAAATTCCATGAATGGGACTAGTTGTGCATCTAGATCATTAAGAATTTATCTAAGTTCATTATCTTCCCACTTGAACTAGTGGTAGCTCTGTCACGTATGGTTTAGTCCAAAGTGAGGCATATGATTATTGATGTTCTTCTAGCCTTATGCTACTCCCAACAATAATAGATAAATCAAATATTTAATCTAATTAACAACATAAAGATAAACTCTAAACTAGCCTATGAGTGATGAGTTTCCATTTCTATCTTGTCATACATATCCCAAACTCACATATCCACTATTGGGATTACCAAGTAGTATGCTACTAGGTGAATCAAGCAATAACATTTTTTGGATTACCAAGCACTATGCTACTTGGCAAACCAAGAAATAACATTATTGGGATTCCCAAATGTACACATGATTATGCTCGAAATTGGGTGCACTCATTCTGCCAATTCATTAATATGCATGAAATGTAGATATTAACTAAGTACATGAAAAGTAAATTGCATGGAAAGTAAATCTAATTTAAGTCAAAGTACTTCAATGAATAAGAATTAATCTTAGTCTTAATTTTATTGTCATTCATGGAATGTGTCCAAGTACATTGCAACTCAAATAAGACGTTGTACAACTAACTCAAATCCACACTACAGGCACTCACTAACTATTCTCTAAGATTGCAAAATAAAACTATAAGAGTTTGGCTACTAAATGAAAAAATATTGTCAAATACAAAGTAGGAGCATGCGTAGTTATAGACAAAAACACATACTGTGTCAACAGGTACATGTCAATGTATCATTGCATGCATCGATGGGATCACCTCCATGGGTACGCGTTAATGTGGCTACATTAAAGTGGTTGCATTGACGTAATTCTCTTGACATAGCCAACTGTTGCTTCATGAGTTAACATAAAATCACATTTACTATCATAATCAACAAAGTGACTACAATCGAAATAACCTTTTCCAAGACCTCCCATAAAATAAGAACCATTGTTTGTCACAATGTTTCTAATCTAATGATAACATTGCTTCCTTAAGCTTTGTCACACATATCTAGTTTTACAAGTAAGAATAAAAAGATATTTTTTTCTTCTTTTTTATTAGATTATTTTATTGAATTTGTACATCAAATTGAGGTTCATGAGGCCAAGTCCCAAGTCCACACCATTAGAAACCTAAAACATTCCATTGCATGGGTAGAAAATAATGTCACCTAATGCTCAACTGCACAAGATGTTGAACAAAAAAGGAAGGTAGCAAATATAGAGATTAATCCATCATAATTATCATTCTTTCAATAGCATTATTACATAATCTACTATTCACCAATTGTAGCTCACCAAATTAAGTGCATAAGTACTTTTATATTTGAGTACTCACAAGCTACAATAATGCATCATGTTGTTTCACATAGGGATAAATCATCATCCACATTTGGAAAAATTACTCCAAGAACTAAATCAATCCTTTGTTAACTATGTCAGAGTTAATGCAGTGGAAGGCTTAGAGTGAATGAAACCTTCAAGTTTTCTATTTCTAGACACTAATAATAAAAACTTCGTATCTCTCAAATGGTAATGAATTAGATTTCATATGATCCATCATTGGAAAGCTTATGAACAATGCGAAAATATACAATAAGAATAGAAACCAAAATATTTTTGTAAGTTTACTTTACAAGTCAATCTTTTTGCATTGTCTAGATTTTCCCATTTTCAGATAGGCATGACCAAACCTGCAATAACTCAATTTTTCTAAAGTTTCTTCAAGTTTCTTGATTCTAACCTATAAAGACTTTGATGAGATTTCAAAAACTAGATAGCAAATACTTTAGATCATCATTATTTAAGAGAAATCAGTTAATAAATTTAGGTATCTGAAGTAGACCTCAAAGAAATTTTAATAAACACTTTGAAACATATTGAAAATGCATTAGGAATTGAAACAAAAAGAGAGAAAATTGAAATGGGATAGAATTGTAACCTTGAAAATTACTAAAATATAGATGAAATGGGATAATTAAACCTATGAAACAATAAAAAAATTGAAACTTCTAAAATACAAAAAACTAAAACATGCTAAATTTCTAGCTATTTCCAAGAATAGCATAAAATGTCCATAGGTAGCCAACAAAAAACATTAAGTAGATTTGAGAGAGATACACAACAAAAGAGGAGGCAAAACAAAAATTGCCACTAGAGGAGGTGCTAGCAAAGCACTTTTTACTCAACTCTACATGATGGAGGAGTTCCTCATCTTGCCTCTTTGAGGAGGTGTTTCCAAAGCACTCTTTACTTGACTCTACAATAGAGGAGTTCCCCACCTTCTCTACAATTTCTCAAGTTTATTACTATAATATCAAATATTTGCACATATTTGGAGGAGAAAAAAATATCAAAACAAAGGCTTGGAGGTGGAGATGCTAAAGAGCACCTTTCACCTCTTGGGAAAATCACTCCTCACTCACAACTCTCTCTTCTTACCCTCTTGGATCACTCTTGGATATTCTTATGGATATCTCATGGATGTCATCTTACATAGCCACACACCTCCTTATATAGCTTTTGGAGG
>MNCI01026062.1:100399-113257 GCA_015680685.1 Gnetum montanum
TCCTCCCCAAAGTAGGTTCTAGCCTATGATGCCCTTGTGTAACCACACCTAAAAATGTCTATAGGAACTAAAGAGGTTGAATGCAACGCATACTTGTGCAACAAAACACACATCTTAAAATCACTAATTGGAGATAATAACTTTATGTTACACAACCATAAGTTAGGATCAAATAGACAACGAGATGAGATGGACTGTAGAAAGGATTGCAAAAATTGGAACATGAGATGCCTTACCATGGGCACAATTAATCCATATGTGTTATTAATGGTTAAATAGTCATGAGTCCTTCTTTCCAAGGTACAAACCAAGTCCAAACCACATTTCAATGACATCGCATCATTTCATCACATCAGCAAAAAACCATAAGACTATCATAGTTGCAAGGAGTAACATCACTTGGTGTTTTGTCCAAGGAAGGAGCTTATTTATGGCATAAATGGATTTTTTCTTATGAAAGTTCTAAGAAGTTTCCAACCTTCAAGCATGGGTACATGTTTTCCCAATGGGGCTTGCAGAATTTATTCAGTACCTCTTTTTGGTACTCTTACTCCCATTTTTTGTTAGATCTACAAGGATATAATTACAACCTCAACAACATGATTGAACATAAAAGTGGCCAAAGTGAATCCACAAATCCCCTTGATGTCACACCCCTTACATTCCACCTTGGTTTTGCACTCTTCTACCCAGACACAATAATTATGAATTTATTTTTAGGTTGGATGATGGAAAATAATATCATTATGACCAAGGTAAGAACCTCTTATTAATCAAATGAGAAGATGGATGGTGTGGTCTCAATGTCCAAATAATTTATCCCTTATGACTTCACAACATAAAGAAAACCTCACCTCAATGGGCAACATGATCATTTTATTCACAAGTGAGATTACTAACAAAAATATGAAAACAACAAGTAGAAAAAGTTAAAAAGAATAAGAAAAAATGTATCAAGAAATGAGAAAATGACAAAAAATTGTAAAACAAAAAGATGGGAAACACTTAAGAATCTTGAAGATTAGAATGGGGGGTGACCCCCATGACTAAACATTTGGTTGTGACAAGGATTAATAAGTGGATATATAGGATCCACGCATGTATAAAACATTGGTAATCATTCATTTCCTAGCCACTAGGTGTCTTTTGATGTTGTGGGGGCTGGGTAGACAAATCATTGGTCACACACTTGATTGTTAAATGTCTAGTGGATCAAGATGTGAGGTGTGTTATCATGATGAATGTCTGACCCATGATTGCACCTTTGATCATGATATGGTATGCATGGATTTTTTTGGTCTTCCTATGCTTATAGATTCATTGCTTGGGTTTGGAATTAGAGTGGCCATCCATCCTATGATATGGTGGCCCTTGTGTAGGATCAAAGTATGGTGGTGATGAAAAGGAAGGTGTTGCACCATATTTGCATTTTGTCGGTTTGAATGATGTGGTAGATCTATGAGTCTTTTGCTTTGGCTTACGACCTTTCCTAAAGAAGAGATGTTTTCAATGTGATGGTTAGCATCTACCAATGTCAATATGTCTATGCACATTTGTAGCATAAGTGGCATTCTTTTGTTGATATTCTGGTGCAAAACCTTCTTGTGTCCTTGGTGGTGGCATGTGATGAGGTGAAGTATGAGAATATCAAGCATAGGATGGATGGTAAGAGGCATAAGGTGGTGATCTCTCTAGGGATGTCATGGATTGATGGTACTTAGGAGAGTGATAGTGGTGATTTGAAGTAGAGGATGTAGAACTAGTTGGAGAAATAGTGTGTTGAACATAATATCCATGTGGTTTTGGTGGATAGGAATGATAAGGCTAATTTGGTGGTGGCCTCCCCCACAATTATGATTATTTTCACTGTAGTTGATGAGAGTGTTGAGGCCAGTAATAAATCCCCCTAGGATGGTACAGTTGGTTGTGGGGTTGTCTTTAATTACCTTGTGGAAGAGTGAATCTTCTAGGTATGTGTTTTTGTACAAACTTCAAATTTAAGGCACTTGTCCAATACTCATGTAGATGTAATAAGATCGAGAATGTCCCTGCTAATGGTCATTGATGAAGCTATTTTTGTATGCTTTGACGCAAGTACTCGATGATAGAGCATTGTGTTGGCGACCGTTTGGGACGCGACCGCCAATGAGTGTCCTCGAACAGGATTTAGGTGTCTGCTGGTCTCTGGCAACACCAAGGCCCAGATACCTCCAAATAAACTCAGTAGTTAATGTGAGTATGTGTGTGTGCTGTTGCGGCGTGCGGTTGTGAGAAATGTAACGATTGCGTTGTGTGTAAACTACAAATGACTTACTTTAAAGAGATTCAGCCAACTTTGCCAAGTACTGTGAGTTGTTGAAAATTTCCTATTTTGTTCAACTGCCTAGTCTACGCGGTCCTTATAATACCTACTTGTAACAAATAAAATTTTGCAAAAACATTTGAGCACAACTCCGCAATCTACTCCTAATTTTCCCCAGAGAAAGAGATAGTTCCACAAGAAAACTAGAAATAGAGCAAGATTCGATGGAAATAAGCAGAAAAGAAAAGAAAGCAGATTTGTGTAGACCTCAAATATTTAAACAAGGTAAAATGACACGAGTAAACACTTCGCAATAAAGCTATTCCAAATTCAATATCTATGAATTGTTCAAACTTCCAAGGCTCAAACAAGTAATATCTTCAAGACAATCCTACTATGCTACCAAAAATTGCTGCGTAAACTACCACATACGAGACTCCATTTTGACTAGATAATAGATGTCAACGATTGCATTCAAACAGAACCTTTGAAAGACTTGACAATTTCTGATTGAAATACCACGGAAATTCACTTTAAAGATAAAAAGAAGCTATTCTGGTCCCATCAAAATACCAAAGATTTTCTGAACCCTCTTGACTACTGAATTGTTCAACGGCATGAATACAAGTAGATGCTCTCTTACAACAATCCCAATAGCAGTTCCTATACGTTGCATATTAACAATTTACTACTAAAATGCTCTTAAGGCTTTTAAACACAAGAGCTTCTATGGCAAAAGTTTAATAGAAATTTTCAATCGTGCAACAAGAACAATAAGAGCAATCTAAAAATCCCAAAATTACTTGCCAAGGATGATACTATCTAAACCACTAGCTAAACAATTTAAACAAAACAAAAATAAAACATAACTCATAGGACTATGACAAAGAGGCTGAAATCTTTCCTTTAGCAAGCCATCTTACAAGCAATCGTCTTTACAAATCTTCTTTACAAATGCTCTTCTCAAGACCCCAAAGTATGTCTTCAAGTGAGAGCCTAAGTGCTAGCTAATAGCTTTTCAAAGTATGATCTCCAAAAATGTGATGTATGAGACCTCCCACCAAAAAGTCCTTCCCAAAAAGTCCTCCCAAAAAAAAGTCCTTCCAAAAAGTCCTCCCAAAAATTCCTCCTTCTCCTTGACCCCTGAAGCCTTTTTATAGGGTTCCAAGGTAGGTAGGGAAGTCACATATTTAAAAATATCTTACCTAACTTCTCTCCCAAGTAACTTGCCCAACAAGTTAGGGAGTATTAACTTAGGAAGTTAGGAGATAAATATTGCTTTTGAAAAAAATAAATCCAATAATTTCATATAATTGTTTAAAATTATAGCTTTAATAGCCTTTCATTTTTTACTTGTTTTAAAATTTTGAAGAATGCTTATTGAAGTTCTTAGTGATTTTATAAACAAGGTGATAACATAATATCTACCTTAGCATAAATGTTGTTGGTACCTTAATCATAAATAATACATGTGCACTTTCACCCATATGAAAATGGCTGGAAAATTTAAATTCAAAATATCAAGCCCGAATGTGAAGGCACCAGGCCTGGAATTGCCAGCAACTAATTCAAATTATCTTGCCTTATCGAAAATCGTTACCAACAACTACCATCTCAGGAGAAGGCTCAACCACCGCGTTAGGAAATGTTGCCCTGTGTCCCGTAAGATTCTGCAACCGTTCTATCCTTCGCCTCTCACAAGTGCTCTTCCGATTTTGATGATTATACAGAAATTTTGCAAGGTGTTTTATCCTTGAATAGAGAAAATTCGTATCTGCCGCTGTCGTCGTTGAAGTCGGTGTTGTTGCACTTCAAGGAGAAGCTTCCGCTGGATCTGTGAAACTTGGAACTGCCACCTCCCTCGGTGTACGCGGACGAGGCATCTCTGGATCGATCAAACCCTCAGTCACACCTGGAAACTCTATCAATCCCAGATGAGGTGAAGACTTGCTGACAGTTGCTTTATGTTACTTGCCCCTTTGCCCACTGGCTACGCCTCCCTCTGCCAAATCTGCGCCAAAGCCGAGGTTGTAGCCACCACGCACTCGACAGAGGCTTTTCTTCTGCCGCCGTTGATTTTTCATCCACCATTGTGCATCCTCCCGCTACTGGCCATCTATCCTCCGCTCACAGGTTCTGGAAGTATTCCTTGAGAATCTGGAGCCATTTCTGGCGATGTCGGTGCCTAGGGTAATGCCCAAGCCAAAGCTGATGCTGATGTCTCTGATATTTTTGTTGTTTTATTCGGTTTTTTCTGCAATAGAAACCCTCTTATCCTTTGTTAATTAAATTTACCGAATGAAATTCAAAACCTGTTGGTAATCCATTCATGAGATCTTCCACACGCTTCCAACTCTTAAGTGGACCTTAATAATCCATTATCCAACATTAGCGGGGAGTATGCCTTTTGTGGTAAATAATTTCATCCTTTGTCTGCTATTCCAATCTTCAATAAAGGCATTTTAATCTTACTTTCCAAGAAGGCCTCAACATCAAAATTATTTACAAGTGGATGTTTCTTCAAAAATACCCATCAACTCACAATACTAAAACTGCAAATTTACAACTAGGGACTATGCCAATTTTAAATAAAATATTCCAACTATTCCATGAAATGGCCAAATGTGTCAACACATAGATGTCGAGTATCTAATGTCAAAACCCAAAACAAGATGTTGGATATCTAATATTATGGGGTATACACTGGCCTATAAATATAGCACTTGGCCACATGGTTTGGGCATTAGTTTCAATAGTTTTTTAGTATTTTTTCATAGGTTTGTTAATAGAGTAGCTAAATTCTTACAGTTTTCTTCTATAATCTTAGAGAATAGTTAGTGAGTGTCCACAGAGTTGATCTGAGTCAATTGTATGAAGTCTTATTCAAGTGGCAATGTACCTAGACATATTTCATGAATGGCAATAAGATCGAGATTAATTCTTATTCATTATAGCACTTTGACTTAGATTAGATTTACTTTCCATGCAATTTACTTTTCATGTACTTAGTTAATATTTACATTTTCATGCATGTTAATTAATTAAGTACATAAGTACAATCACTTCGAACATGTATATGACTCCTAGTAATCCCATAAATGCTTAACATTTGGTAACCCAATAATGTTATATGTGTTTAGAATGTGCATAGGATGTGGGATCGAATACTTATGTTAGGGTAGTTGATTATTAATTAGAAATTATATTAGTTGAATTGATAATAAATTGAGTTTAACCTATTTTTAATTATAGTAAAATAAAATATAAAATAATAAAAATCATATGCCTCACTCTGGACTAAACCATACGTGACATGGCTACTACTAGTTCAAGTGGGAAGACAACAAACTGTGATTAAGGCATAGTGATCTAGATGCCACAACTAGTCCCATCCATAGAATTTGAGTGGATCATTTGTGAATGCTTGTGATTCGTATTGTTGGGCATAGGGGTACCTCATTGCTCATTAGTCATATATGTAGATCTCACATCCATTATTTTCTTCTATGGTTGAGTCTATATCCTCACTTTCGTCAACCATTTTTCTTGTTTGCTAAAAAGTGTTCCTAGTTGTTTCTTGGTTCTGTATCCTTTTTTCATTATGATCACCTAGCTTGTTTTGCATTATTCTCTCCTTGACCGTCTCAATGAGAGTTGTAATGTTTTCATATATCCATTTTGACTTCCTATTAAACTTTGCTCCAAGTTCATCAATAGTCTTTTGTATCAACAAAGTTCATTGTGAGATCACCTTATCGAGAGTGGTTTCTTTCTCCTTACCATAGATATGGACCTCTATCTATTGAAGGGTTGGGTCCCAATGATATTTCTTGACATTCTCCCATTTGCATATCTCTCCTTCATCTTTTTCCACATGCTCGATTACTTCTCAATTTGATGGGCTTGTAGCTCATATAATTGACCTGGAGCATACATTCCAAGGCTCTCTCTCATTTCATTACAAAGCCCATCTATTATGTGGAATAGTTGCCTTTCCTCAAAGAAACCATGGCCTGCGCATCTATTCAATAAGGAATAATATCTATCTAAGGCCATGTCCAAGGGTTCATGTTGTTCTTGCTCCCATTCTTGGATCCGTCTCCTCAGGTTAGACACCCTTGCATAGGTTTGGTATTTCTCATTAAAGAGTTTGAACATTATGGACCATCATTGGATTGAATTTGGTTTTAACGATCTATACCACACTTCGACTCTATCAATCAGTGTCCTAGGAAAGAGCTTAAGCTTTTTCCACCCACTTTCAATGTTGTAGAAAATACAGGCATCATGGAAGGCTTGTAAATGATGTTGTGGATCTAAATCATGGCCTCCTACAAATTTAGGAATATTATTCATATCTATCCTAGGTAGGCAACTCTCTTTGCGATGCTTGCAAGATATCTTAATTGCCTCTGTGATCAAAATTAGGCTCTAAGTGGCCAAAAAGGGTTCATCATCATCAGATAGGTTGTGATAAAAATTTATATTTGGTTGATTGTGACAATTTTTTCTATGTTCATGTTGATGACCATGAGTGTTCCTGTGGGTTCAATTTTTGTGTCTATTTTGACCCTTTAGTGGAGCTTTATCTTCATATCTACATTCATCTTCATCAAAACTAGACGTTGAAAGGGAAGAGGAAGATGAGGAACTGGAGAGATTTCCGTAGCTTCTATGATGTTCCCCATGATCCTTTTCTTTATTGTTTTTTGGTTTCAAGGAGGTCTTAGGCCTTGAGGCCTTCCCTAGTTCAACACTTATTTCATCTCCTCTAAGATTGTCTACCTTAGGTGAATGTAGTCTTTGAGTGTTGTCAAGGCAGTCATGAACATAAGAAACCCCTGCACAAGGTTGGTCACTCCAATTTTCCTCACTATATATCTCATTAGTTCTCAAATGAATGTTTTCATTATATAGTGCATTATCTCTTCCTTGTGAAAGAGACATTGTTTTTGGCTTATGGTGTGTGTGATTTAATATTTTTTGAAGGATGTATCATTGATACCTTTACAGTGATTGTGTATAATATAACTAATCTAGATAACTAGAACCATCCCCAACAATGGCACCAATGATGAGTGGCAAGGTACCCCTACGTCCAACCATATGAACCACAAGCATTCACACACGATCTAGTCATATTCTATGGATGGGACTAGTTATGGCATCTAGATCATTATGCTTTAATCACAGTTCACTATCTTCCCACTTGGACTAGTGGTAGCTTTGTCATGTATGGTTTAGTCCAAAGTGAGGCATATGATGTTGTCTAATCCTATGATGCACCTAATGACAACAAAGATATAAATTAATTAAGCTAATAAACAATGGAAAGTAAAACCTAAACTTGCTTATGTGCGATAAGTATCCATTCCTAATCATTTGTACACACCTTGGACTTCATGTAACTAGTGTTGGGATTGCCAAGTATACATCACTAGGTGTGCCAAAAAATACACTGTTAGATTACCAAGTACTTACACTTAAGTGCTCATGATTAAGTTGTACTCATTCCGCTTAATAACAAGAATAGTAAATAGTAATAAATGGGAACATTAACTAAAGAAAATAGTAAATAATTGAACAATTAAATAAATAATTAAAGCAATAATAAATCTAAGTGAATGCAGTAATGATGGAAGTAATCTCAATCTTTATTTCTAGTCATGTAACATGTCCAAGTATGTCACACTCGAACAAAGGTGTTGTACGATTACAAACAACACATTGCAGGCATGCACTAGGAATAATAGAACTTGAATGTAGAAATCTAGGAAAGACTATCAAAAACTAAGAACTAAAACTATATCCCAACCATACATCCAAGTGTTGTATTTATAGACTAGCATGGAAGAGATGATATTGGATATCCGACATCATTTCTTGGGACTCGATATCGTGTATCTGATATTGAAGCCTTGATATTGGGTATCCAATATTGGGGCTGATACAATGATGACTCATCATTGGGCATACATGGCTTAAGATCTCCTTTTAAAATTTCCTAAGTTAAATTAAAGTTTAAATTTATCACATGTGAAATTATATATGATAGGCTTCATGTATGGACTTTGGTGCTTGCACGACTCATAAAACCATTATGGTGTTTGCTCATAGAATTGATTTTTGGTTCTACGAAAATGCCTTACAAAAGGGTTAATGTGGTAGAACTCAAAAGTAGACTCTTTGTATAGCTAAATTTTGGTTCTATGAACCTTCCTCACCGAATAGCTTACATATTATGATCTCCTTGATATTTTTCATGACTTTTTCCAAAGTTGGCGTTGAAGTAGAACTGAAATTCAGATCTATTTGTAGAACTAAATTTTAACTTGTGAATATGAATCTACGAGCTGATGTAAAAAAGGAAGATCAAATGTGCTCCTCACAAGTGATATAATCATTTAGTAGAAACATTTTTCAGTTCTATGGGTTTTTTCTATATAAAGTTTGACATGGAAGAGCTAAAAGATGAGCTTGTTTTAGAACCACTTTTGAATTCTATGAAAATAACTTACTAGCTATATATATATATCAATTAGCCAAGATGATTTTAAATAAGATGATTTTAACCAAGCCTGACTATTGGATGAGGTAACAAGATATTTAAAAATGAAATCACTCATCCATCCTCTATTTCTCTACCCCTTTCCTAATTTAGTTTTACCCTCTCGGTCAAGTTTGTTCTATCTTTGTTTGTTCATGGCATTTTTTAGCATTATTTATGTGAGAGATTTATTTCTCAAAAAATGCTAGTGATTCTTATGGTTGGACGTAGGGTCTACTCATTTCTCATCATTGGCACCATTGCTAGGGACTTGTAGTTTGATATGTGTACTATCTAGGACTTAGTGAAATTTTATTTAAGATCATTCAAACAAACTGTCAGGTCACAATCATTTGAAAAAGTAATAATTTATAATTATAATTTAAGCACACTAATTTTTTCTCTAATCGAAAACGTCTTCTTCTCATAGGCATGATGATTTAAAACCACTAATGCCCTAAGAATTCAAAGTGGTGTATACTCATCCAGATGAGTTTGTACTTGATTTCACCTTCATCCTATATCAGAACGAGTAGCTGCAATGGAGAGATATGGAGGGCAACATTGTATTACCTCCTGACCAATCTATTCCTAGGATGCTACTCCAAACTCTTAAGAGGTTGTGCATCTAGGACCTTCATGATGAATATGTTGTGCAAGACCATGACTATTGGGACTACCGTCCCACAAAAACACAATGCAAATGAGATTGGCACCAAGAGAAGCATCATGAAGCTATGAAGGGGAAATGATTTACAAACCCCTTGTTCGTACTGAATCAAGATGATAATGAGGATCCTTCCTCTAGGAGTTCTCGACATGAAGATTTTCCACCCCTTGACTCTAGTGAAGGGGACTTGAACCTAAATTTACAGTCCACTATCAACAATCTGGTTTAGGGAAAAATGGGAGTCAAAGTAGGGGCTCAAGTAAGAATCATGATGATAGAAAACCTGATAATTATGGCTGTAACAAGTGGAGAGAAGGTGGTAGACACCATGGTGGTGGTGTTCCTTCTCCCTCTTCATCCTCTTCATTTGAATCTTCATATTTCTCCTCTAAATCTAATTGAAACTACAAGGGATGAGATTGTGATAGAGGTGAATGATAGGACAATGATCATAGGCCCTACCATGAATGAAGGGGTAGTAGGGGACATCATAAGAATCATCGAAATCATGATGATGATGAGCCCTTGCTAGCAACTCGAAGCATACTGAACATTGCAAAGGTAGTCAAGATTCCAGTTAGGCATGTGAAAGATAGTAGAATCAAGTAGTTGGATATGAACAATATCCCTAAATTTGAAGGGGGGTATAACTCAAATCCACAAATCCATCTTCAAGCCTTTCACGATGCCTATGCCTTACAAAACATCGAAAACAATTGGCAGAAACTTAAGCTATTCCCTAGGACACTCATAAAAGAAGTAGAAAATTAGTACCACTCCTTGGAGTTGAAATCAATTTGTAGATGGAGTACGATGCTTGAGCTATTCAATGATAAATATTAGATGTACTCTAGAGTTTCCAATTTGAGAAAGCAAATCCAAGGCTAGCAACAAGAAACACATAAACCCTTAGACACAGCCATGGGTAGGTATTATTCCTTTTTGTACAGATGTCCTGGCCATGGTTATTTCCAATGGGAGTAGCTTCCCCATATCATAGATGGGCTTTAATCTAAAACAAGAAGAACTCTTAGGGTATGTACCCAAAGGAGACTATCAGAACTAAGAGCCCATCAAATTCAAAGATTGTGTAAGTAAGTTTCAAAACAAGAGGGTGAGTTGAGAAAATAGGAAAGTGCTAAGGAGTAAAACTGGGATCCTTCCATCAAAAAAAGGAAGGTCTAATTCTATGATAATGAGGGAGAGGCACCACTTGATGAAGTGGTGTAGCGAAAAACCTTTCCACTTCAAAAATCTATGTTTGAAATTTTAGCTAAGGTTGACAAAATGTGGGAATCTTTAGAAAAAAAATTTCAAACTACTCTAAAAATTGCAGAAGAATCCAAAGAACAAGGTAGTGATCATGAACGTAGGAGAAGAAAAGAAGTTGAATGTGCCTACCAAAGGGGTAAGGACAAGGCTACGATAGTAGAAGAGGTTATGGAGTAAAAATTAGATGATGATGGTGGGTGTGACATCTGCCAATATTAACATCCCAAGGGATGTTACCTTGTTGTGTCACACTTACAGGAATCTAAAATGTATGCTCTAAATCCTATACTAGCACAAAGGTAAGCACCCAGAAGGTTGCCTTATCCTGAAGGCAACCCGAGATAGTTTCACCAACAACAACAGGCTTATTATCCAAGTGGATCTCTATCACAATCATACGAGCAGTACCATCATTGGCAGCATCCACAGTCATGGGGTATGCACCCACCAAGGCAATAGTACCCTTACAGTTAACTAGATCTGTATGGGTATTATGGTCAACAACCTCATGTCTCCGCATGACTCTTCCAATCAAGCTTCTTTTAAATATTACTACTATCATTTAGTGTTTTATTAACCTCATTCTCCATCCCCTAGAGGGGAATCCCCACATTATTATCACCCTCCTCATCCTTCAACATATGTCCCTCCACCCTCAACCCAATTACCACCTACTCCATTTATGCAAGGGAAAAATCCCACATAACCATAGTAATGTAATGCTACCAAGGCTATTAACTTACAACTAGCTCCTCAGCCAAGTGGTTTGAAACCCAAATCCCATAAAAGACCATTCTTTTGAACCAATAGGCCTACTAAGCCCTCACGTAATTATGTGGCTAGTCACCTTGTGTTTCCTTCATCCTTTGCATCCATTCCTTTCGATAGCCCTTCAGACCAAACATCATACAAGATTCACACTATCATGTTAACCCACGTTGTATCTAATTGGATCAAGGCTGGCAACCTTCCTAGGAAAGGAGCTGATCTTGGAAGTCTACTCATCTACTTGTAGATTGTAGGAAATGAGCCATGCAAGGCTCTTCTTGATTCAGGTTGTAGTGTTAATTTGATTTCCCACAAAATGTACAACACCTAGAATGTGCCTCCTCTTAAGAAGAGCAACATCTATTTAGAATTGGTAGACCAGTCCATCACTATTCCCTTGGAACTAGTGGAGGACATTGTGATCACTATCTATGGGTGGTTATATCTTACCAATTTCTTGGTAATTAATTGCAAAGGGGAATTTCCAATCATTATGAGAAAGGCTTGGTTGAGCATTGTTGATGCATGAATGGGCATCAAAGATCTTTCCCTAGTGATTTCCAAGGAAAATGCATTCAGAAATATTGAAAAGAAGCGAGTTCCTTGCATTGCATATAGTGATACAGAGTGCAACTATGTGCAGAAACTCTAGTCTATTAAAAGAACATTAATAAAGGAATGTAGATAGTGTGCAAATGAATATGAAATCCAAAAGTTCTTATACGTAGTAACCACAAAACAGGAGGGCACCTAGTGGCTGATAGCTAATTCTAAGAGTAGCACACTTTGTATGGAACCTACTAAAAGCCTAACTTGTGCCTATGTTGAAGGCATGGATGAACTAGAGTAAGCTCATTGCCAACTTTTTGATGATGAACTTGATGATACCAATTGGGGAGAGTTGAAAATCCCTGATAGTTTTAAACATGAACCCTTAAAGTTGAAAACTCCACCTATCGACATGAAATATGCATTTTTAAAAAATGGAAAGCTAGTAATAATCAATGTTAATCTTGCTCCTAAGCAAAAAAGGTTGTTGCTAAAGGTAATCAACAATTGACCAATAGCTTTTTATTGATCATATCCTAAACTCACAAGGATTGATTATAGGATATGTCAGCATCACATCTATACCAATCTAACCATGAAGACAAAGAGGTAGCCACAACAGCAACTGAACCCTAAATTGAAACAGATCATTAAAGAGAAAATTAAAAAAATCCTCAAGATGGGGTTCATCTATCCAATTATGGATAGTGAGTAGGTTAGCCCACTTGTAATTGTGCCAAAGAAAGGTGG
>MNCI01026065.1:8752-35386 GCA_015680685.1 Gnetum montanum
ATTAATTACTATTTAGCTTAGTCTGTATGCTGCAAGGTTTATCATAAAGTTCATCTTTATTTCCATACACAAATGTGTGCTCAGTTACAATTTGCTCAAATAAAGATCCATTCACTTTAAGACTCCTACTATGGACACATGGAAATTATTCTAACTCTGGAATGGTAAAACTGCAAGAGTTTAGCTAAGAGTCTAAGTCTAACTACCTAGAACAAGGAAAGCTGCCTCTTATTTATAAAAATTGAGGTAGGTCGCGATATCTTGTATGCGATATCGTGGCTCATCATACCCTCATGACTAAATAAAAACTCATCCTCGAGTTCCTTACAAAATATTGGGAAGGTATGGGATTATTGACTTAAATGACACTAATGGTGAATGGGGTGACACGTGAATGGATAATCATTATAATACATGGCAATACTAGTGTTCATGACCACAAGAGTGAACACTATACACATTTGACATCCAGCCTTATTTGACAGCTGAGAGAGAAGAGAGAAGAGAGAGAAGAAGTCTGTTGCTACCGATGCCAAGATTGCACTTTCCATTATCCATCCATAACCGTGCCATCAATCTTGTTCCTTGCATGACTGTTCTAGCACCAATCCATCCTAAGTGTTTTCTCTAGCTCTAGTTCATTTTTTTCTGATTAGCAGTTGCACACACAACACAGTCTCATATTAGCAAGGATAAATAAATCATGATGAAATTGATACCTTGCTTCGGTGTACGGTCTATTGGCTGAGTTGTGATATGGCTAATACGGATTTTGGGGATATAACACTGGTGACTACCAAAGGTGTAAGGTGTAGGGATTAGGAGAAAATTGAAAAAATTGGACCAGGACCCCCATGACTAAGAGCGATCCTTTGGTAGTGATAGAATGGAAAAATACAAGGAATAAGAAAGATGGAGAAAAAGAAACAATGGCAAAGCCAATAAAATGGATGTGAGAGATGGAAATGAAAAAAATAAATGTTGATTGTGGAAATTTTTAAGGGAAAGAAGTTAACTAATGCACCAAGTAGGAATGCCAGTGGATCCTCCCCAAAGTAGGCTCATGCCCTTAATGCCCTGACAATCCCACATTCAAAGAGTCTGTAGGCTCTAGAAATGTCATTTGGAAGCAAGAGTTAAAGTCTTAACCACAAGAATTTACCAAAAAGAAAACAATGCATCCACCAAAATATAGACTACTGATACAATCGACAATGAGGTGAAAAATGGAGAAAGAATGATGAGGAGAAGAGAATAGAATGGAGTCCCAAGAACAAGGTGGTGTATAGCCCCTTGTGTATGTGTGGTTAATGTGACTTAGTAGATCTCATTCCAAATCTAGCCTCAAACAATCCACATCCAGTGACTTCGCATGAATACATTTGGCCAATCCATCCACATGAAGTAGCAAGAATGCTTCCACCAAAGAGTCACCACCATTCCGAAGAAACAGAAAAAGGAAAAAGTAGAGAGCAAGAGAGGGCCTTAGTTAGAGAGAACATGTATGTTTAGTTCCATAACCAGTGCTTGTAGCCCAAATGATTATTTTGTCTATGGGGTGTGCTTTGAATTCTCACTTTTCTCTCTCTCTTCTCTTTTTTTTTTTTGCGTGAGAACCACACCGTGCAAAGACTGATTATTTTTATTAGCTCAACATCCCGATAATGGAGCAATGTCAGAATGGTAAGGGAAACTCCAGAAGCATCCAAGAGAATAACCAGCACAAAGGCATCAAATCCCCTTGAAGTCACACCCTTTTCAATCCTTGAGTCCTTCCTCAATTTGAGAAATGCCCAGTCACCAATTCATTAATAGTTCTATTATTTAAACAAAGGGACTGTACAGTTCCAAGCTAAGAGAGACCATAGAAATTTATGGATGCATGGATGACATGGACTCATTTCCTATTATATCAAAAGAACCATACCTTAGTATCAACATTATAACTCAAAGGTAAAAATCAAACATTAGCAATCAATGCAATACAATTCATACCACCATCAGGAGCACTTATTAGGTGATGAACCTAACAAAATAAACACACGAACACAGAAAGAAAAGAAAGAGTATAAATGATGTTGCAAAAAAAAAACCAAGAAAAGTTCAAAGAAATTTGTAAAACAAAAATGTGTAAAACAAAAATGGCCTTGATTGATCAGTAGAGGTGGCCATCTCCCCCATGACTGAGTTGAAAGTGGGAGATCCAAAATAATGAGCAAGGTTATCCCTTCTTAGAGGTATGATGTGCACTAGCCCTTCCAAGTTCATGGAAGGGTTTGGCTCATTGCACATTGGCTAGTAATCTCTTATTAAGGTCTTTGTCTGATTTTTTAGGAGTTTCCAACTTCCCCCAATTGATATTTCCCAGGTTAAGGTTTGGAAGTTGGTGACACTCTTGCTCCAGTGCATCTATTCTTTTGATACGAGTGCAAGTTATTCCCTCAGTTAGTTTCATGCATGTTGGTAAGTTGCTCTCTTGATTAGCTATCAACCACTAGGTGTCTTCTTGTTGTGTAGTTGCTACATATAGGCACTTTTTTATGTTAATTCTGTATGCACACCGGTTGCATGCAAGCAATGCTGAACATTCCTGCATGCCATCACACCCTGTATCACTATATGTGATGCATGGAACCATATTCTTCTCAATCTTCCCAAAAGTATTTTCCTTAGATATTTCCAAGGAAAGATCACGGATTTCTAGGTGCACATTTATGGTACTTAGCCATGCCCTTCCCATTATTATTGGAAAGTCCCCTTTATCATTGTTTACTTGTATCACTAGGAAATCAGCTAGGTATGACCACCCACACACAGTGGTAACGATGTCCTCCACCAGTCCTAAGGGGACAGTGATGGACTTGTCGGCTAGCACTAGGTGAATATTGCTCTTCTTTCATGGAGGTAGGTTCTAGGCTTTGTACATCTCTTACAATATTAAGGTGACTCCAGAAGCACTTTACATGGTTCATTCCTAATGACTTGGAGATAGATTAGAGGGCTTCCAAGGTCAGAGAATTTTCTAGGAAGGTGGCCCTCCTTAATCCAGTCAGTAATGGCATGTGTTAACATAACCATGTGCATTGAGCTCAATTTTTGGTTTGAAGGGAGCTCTGAAGCCTTATTTGATGGAGAGGCGTTCAAAGGTTCAACCACTTGTGGTTGTGAGGGCTTGGTTGGACTGTAGGTTCTGAAGAAAGGTCTTCTCTTCATATGGTTGTTAGGACCAATAGTGGGTTGAAGATTCACAACCCTTGTAGCATTGTGTTGCTGTGGTTGAGTGGGGAGTTCCCCTTGCATTGCTGGAGCAGGTGGTAATGGAGCTATCGGTGTGAGAGTTGTGGATGGATTTGGAGGATGGTATGTCTATGGGTTATCTCCCCTAGGAGAAAGAGTCCTATAATACTCCCAAGCTTGGTAGTGACGTTGTGGTGTCACGTGGAAAGATTGGCTTTTGCATGTAGTAGCCATATGGATCACGTTGCCAGTAGGGGTATTGTTGCCTTGGTGGTGGCATCCCCCATGACTACGGGTATTGCCATTGTTGGTGTTGCTCAAAAAGTTGTGGTGGAGTTCCACTTGGATAATACATTGAAGGTTGGTGGAACTACCTTGGGTTACCTTGGGGATAAGGTAACCGTCAGGGTGCTTGCCATTTGTTAAGTCATGGGTTGAGTTCATACACCCCAAACTCTTGTAGATGTGAGATTACTGGGCAACATCCCTTATGATGGTCATATTGGCATATCTCACATCCACCGTCATTGTTTGTATCAAAATCCAAAACCTCTTTGGTAATGGCTATTTTACCCTTACCTTTGTTACGTGCATTATCCACTTCTCTCTTTTTCTTTTTGTCATAGTCACTACCTTGCTCCCTAGACTCCTCTACGATTTTAAGAACAGTTTCAAACTTACTATCTAGGGAGTCCCACATCTGATCTACCTTTGCTGATACTTTGGTTGTTAACTTTTGGAATGACAAGGTTTTTCTATTCACCATATCTTCGAGTGGTGACTCTTCCTCCTCCTGACAAAATCTTACTCCCCTTTTTCAGAGGGAAGGATCTCAATTTTACTCTTCCACACTTTCTCTCTTACGTAGCTCCCCTTCTTCCTTAGCTACTTGCTCTAGTAATCTATGAACCTAATGAGACCTAAGCTCTAATAATCTTTCTTGGACATACGTTCCAAGGGTTCTCCTTATTTCATGCCTAAGTCCATCTACGAGATGGCATAGTTGATCTCACTGCAAATAACCATGGCCTGGGCAACAATGTAATAGTGCATAATAGCAGCCCATGGCAGCATCCAAGGGTTCATGATTTTCCTGCTTCCATCCTTGGATTTTCTTTCATAGGTTAGACACTTGGGAGTACGTTTGGTACTTATCATTAAAGAGTTCTAACATTGTACTCCATCTCCGAATGAATTTCGATTCTAAGGACTGATACCAGCTTTCGACTTCTTTCACTAGTGTCCTTGGGAACAACTTCAATTTTTGCCATTTGTTTTCTATGTTCTACAAGGCACATGCATCGTGGAATTCTTGTAGGTGATTTTGAGGATCAATGTTGTATCCCCCCTCAAATCGTGAGATGTTATTCATGTCTAACCTCTTGATCCTACTATCTTTTTGGTGCCTTGTGGAAACTCTTATGACCTCCGTTATGTCTAGCATACTTCTAGTTGTGAGTAGGGGTTCTTCGTGGTCATCTTGTTCATAGTGTCTATGATGTCTACATGGTTCCCTACTCTCCCTTCTTCCATGCCTTGATTCCTTAGAGTACCCTCATCCTCGCTCTCGACTGTCTCATCGATGTTTTTCACTCTGTTTACCTTTATCCTCATGGTTGGTTTCCTTATGACTGCAACCGGATATTGAAGGAGAGGGTGAATGTGACAATGAAGATGAAGAAGAAGGAGAACCATCACCATGACGATGTTTTCTACCTTCTCTTCAATGGTCTCGGCCCCAATCGTGATTACGATTAGAACGTCTGCCCTTATTGTGTGTTTGTGTTCCCTTGTTGAACATTTTGTGTTCGTGGGAATCAGAACCAGGGTTGTGAACTATGGAGTGGAGGTTTTGATACACCACCTCCTAACAATCATTAGGATGGGGAACATCATTTGGTGGGAAACCTATCGAAGCAGGTTCACCATCCTCAATTTTGCTCAAGACATGCAGAGCGTTATGAGGCCATTTACCGTTGGAGGATGTATGATATCTCACCTGTTGCAAGTCCCTTGCAATCACAAGCAAACCAACCAAGCCCTTACAATCATAAGCAGATGATTCCTTAAATGCATCTGTATCAATCAAAACTTCGGAGCCCCCTTCAACCTAATAATTGCATGCAATGCATATGGTCATGCTAACACATGCTATCATAGATTGGATCAAAGCTGGGCCCCCTTCCCAGGAAATTCTCTAATCCTGGGGGTCCTCTGATATACTTACAAATTGCTAGAAATGCACTATGCAAGGATCTTTTGGATTTAGGTTCTAGTGTGAACTTGATTTCTCAAGAAATGTGCAAGGCCTTGAACCTGCCTCCATTGAAAAAGAGCAACATTTGTCTAGAGTTGGCTGACCAGTCCATCACTATCCCATTAGGACTGATGGAAGACATTGTTACTACTGTTTGTGGGTGGTCATACCTAGTTGACTTCCTAGTGATTTAGGTAAACAATGGTAAGGGGGAATTCCCAATAATAATGGGAAGAGCATGGCTAAGAACCATCAACACATACCTAGGAATCCACGATCTTTTCCTAGAAATATCAAAGGAAAATACATTTGGAAAGATCGAGAAGTAGAAAGTTTCATGCATTGCATATAGTGACATAGGGTGTAATTGCGTGCAGAGGTCATGGTTTGTGAAAATTTTAGCATTACTTGCATGCAATTAGTGTGCAAAAGTGATTAACATGCAAAGATGCCTGTATGCAGCCACCACACGATAGGAAGACACCCAGTGGCTGATAGCTGATCAAGAAAGTAGTTCACTCATATGCATGGAATGCAAACTAGCTTTCCAAACTTTAAAGTAGAAGTTAATAGAAACACCCATTCTACAAGCTCCTGACTGATCCAAACCATTCCATATCATGACTGATGCATCCAACTATGCCTTAGAAGCTGTACTTACATAGTTAGATGACCAAAAGCATCCTTATTACATCCACTATGCAAGTAGAAGTCTCATCGGTGCACAACTTAACTACACAACTATAGAGAAAGAATTAATAGCTATAGTGTTTGCACTAGAAAAGTTTAGACACTATGTATTAGAATATAAAGAATATGTACATACAAATCATAGTGCAATCCGGTTCCTCATGAATAATCCAATGGTAAGCCCTCGTATCATACAATGGCTTGTAATCTTGCAAGAGTTCGATTTAATGATGATTGATCGCAAGGGCATCGAGAATGTTGTTGTTGATCATTTATCTTAGTTGTGAAGGGACAATAAAGAGGATGAGTATCTATTTTCTAATCATTTCCTTGATGAATTCCTCTTTGCTGGTATAGTGAATAATCAGTCACCCATAGAGACAAACTGGTACTGTAGCATTCTTACCTATCTCCTCATCCAACAAACACCATAAGAGTTAAACCTTAAGAAGAAACCACAGTTTCTTCACTTAGCCAAGTACTTTATGAAGAACAATGGACAACTTTACAAAGTGTGTCCTGATGGCTTGGTTTGATGGTGTGTTCCCAATATATATCAACTTGGAGTTCTTCAAGATGCTCATGAGGGTCTTTGTGGGGATCATTACGTTGGAAGATGAATGGCCATCAAGGTCCTACTTGTAGAATATTATTAGCCTACATTATTTCAAGATGCCCATCGTTTCATCCAATCTTGTGAGCACTGTCAATGTGATGAAGGAATGACTACTAGAATGGAGGGTATGCAACAATGGATTCAACCGTTAGAACCCTTCGACATTTGGGACATTGATTTTATGGGGCCGATTACACCAATGTCCAATGGAAAAGCTTATATTATTGTTGCTATTGATTACCTAACAAAATGGGTCGAAGAAGCTACTATTAAAGATTGTACATCATCTATAGTTGCACGATTTGTTCAATAACAAATCATAAACAGGTTTGGTGTGCCTCATGCACTTATTTTAGACAATGGTACACACTTCACAAGTGCAAAATTTTAGAAATTAATGCAATTCTTAGGGGTTAAACACAAACTAACAACACCTTACTACCCCCAAGCGAATGGTCAAGCCAAAGTCACCAATAGGGAGATTACAAAAATATTGACAAGAACTATTAGCAAGTTTAGGTGAGACTAGAGCACTAAACTGAACGATGCTCTTTGGGCATACTGCTCCACATGGAAACTCCCTACAGGCTACTCTCCGTATGAGTTAGTATACAGTAAATTACCAATGCTTCCCATTAAAACTAAGCTATATACACTATCCACGATATGTGACCTCAACCTTGACCTTGATCTAGCATAGAAACAATGGTTAGTAACCTTTAACTTGCTAGATAAAAATCAATTAGTTACCCTGTCATCTAAAAAATTGCACAAGGCCTTCAATAAACAACGTCATGACCTAAGGATTAGTAAAGTTAAATATCAACCAGGAGATAAGGTTCTCTACTAAAATCCCACACATGTCCCACAACATACTAAATTTCAAACACTGTGGGAAGGACCTTATATTATTTATGCAACTTTTCCTTCAGGGGCCATCATAATATACAAACCTGAGAGCCCAGATAAGAAACTGTTGGTCAATGTGCAACAAACCAAACCTTTTCATGAGCTTAGGATAGCCAGTACACATGCTACCTCTGTTAGTGGGTAACCTTGCCCTCAATTATTTTTAAATTTTTGTTTTACACATTTTTGTTTCACACATTTTTGTTTTACACATTTTTCCAACTTTTCTTATTTTTGTTTTACACCATCGTTCATATTTTTACTATTTTTTTGATTACTTGATTTACTTTTATTCATCATCCAATAAGTGCTCATGATGGTGGATTGAATTATATCATATTGATTGCTAATGTTTGATTTTTACATTTGAATTATGATGCTAATATTAAGGTATAGTTCTTTTGGTAAAATAGGCAATGAGTCCACACCATCCACTCATCCATACAACTCTATGGTCTCCTTTAGCTTGGAACTGTATAGTCCCCTTTTTCTAAGTAAACTTGTTAATGAATTGGTGGCTAGTATTTTTCAAACCAAGGAAAGACTCAAAGGATGAAAAGGGTATGACTTCAAGGGAATTCGATGCATTGCTGCTGGCTATTCTCTTCGGTGCTTGGATGCTTTTTCTTGGGTTTTTCGCTATTCTAACGTTGTTTAAAAATTGAGAATTTGAGTGAATAAAAATAAGTCTTTGCATGGTGTGGTTCTCATGCAAAAAAAAAAAAGAGAAAAATGTGAGAATTCAAAGAACCCCCCTTAGACATAATAAAGTAATATGGGCTACAAGCACTAGTTATGGCACTGGAAGGACATGTTACCCATGCCTAAAGGTTCCCTCTAACTAAGGCCCTTTCTCGCTTCCTACTTCTCCATCTCACTCTCCTTGGGATGGTGGTCGCTCTTTGTGGAAGCATTCTTGTTACCTCAAGAGGATGGATTGGCCAATTGTATTGATGTGAGGTCACTGAATGTGGTTGGTTTAAGTTTTGATTTGGGATGAGTTCTACTTAGTTATCTTAACCATGAAATACACAAAGGGCTTTACACAACCTTATTCTTGGGATTCTAGTCCATTCTCTCCTCTCCATCTTTCTTCCCATTTTCCATCTCATTGCTGGTTTTATCATTAGTCCATTCTGGGTTGATGCATTATTTTTCTTTGGTGAATTATTGTGGGTACTTTTTTAACTCTTGCTTCCAAATGACATTCTTAGAGCCTATGGACTCTTTGGTTTGTGGGTTTGTTAGGGCATAAAGGGCATGAGCCTGCTTTGGGGAGGATGCACTTGCATATCTTTTGATTTGGTTAAGTTAAGTTCTTTATCCTTAGACATTGTTATAATTAAAATTCTTTTTATTTACCCCATCCATGTCATCCAAATTGTATGCAGCTTCATAACTATTTGTAATGAATTCCTTTTTATTGTTGTGAATACCCTCTTTCCACTACTCCTTGTGTCAAGCTTTCTCTAAATTGTATGGATCACTTCTATTATTTAACCCATTCATCAGCCTTTCCACTTACAATATCAAGAAAGAAATCTATCACAATCATAACTTGGCTAGATAAAATTACTGACAAGATAAGGTATTCAGCCATTATTTATGTATTATATATACTAATCCTTGGTTTTGTTGTGATTGCAGTGGGAAGTGTGGATTGGAAGCAGGACTGTCGTCACCAAGGAGGATGCAACCATATCACTCATGGGAGATTGTTCATGATCATTGGATCTCATTTACCTCTCCCTCATTCTTCTATTGTTAAGAGGGATTGGATGTCCTTTGGATCCATTGGTGTTCTTTCCTAATTGTCATGAACACCAATTTTATACATAATTGTAATATTGTATGCTTGGGCACTTCTGTATTTCACTGTTTTCTTTGAGTCACTCTGCATGTCAATCAAATAAGTCCACATCCCCCTAATATATTTTGTAAAAAAAATTGTTTATCTTCTTCTACACTTGAGGACAATTTTTCATTCAGTCGTGGGGGTATGATGAGAGCGGTTACTCTAGTAGTTATTCTAATCATTAGAGTGGTTACTCTAGTGGTTACTATAGTAGTTAATCTAATTATTAGAGTGGTTACTCTAGCAGTTACTGTAGTAGTTATTATAATTATTAGAGTGGTTACTCTAGTGGTTACTTTAGCAGTTATTCTAATTATTAGAGTGGTTACTCTAATTATCAGAGTAGTTGCTCCCAAACCTATAAATACAGTGCCCAGGCACACAATTGGGAAGGAAGTCTTTTGGCAGTTAAGTAGTGAAACTCTTGTAGTCTATTTGAAAGTTAGAGTATTTTTCAAGTGCCTGAAGTAGGAGGTCTAAGTGTGGACAAATATTTATTTGAGCATTGTGTACCTAAGCACACCTTGTGTACGGCAATAAAGATGAGCTCTTTGATTCATCCTTGCAACACTTGAGATTTGTTTTCTTACGCATTTATTTTATTTTATTTTCTTATGCATTTATTTTATTTCATTTTATTTTATGCACTTTACATTTCTATTATTAGCACAACAATTCATTTTGATCAATTAAGAAAATCGTTAAATTACACAGGCACAACCACTTTGAGCATGTGTGTAACGCGTGGTAACCCAGTAACGATTAGCGTTTGGTAATCCCAACAGTGTTGCACTAGTTCAGAATGTGTACGATAGGTGGGAATAGATGCTAGTGTTAGGATTAGTTAGAACTTAGTTAATGAGTAGTTAAGTTAAATTAGTCACTTAGTTACCTCTCTCCTTCCCTACTAGTGCAGGACATAAAAACATAAAAGCTATAAAAATCATATGCCTCAAGCTTAGTTAACCATACAATCATGACATACATGTAACCTTAAGAAGACAACGATCAACCAACCTATCCTTGTTTCATAAGGGCACATAAGCACTTAGTCCTTGAAATTCAATCGGATTGTGTGTGAAACGCTCGTATTCGTATGATTGAGCATAGGGGTACCTCACCGCTCATCATTGGCATCGTTGTCGGGGACTTAGTTGTTTGTGTGCTAACTAGAACATAGGAAATTATTCACATCGTTGAAACAAACTCTTAGGGTTGGTTGAGAAAATAATAAACAAGAATACATTGCACACTGAATAGACAATTATGTCTCCTTCTTCGTACAAAAGTGCCTCACTACCTAGGTTTGAAACAAGAAACAGTCGGTGGTGTAATACACATGATGTTGATTTGCCAGTCCCTCAACAAGTTCAAGTGGTATATATTCATCCCGATGAGTATATACTAGACTTCACCTTTATCCTCCATCAAGATGAACAACTACATTGGCGAGACTTAGAAGGTAACATAGTGTTACCTCTTGATCGTTTAGTCTTGAGCATGCTTCTTCGTGCTCTCACACGAATTGGCATGCCACACTTACACGCAGAATACATTGTGCAAGACCATGACTTGAGAGAATACTGTTCCATAGAGGCACAATGTCAAAGGGACTTGCAATAGGATATACATCATAAGTCTTTGAAGGATAAGTGATCCCAAAATTCCCCACATGTCTTAAGCAAAAATGAGGGTGATGAACCTACCTCAGGAAATTGTCCACACAACGATATTCCTTCCCTTGACTTTGGCCAAGGGGTTGTGTATCAAAACCTTCATTCCACTATTCATAACCTAGGTTATTATACCCATGGACACAAAGGGTCTGAAAAAGGGACACAAACTCATGATAAAGGTGGACATTTTGATCATAATCGTGATCGGGGCCAAGACCATAGAAGAGAAGGTAGCAGACATCGTCATGGTGATGGTTCTCCTTCTTCTTCACCTTCATCATCTCCTTCACCCTCTCCTTAAATATCTAGATGTGGTCATAATGAAAAAGACCATGGGGATAAGGGTAGGCAAAGTGGAAGTCATAGACGAAACAACTAGGAAAGGGGACAAGGGCACTCTAGAGAGTCATGACATAGAAGAAGGAAGGGTAGGAAACAATGTAGGCATCATAGATGCCATGGATGAGACAATCACGATGAACCCCTACTCGCTACTCAAAGTATGTTGGACATAAATAAGGCTATTAGAATTTCAACAAGGCATCAAAAAGATAGTAGGATTAAGAGATTAGATATGAGCAACATCCCATGATTTGAAGGAGGATACAATGCTGATCCTCAGAATCACTTACAAGCATTCCATGATGCATGTGCCTTAGAGAACATAGATAACGAATGGCAAAAAATTAAGTTGTTTCCATGGATACTAGTTAAAGAAGCAGAAAGCTGGTACCAATCTTTAGAATCAAAATCCATTTGTAGGTGGAATACTATGTTAGAACTATTTAATGACAAGTACCAAACGTACTCCCGAGTGTCTAACTTGTGAAAACAAATACAAGGCTAGAAACAAGGAGGACATGAACCCTTGGATGCTGCATGGGCCAATATTATGCACTATTACATTATTGTCCTAGCCATGCTTATTTGCAAAGGAATCAACTGTGCCATCTCATGGATGAGCTTAGGCATGAAATGACAAGAACCCTTGGGACCTATGCCCAAGGAAGACTATCCGAGCTTAGGTCCCATAAAATTCAAAGACTATTGAAGCGAGTTGCTAAGGAAGAAGGTGAGCTACAAAAGAGATAAAGTGTAGGAGAGTATAACCAAGATCCTTCCCTCCAAAAGAGGGGAGTAAGATTTTGTGAGGATGAAGAAGAGTCACCACTTGAAGAGATGGTGAATAGGAAAACTTTTCCTATCCAAAAGTTGATATTAGAAGTTTTGGAAAAGGTAGATCAAATGTGGGATTCCCTAGACAAAAAATTTCAAACTATTCTTAAAATAGTAGAGGAGTCTAGAGAGCAAGGTAGTGATTGCAAAAAGGAAAAAAGAAAGAAGTTGAACATGCACATAGTAAGGATAAGGGCAAAGTTGCCATCATTAAAGAGGTTGTGGATTTAGAAACTGAAAATGATAGTGGATGCGAGATATGTCAATATGACCATCCTAAGGGATGTTGCCCTATAATCTCACATCTACAAAATTCTGGGATGTATGCACTCAACCCATGATTGAACAAATGGGAAACACCTCGAAGGTTACCTTACCCCCAAGGTAATCCAAGATAGTTTTACCAACCCTTAACGTATTATCCCAGTGGAACTCCACCACAACCAATTGAGTAATATCAATAGTGGCAATACCCATAATCATGGGCAATGGCACCACCAAGGCAACAGTATCCTTACCAACAACCTGACCTGTATGGATATTACGTGTAGTAGCCAATCTCCCCATGTGACTCTACTAGACACGTCACTCCTCAACCTCATTACAAAGCCCGCGAGTATTATGGAACTTCTTCTTCTAGAGGTAATATTATGCAAGCATAAGGTAATCCAAGATAGTTTCACCAACCCTTAACGTATTATCCTAGTGGAACTCCATCACAACTGATTGAGCAATATCAATAGTGGTAATACCCATAATCATGGGCAATGCCACCACCAAGGCAACAGTATCCTTACTAGCGACCTGACCCGTATGGATATTACGTGCAATAGCCAATCTCCCCATGTGACTCTACTGGACATGTCACTCCTCAACTTCACTACCAAGCCCATGAGTATTATGGGACTTCTTCTTCTAGAGGTGATATTCTGCAAGCATATCATTATTTTCATCTAGCCACATCTCTTCCACCAATAGCTCCACTACCACCTGCTCTAGCTATGCAGGGTGAAATCCCTACCCAACCATAGCAACGTAATGCCACAAGGGTTGTTAACTCTCCACCTACTATTGGTTCCAACAACCACATGAAGAAAAGACCTTTCTTTAGAACCAACAAACCAACCAAGCCCTTGTAATCACAAGCAGCTAATTCCTTAGATGCCTCAGTATTAATCAAAACTTTGGAGCCCCCTTCAACCCAATCACCACACTCAACACATACATTCATGCTAACACATGTTGTCATCGATTGGATCAATGTTGGCCACCTTCCTAGGAAATTCTCTGATCCTGGAAATCCTCTAATATACTTACAAATTGTTGAAAATGCACTATGCAAGGCTCTTTTGGATTCACGTTATGGTGTTAATTTGATTTCTCTAGAAATGTACAAGGCCTAGAACCTACCTCCATTGAAAAAGAGCAACATTCATCTAGAGTTGGCCAACCAGTCCATCACTATCCCATTGGGACTGGTGGAAGACATTGTTACCACTATTTGTGGGTGGTCGTACCTAGCTGAATTTCTAGTGATTCAAGTAAACAATGGTAAGGGGGACTTCCCAATCATAATGGGAAGAGCATGGCTAAGCATCATCGATGCACACCTAGGAATCCATGATCTTTTCCTAGAAATATCAAAGGAAAATACATTTGGAAAGATCAAGAAGAAGAAAGTTCTGTGCATCGCATATAGTGACACAGGGTGTAATTACGTCCAGAGGCCATGGTTTGTTTAAAGTTTAGCATTGCCTACATGCAATTAGTGTGCATGAGTGATTAACATACAAAGATGCTTGTATGCAGCAACCACATGATAGGAAGACACCTAGTGGTTGACAGCTGATTAAGAAAGTAGTTCACTCATATGCATGGAACCAATTGAGGGTTTGACTTGTGCTTACATCGATAGCATAGACGCATTAGAGCAAGTCCACTACCAACTTCCAAGTATTAATCCTGAAAATATCAACTAGGGGAAGTTGAAAATCCTTGAGAAATTTAAGAAAGAGCCCCTTGAGCTAAAACCATTGCCCACCAATATGGAATACACGTTTCTTAAAAACAGAAAATTGGTAATTATCAACACTAAGCTTGCTTCTCAACAGAAAGAAGAACTACTAAAGGTAATAAATAAATGGTTGGAAGCCTTCACTTGGTCATATCCTGAATTAACTGGAATGGATCATAGGATATGCCAACATAGAATTTACACTGACCCCTCCATGAAGCCTTGAAGACAACTGTAGAGGTGATTGAATACTAAGCTGAAGTAAGTAGTTAAGGAAGAAATCGAACAGCTTCTCAAGGCTGGGTTCATATACCTCTGATGAGTCATGAATTTGTTGGCTACGATATTGCACCCATGATATCACGTACGTGATATTGCAGATGCAATATCATAGCCTAGACGTAATATCACGTACACGATATCTTAGCCTACTTCCTCATCTATAAATAAGAAGTAGGAAGATTTAGTAGGGGGCTATTAGTTTTTTAGAAGTTAAGTTCAGTAGTTTTGTGAAGTCTCTTTGTTAGTTTTCCTCTCAAACCTTTTCTCCCAGTGCATGTCGCAGTGTGGTGATTGTAATTGTATGACATCCTTATTCGAGTATGACGTACTTGGACACGCACATGACCAGCAATAAAGATTAAGATTACTTCATCATTGTAGCATCCACTTAGCTTAATTATTTATTTATTTGTTATTTTTATTTACCACTTTCTTAGTTAATATCTCTTCACCCTTACCTCCTAGTAATGCAGAATAAGTACGACTTAATCACGAGCATTCAAGTGTGACTACTTGGTAACCTAGTAGCGTACTTAGGCCATGCGCTTGGTAATCCCAGTGGTAGTCATGCATGAGGTCCAAGATGTGTACAGATGATTGAGGAAAGAATGCTCAGCACACTTAGGCTAGTTAGATTCTCTCTCACTCTCTCCCTCTCCTAGTTAGTCGATATTATTTTCTATCATACCCAGGAGTAGCAATAGTATAGGAACACATCATACACCTCACTCTAGACTAGACCATATGTGACAAAGCCAATACTAGTCTAGGTGGGAAGATAGCAAACTGTGACCTAAGAGTAACTGTCTAGATACCACAACTAGTCTATCTACGGAGTTCGACTAGATTATGCGTGAAACGTTCATATTCGTATGGATGAGTGTAGGGGTACCTTGCCACTCATCATTGGCACTGTTGCCGGGGACGGTGCTGGTTATCTAGATTATTTATATCATACAAGATCATTGTATAGGAATTAACAATATATCTTTTAGGAAGAAATAATTATAAAAAGTCACATATAAATTCACACACAATTTCACAACCATGCCTCACCTACAAGACTACGATAATGCCACATCTAGTGAGGCAATTCATTGGAGAACCAACGAATTATATGACAATGAAGATTGGAGTACGCAATCCGAGGTGGGGGTTTCTTATAAACATAAACAAAGGCAACATTGTCCCAACACACGAAAGCATAACCTACTCAATGACGATGAATCCCTATTGGCCACTACAAGCCTAACACAAATACAAGAGGTTGTTCAAAATTTCCCGTAGGCATCGTAAAGAGAGCCACCTACCTAGGCTCGATTTAAACAACTTTCCCAATTTCTCAGGAGGCTATGACTTAGACCCGCAATAACATTTACAAGCCTTCTACAATTCCTGTGCATGGAACAACATTGATAACGGTTGGCAAAAGCTCAAGCTCTTTTCTATGACACTCATTGGCCAAGCAAAAGTATGGTATAGATCGTTAAAACCAAATTCAATACGACGTTGGCCAACAATGGTAGAACTCTTTAACGAAAGATATCAAACCTATGCAAGAGTGTTGACCTTGAGGAAACAAATCCAAGAGTGGAAATAAGCACAACATGAACCCTTGGACATGGCCTTAGAAAGATATTATGCACTATTAAACAACTATCCAGGCCATGAGTTCTTCGAGGAAAGGCTAATGTACCATGTCATTTATGGGCTTGGTGATGAAACAAGAGAGACCCTAGGAATGTATGCCCAAGGTCAACTGTACAAACTACGAATCCATCAATTCCAAGAGCTTATTAAGAAGGTAGCAAAAGAAGAAGGAGAAATGGCTAGATGGGAGAGTGTTGAAAAACATCAACGGGAACAAAATTTCAACTTAACAGAGGTCCACAATCATAAAAGGGAGAAATCAACCGATCTCAAGGAGGAAGAACCATCTTTGCTAGTACAACAATCATTAGAGGAAGTCAAGGAAAAAATCAATAATATGTTGGAATGGATGCATAAAAAGTGTGGAGAATATATTGATATTATTGGAGATAGAGTTTTGACAACCTGAGAAGCAGGACAAAGTATCATTAGACAATCGGAAAGAAGGGATGAGGAAGATAAGGGCTCAACTACCAATCATACGTATGAATGCAACATTGGCCTATATGTTCATCCCAAGGGCCAATGCTTAATCTTGTTACATTTATATGAGCATTGGAGAAGCATGTTACACCTAGAGTTTGTACAAAGATACTGTGTTCAATCATAGTGGCAACAATCCTAGTCGTGGGGGAAACCATCCCTAAACTAGAGACACCCTTTGGATCATTTGAATCTAAATGTTTATCTAGTCCAACACCATGTTTCCCCAGCTAGGTCAACATACTCTATCTCACCAAATTATCATTCTCCTCGATACTATTAGCCCATGTCTTCAACACAACCATCACCTTGTGTACCTTACACTTCTCCTGAATTTCAACATTCTCATCCTTTCTCTCCTTTTACATTGCCACCAACTATTCCTAGAGTGTCTACACCATAGCAACAACCCATGAATGTTACTTGTGCTATTATTGCTAATAGCAGTGAGAGACCTCATCGACATCGAAATCACCCCTTCTTTAGACATGACTGTAGGAAGGGACAACACAGTTCCAAGGCCACTGCATTTTCCAACTCAACACATGTACGACATTGTGGAGAACTCTTCTCATCGAACCTGATGCCTCGTGTCACTTCATCAAGGCCACCAATTAACACTCCAACAACCATATGACCTAATGAATACAACCATGAAGGACGACATCCCGATCCTTGCATACCATCCTACGATCTCAAGTATCATAGTGGGTCAACTCTTTACCAGGGAACCACATCTTATAAAGTACCCCACTATGCTTACTATAATCAAGTGTATGAACCCAAATGTGGTAAGTATGACCAAGTTTTAATATTCCCAACATGCAAGGATCCTCATCTTTCATTTATTAGTCCTCGCCATGCTCAATCGTTTAGTTATGGGAGATATCCCCCATTCTAATAACAAGCAGGATTAATAAATATTTTTTCATTTTCTTTAATTTTACAATTTTTTGTTTTTCAATTTTTCATTTTTAAATTTCTTGTTTTACCTTTTTGTCTTTTTATCTTTTTATAAGTAATCTCAATTACGAATAAAACACTCATGTGGCTCGTTGGTTGAGGTGTGTTCTATGTTAACGAGTCTTGAGTGATCAATTCTTTGGATAGTGAGCCCATTACACCCACTCATCCATTCTACAAAGAAGAGGTTTTGTTCAAGGGTACAATGATATTCTTGACATTCTTAAAACTTAAAATTAATTTTGTGTTCATTGTACCCAGAATGAAGAGGGATGGACCAAGAGGGAATGATTAGGATGTGACATCAAGGGGACTTGTGGATTCTCGTTGGTGACTTCTGTGAGAGTTATCATGCAATGTGGTTGTACTAAGATCCTTGAAAATCTAATGTAAAATGGGAGTAAGAGTAATCAAAAGGCACTCAAAAATCCAATGCTGTTCTAGGGGGTTCCACTAGAAAGGCATGCACCCATGCCTGAAGGTTGGCGGCTTCTTTGGATTCAACAAGCCATAAAAAAAATAAAAACAAAAACAAAGAAAGCGCCACAAAGCAAAAATCAATTCTCCCTTGAACCAAATGCCAAGTGATCATACGCCTTGTTGTTCTTGTACTCTCATAGTTGTTCATCATGGGATGAAACAATGCGGTGCCACTGATCAGAGGAATGGACTTGGTCCTAATCTTGGAACAACGGGTTAATGACACATTAATCATGCTTTACACGCAGGATTCATTGTGCCCTGGGTCAATTACCTCATGTCCCAATATCTACAATCCCTTCTATACCCTGTCTCATCTCGTTGTTCGTGGAGTTGTGACTCGTGTCTTGTGTAGCATAGAATTTTGACCTCATTCTAGTGATACTTACATGTGTGTGTTTTATGGAACCAGTGTAGATTACATTTAACCCTTCTAGTGCCTATGGACACTTTTAAGTGGGGTTATGCAAGGGCATTATCAATTGGAACCTGCTTTGGGGAGGACCCACTTGCGTAATTTTTTTTGTAATTTGCACTCATAACACATCTTCCACACATCATCTATTACCCTCAGCATATTTTCAATGATATTTTTTCCCTTATTACTATCCCTCTGATCCAAACGTTCCTATGAACCATCACATAGCCTTTTTCTCTCCCTTACCAGCTACGACACTTATTGATCAATTCCACACCGTCATACTTATTCATGCCTTCCGAATTAGTTGAATTACCTTGGAACCCTTTAACACTTGTCCACATGTCCATAGTTTACATCATTAACTTCCAAAAAATCTTAGAAATTTTGGTATATTCCATAGTACCTTAACATTGATAGGTTGTGATATCACGTTCATGATATCGTGTCACAAATATATATATATATATGCAACCCCCCATGCTACATAACATCATTTTCAACTATTCACGCAGGGGAGTTTTTCAAATTTCTCTCTACGACTTGCGATCATGCATCCTTTTCTTTCATACCTATATCTCGCTCGCTGGTCCTCTAATTTTCATTCTGTCTGAACCTACTTGAACCCGAAGTGTTCAGCTTAGTCGTGGGGGAGGGGCACACGCCGAATAGCACATAACTTTTTTGGAATTTGTCATCATCCAAAGGACATTATCAAGGGTAATTAGTTATAACATTAAGGACAAATGTGCCAAAAATAATTTCATCCCCTTAGTTATACTGGGAAACTAGATTTGGAAACCACCTACGCAAAGAGTATTAAATATTATAATCTTTCGGGAAACATCACATAGAGATAAAAAAATTCATTAAGGCAAGTAGTAAGGTATAACCTAACTTTGGTAACAACCTTACTAACGATGGGCCCCATGTGATTGCAGATGGCCCCGAAGCATGGACAATAGGAAGGTCCTGCTCAAGGTGAGAGTAAACGACCTAGGAGAGGTGGACAAGTTCCTGCCGGATAGCATGCAGAGCAGGAGGAACAATCATTTAGCATCCACCAAGAGGACCCCGTTACTATACAATCAAGGTAGGTAGAAGGAGGAGCTATGGTAGCACCTAAATAGGGACAACATCTCACATTGCCCCAGGATTGTGTTCAGGCCATTCATGAAAGGTTCATATTCACTGCAATGATTATGGAATTAAACTTTGGATCTTTCGAAGAATTTGCTCCGAAGGTCATTAGGGACCACCTCAAAGGGTCTCCATTATGGCCTATCCTCTCTGAAAGCGGTGCTTAGTACTTAGGGAAAATGTACCAATTCTAGCACAACAAAGAATAAGGCACCATGGTCAACATTTGTGGTGTGACGGTTGATTTCTCTGTTCAAGCCATTTTGGAAGTATTAAACCTTCCGAATACAGGGCCGAAGGTTGCTCAGTTGTCTACCCGTTCAAACCCTGATGTGCAATAGTTTGGTTGGAAAGGACATATGGTAAGGAAGATAAGACATTTGGGGAGTTGACGATGAAAGAGAGGATCTATTTCAAAATAGGAACTTATCACCTCTTCTCCACAAAGGGCTTAAAAAAATTTCAACATATATGGCAAGAGGATGTGCAGTGTTGATGAAAAAGGTTAATACTAACCTACCTCATCTATATTTTACGGAGATCCTAAAGCGGTTTGAAGAATGGAAGATAGGGAAGCTTGCGTTGCCCTTCCTTTGTCTTATCAAAAAGCTATGCATATGTGCTGGTATTAAAGGATACACTAATGTTGTCCTCCGAAAAGCCCAAAATGCTTCATATGCTAAACTGCTAAAGCCACCAGCTGTAAGGAAAATCACTGGTGAGATGCTGGGGCTGGAACAAGAAAAGGAACAAATGGTAGGGCCAACTGCAACTCAACTTGAATGACCTAGCCAACCTCCAAGCATGAGACCCAGCCAACAACAAGAAGTAGGGCCTAGCATGAGCCAACAGGATCAATCACCGCCGCCGCCGCAAGATTATAGACCATCGATGAGCCATCTCATGGCCATCGCTAAGAAAGTTAGTTGGGGAAGTCATGATGATGCAAATATCTTCTGCATCATCGACGATGCTGTACTACCCACGATTTCTTTGGATCGTGCAAGGGGTGAAGTGTCCATCCATACAGGAGGAGGGGAGAGCACTTGGTCACAACAAATCTCATGGAACACTACATCATTTCAAGTGCAATTAGAAACTAGTGAAGGGACCACGGTGGTGGTCATGTAGCACCAGGATGCAGTGAGAGCCGTAGAAGTGGTCACAGACCATATTAAATAATCATTTAATGTACCTATTGTGCCATCGGCAGATCTTACAGGAGCACGGGATGCTCAAACTCTAGCCGGAACCTCAATGACTCCTGCAGAATATGAGGATGTACTTGACTGATTGCTACAAATAGGACAAGTAATGATGTCCTTGTTTGACATCCCACAAGATGTTACAGCAATCCAATAAGATCTCATTTCCACCAAGGGAAAGCTGGTTTTGATAGAGATGAGGGTCGAGCACGTTGAAGTAGAGGTGCAAAGATTACAAGAAAGGATCTTGACCCTGCAAGCAGCACAGTGGGACCCCTCTCAATTTGTTCCCGTAGACTAGTTGGACACTTTCAAAACTAAGCAATTAACTAAACTATTAACGGAGAATAAGAAGGTGGCAGAAGAAAAAGAGAAGCCTGTTTGGGATGCCTCTATGGCACAAGTGCAAACTTATGCCCATACCAAGGCACTCAAGGCCTTACAAGAGGAAAATACGCAACTTATTACTGACAACCTTTGGTTGACCTCTGTGGAAAAGTAAAAGAATGTTCTCAAAGAACATTTTAAACAATTACGAGAACAACTCATCAGGGTCAACAAGGACATGAACTGTTTAGCCAAGGAAAATCGAACCCTCTTGACGGAGGAGGTATGCACCATCTGTCAGAAGACGACTATTGAAATAAGTCGGTGGCAGAATGAGGCTAAACAACATGAAAAGCTAAAGGAGCACTTTCAGGACCAGGTGGGGATGTATAAATAGATAATCAAGAAGGAGATCCATATGGTCAAGGCCCACATCAACAATCTCAATGCTCAACACACTAACTAGTAGGCCATATTCGACACATTTACATTTGTCCACCAAGTGGAAATTAAGAACTGAGACCTGTAGATCCAGGACCTTACAAAATACATGGAGTTGGTAAACCTGCAGTATGCCAACCTTGCCATGTTAATAGTAGGGTGCCTGAGAACAGAGCTCGAGCAATAGGTAGCCACCACCTACATCAAATATGAAACAGAATTTGCAGAACACAAGAAGATGTTGCAAAAATTGGAGGTTGAAAATTTCGAATTCAAGGTGGTTAAGGCAAGCTACTAGGGGCAAAAAGGTGTCGCAACAAACTTGGCTCAACAGCTTGTAGATTTCTAAGAATACAGAGATAAAGCTAGAGCTTACGAGGAGGAATAGCAAGTGTTTTCGGCTTGGTATGTCAAAGCATACAAAATGTTTTTGCAACTATCTTACCCATGGGAGGTTCCGACTCCATCAAACATCAAAACATTGGCATGGATGTCACAAGATCCCCAAACTGAAGAGAAGAAACTCCATACCATACTTCAACGCCATCAAATCCGAAGACCTAGAGCACAAGACAAGGGAAAGGCACCCATGGAGGAGCCACCACCACCGTGAACTACATGAGTTCCATCAATTTTGTAGCTATAGGATTTTCTTTTGCATTCTCTGTGTTGTGTCTCAATTTTGTTCTGATTCCACACTGCGGCATGAACCCATTCTCACTAGTCAATAATCCCATATCTATCCACTGTGTAATCAATAGAGCTTGTTCTCACTTTAACTCGAGGACGAGTTTTCATTTAGTTGTGGGGGTATGATGAGTCATGAATTTGTTGGCTGTGATATTGCACCCATGATATTGCATACGCGATATCAGAACTTGCTTCCTCATCTATAGATAAGAAGTAGGTAGATTTCGTAGAGAGCTATTAGTTTTTTGGAAGGTAAGTTTAGTAGTTTTGTAGAATCTCTTTGTCAGTTTTCCTCTCAACCCTTTTCTCTCAGTGCATGCCCGCAATGTGGTGATTGTAATTATATGACATCCTTATTCAAGTGTGATGTACTTGGACATGCACATGATCAGCAATAAAGATCGAGATTACTTCATCATTGAAAAATCCACTTAACTTAATTATTTATTAACTTGTTATTATTATTTATTGCTTTCTTAGTTAATATCTCTTTACCCTTACCTCCTAGTAACGTGGAATGAGTATGACTTAATCACGAGCATTCAAGTATGACTACTTGGTAACCCAGTAGCATACTTAGGCCATGCACTTGGTAATCCTAGTGGTAGTCATGCATGAGGTCCAAGATGTGTACGGATGCTCATCACACTTAGGCTAGTTAGATTCTCTCTCACACTCTCCCACTCCTAGTTAGTTGATATTATTTTCTATCATACCTAGGAGTAGCAATAGTATAGGAACACATCATACACCTCACTCTGGACTAAACCATACATGACAAAGCCAACAGTAGTCTAGGTGGGAAGATAGCAAACTATGATCTAAGAATAACTATCTAGATACCACAACTAGTCCGTCTACAGAGTTCAACCGGATCGTGTGTGAAATGCTCGTATTTGTATGGATGAGTGTAGGGGTACCTCGCCACTCATCAACCCCATTACTGATAGCGAATGGGTTAGCCCCTTAGTTATTGTGCCTAAAAAAGGAGGCAAATGGAGGGTGTGCATAGATTTCAGGCTTTTAAATATGGAAACATTCAAAGATCACTTTCCATTGCCATTTGTTGACCAAGTCTTAGACACCATCACAGGGTGCTATTACAGTTTTTTGGGTGGATATAGTGGATATAACCAAATAAAAATAGCCCCAGAAGACCAAGCCAAGACTATGTTCACCAGTCCTTGGGGAATGTTCGCATACAAATAGATGTTGTTTGGCTTATGCAATGCCCCTGCAACATTTCAACGACTAGTTCTAAGTATATTCCAATAGTAGATAGGGAATGGTGTGGAGGTCTTTATAGATGACTTCTCCACTTATGGAGCAAACTTTGATCAAGCCTTGGACTGGTTGTAGCAAGTGTTAAAAAGATGTGTAGAAACCAATTTGAGGCTCATCTGGTAGAAAAGCCATTTGATGGTCCAAGAACGTGTAGTACTAGGGCACAAAATCTCATACACAGGGATAGAGGTAGACCCCGAGAAAATGAAAATTATCCAAGGAATTACCTATCAACTGAAAACTGTCAAAGATACTCGATCATTCCTTGGACATACTAGCTACTATAGGAGATTTATTGAGAACTTTTCAAAGGTTGCCAAATCATTGATGAAATTTATGAAAAAGGACGTACCTTTTGAATGGACCAGGGAATGCGAACTAGCTTTCCAAACTTTAAAGCAGAAGATAGTAGAAACACCCATTCTACAAGCTTCTGACAGATCCAAACCACTCCATTTCATGATTGACACATCCAACTATGCCTTAGAAGTCGTACTTACACAGTTAGATGACCAGAAGCATCCTTATTATATCCACTATGCAAGTAGAAGTCTCACTGGTGCACAACTTAACTACACTACCATAGAAAAAGAATTAATGGCTATAGTGTTTGCACTAGAAAAGTTTAGACACTATGTATTAGGATATAAAGTATATGTACATACAAATCATAGTGCAATCTAGTTCCTCATGAATAAGCCAATGGTAAGCCCTCGTATCATACAATGGCTTGTAATCTTACAAGAGTTCGATTTAACGATGATCAATCATAAGGGCACCGAGAATGTAGTTGTTGATCATTTATCTTAGTTGCAATGGGACAACAAAGAGGATGAGTATCCAATTTCTGATCATTTCCCTAATGAATTCCTCTTTGCTGGTATAGTTAATAATCAACCACCCACAGAGACAAACTGGTATAGTAGCATTCTTACCTATCTCCTCACCCAACAAACACCACAAGAGTTAAACCTTAAGAGAAAACAACAGTATCTTCACCGAGCCAAGTACTTTATGCAGATCAATGGGAAACTTTACAAAGTGTGTTTTTATGGCTTAGTTTGATGGTGTGTTCTTGATATAAATCAACTACGAGTTCTCCAAGATGCTCATGAGGGTCCTTGTGGGGGCTATTACGCTAGGAGATGAATGGCCATCAAGATCCTACTTGCAGGATATCATTGGCTTACATTATTTCAGGATGCCCATCATTTCATGCAATCTTGTGAGTGTTGTCAATGTGATGGAGGAATGAATGCTAGAATGGAGGGTCTGCAACAATGGATTCGACTGTTAGAGCCCTTCGACATTTGGGGAATTGATTTTATGGGGCTGATTACACCAATGTCCAATGGAAAAGCTTATATTATTGTTGTCGTTGATTACCTAACAAAATGGGTTGAAGCAGCTGCTGTTAAAGATTCTACATCATCTATAGTTGCACGATTTGTTCAACAACAAATCATAAATAGGTTTGGTATGCCATGTGCACTTATTTTAGATAATGGTACACACTTCATAGGTGCAACTTTTCAGAAATTAATGCAACGCTTAGGGGTTGAACACAAACTGACAACACCATACCAACCCCAAGCGAATGGTCAAGCTGAGGTCACCAACAGGGTTACAAAAATATTGACAAGAACTATGAGCAAGTTTAGGTGAGACTGGAGCGCTAAACTGAATGATGCTCTTTGGGCATACCACTCCACATGGAAACTCCCTACAAACTACTCTCCCTATGAGTTAGTGTATGGTAAATTACCAGTGCTTCCCATTCAAACTAAGCTCCATACACTATCCATGGCATATGATCTCAACCTTGACCTTGATCTAGCACAACAACAACAATTGGTAATCCTTAACTTACTAGATGAAAATCGATTAGCTGCCTTGTCATCTAACGAATTGCACAAGGCGTTCAATAAACAACATCATGACTTAAGAATTAGAAAAGTTAAATATTAACCAAGAGATAAGGTTCTCTACTAGAATCACACACATGTGCCACAACGTACTAAATTTCAAACACTATGAGAAGGACCTTATACTATTTACGTAACTTTTCCTTCATGGGCCATGACAATATACAAACCTGAGAGCCCAGACAAGAAACTGTTGGTCAACGTGCAACAAACTAAACCTTTTCATGAGCTTAGGATAGCCAGTACACATGCTACCTCTGTTAGTAGACAACCTTGCTTACTATTTTAGATCTCCTCCTTCCAACTCAGTCGTGGGGAAGACAGTTACCTATGCTAACCATTTTAGGCCCTCAGTTCTTTTTGAATTTTTGTTTTACAAATTTTTCCAACTTTTCTTATTTTTGTTTTACACCATCGTTCATATTTTTACTATTTGTTTGATTACTTGATTTACTTTTATTCATCATCCAATAAGTGCTCATGATGGTGGATTGAATTATATCATATTAATTGCTAATGTTTGGTTTTTACCTTTGAATTATGATGTTGATATTAAGGTATGGCTCTTTTGGTAAAACAGGCAATGAGTCCACGTTGTCCACTCATCCATACAACTCTATGGTCTCCTTTGGCTTGGAACTGTACACTCCCCTTTTTCTAAATAAACTTGTTAATGAATTGGTGGCTAGGTATTTTTCAAACCAAGGAAAGACTCAAAGAATGAAAAGGGTGTGACTTTGTTGAGTGGCGAGGTACCCCTACACTCAACCATATCCGGTCGAACTCTGCAGACTAAATGCCTTAACACCACAAGAAACACTTGGGGTTAATCGTTCGTTGTCTTCCCAGGCTTGCTTGTATGTGTCACGGTGTATGGTTAAGCAAGTCTGAGGTATGTGATTTTTTTGGTATTTTT
>MNCI01026065.1:42062-52975 GCA_015680685.1 Gnetum montanum
GATATCGCATACGCGATATTGCAGGAGAAGACGCGATATCGCGGCGGCCGCAATATCGCGGCACATGCAGGTCGCGTCTCATCAGACTTCAAGGGGATTCGATGCATTGGTGCTGGCCATTCTCTTGGGTGCCTGGATGTTTTTTCTTGGGTTTTCTACCATTCTGACATTGTTCAAAAATCAGGAAACTGAGTGAATAAAAATAAGCCTTTACATGGTGTGGTTCTCATGGAAAAAAAAGAGAAAAAAGAGAAAAAGTTAAGAATTCAAAGCACACCCCTTCGACATAATAGAGCAACATGGGCTACAAGTACTGGTTATGGCACTGGAAAAACATGTTACCCATGCTTGAAGGTTCCCTCCAACTAAGGCCCTTTCTCACTTCCTACTTCTCCATCTCACTCTCCTTGGGATGGTGGTTACTCTTTGTGGAAGCATTCTTGTTGCCTCAAGAGGATGGATTGGCCAAGTGTATTGATGTGAGGTCACTGAATGTGGTTGGTTTGAGTTTGGATTTGGGATGAGTTCTACTAACTTATCTTAACCATGAAACACACAAGTGGCTTTACACAACCTTGTTCTTGGAATTCCATTCCATTCTCTCCTCTCCATCTTTATTCCCATTTTCCACCTCGTTGCCGGTTTTATCATTAGTCCGTTCTAGGTTAATGCATTATTTTTCTTTGATGAATTCTTGTGGGTAAGTTTTTAAATCTTGCTTCCAAATGAGATTCCTAGAGCCTACGGACTCTTTGGTTTGTGGGTTTGTCAGGGAATTAAATGCATGAGCCTACTTTGGGGAGGATCCACTTGCATATCTTTTGGTTTGGTTAAGTTAAGTCCTTTACCCTTAGACATTATTACAATCAAATTCTTTTTATTTACCCCATCCATGTCATCCAAATTGTATGCACCTTCACAACTGTTTGTAATGAATTCCTTTTTATTGTTGTGAATACCCTCTTTCCACTACTCCTTGTGTTAAGCTTTCTCTAAATTTTATGGATCACTTCTATTATTTAACCCATTCATTAGTCTTTCCACTAATAATATCAAGCAAGCAATCTATCACAATCATAACTTGGCTAGATAAAATCACTGACGAGACAAGGTATTCAACCATTATTTATGTATCATATATACTAATCCTTGGTTTTGTTGTGATTGCAGTGGGAAGCGTGGATTGGAAGTAGGACTGTCGTCACCAAGGAGGATGCAATCATATCACTCATGGGAGATTGTTCATGACCACTAGATCTCTTTTACCTCTCCCTTATTCTTCTATTGCTAAGAGGGGTTGGATGTCCTTTGGATTCGTTGGTGTTCTTTCCTAATTATCATGAACATCAATTTTGTACGTAATTGTAATATTGTATGCTTGGGCACTTCTGTATTTATTTGTTTTCTCTATGTCACTCTACATGTCAGTCAAATAAGTCCACATCCCCCTAATATATTTTGTAAAGAACTTGTTTCTCGTCTTCTATACTCGAGGCAGCGGTGACGGAAACTTTTATATCCCACCTGCTTGCTTCCTCCCTCTCTCCCTGCCCACTTTCAGCATGCTTGCTCTCTGGTCCTGCATTGCCCATTCTCGAACAAAGCTACTATTTGTGGTTCAGGTTGCGAGTAATTTACAAGGTTAATTCCTCATGTGCAATTGTTGCATGCCTATGCATTCAAACAACAATAGTAGTGTTCTTTAGAAGTTAATATTTTTCTACTACTGTTCTAGATGCTTAGCTTCAATGTTGGATTGCAATAGCAGATCATAGGATTAAGTGCAAATTTCTCAAACTATTGTTGGGAAAAGGCAGAGTTTATAGTTAAGAACTTAGAATTGAGAAAGGGGATTTCTAGTTCTAGAATAACAATGGCAGTGACATGGCTAATGTACGTGTTATTTCATATAATCTAGAATGATGGTTCTGGTTCTAGTTACAGATGGGAAGGGTAACCTGTAAACCTCCCACAAATGTGACTGCTTAACATGCCTTATTCTATTTTTAGCAATTTAGTTTACCAAAGTGTTGCAACAACATAGTTAGCATTTGCAATGAACAACAGGTTTCTAAACAAAGCAGTGACGATAATAGCAGAGGAGGATAAGCAAGAAAAGGTGGATGGGTGGAAGCTGTGCAACGTGGAGCAGGTGGAAGAACTAAAAACAGTGCTAAGAATCATGCCAATTTGGGTAGGAAGCATAATGTTGGTGGTTACCACAGCCCAACTCAGCACCTTCTCCGTGCTTCAGGCAAACACCATTGACAGACGACTTGGCAAAAGCAGCTTCGCCATTCTGGCAGGATCCTTCAGAATATTTTCCATGTTATCATTCACATTCTTCTTACCCATCTACGATAAGTTGCTGATACCCTACACCAGAAAACTCACAAAGGATGACAATGGCATAACTCAATTACAGAGAATAACAATAGGATAGGTCTTGGCCATAATGCCCATGGTTTCTACAACATTGGTGGATTCCAGACGCAGGCATGTAGCTATAGCTCATGGATTATTACTAGACAACAGGCTTAATGCTCAAGTACCCATGTCTACCATATGGCTGCTTCCACAGTATTGCATCGTGGGTCTGGGCAAGGCCTTCACTAGCATTGGTTATAACGAGTTGTTGTACAGTCAATTCCCCCACAACATGCACAGTGCTATAGGTGCCCTCTTCTTTCTCATCGACGACATTGGTGTGCTGTGGGGGCCACTCGACCGAGGGGCACTCATACATTGCACCGAAATCTCAGGTAGACATACAAATTATTGTTCAAATTTTATGATGACGATGGTTGTAGGAGCAACATTTTGCCATGCTAGACCTTATGTGCATGAATGCCGTGCAAGTTGATTTCACGACCTCCACGACATGGGTGGAGGGCGACGCCAGGCTGGGCCAGCTGTACAACGCCATCGTAGGAGCCTCCCAGACGCACGCTTTTTCGATCAGCACCTACCCTACCGTGGGCACTGAGATCATATTTCCAGAAGAGGCTTCGGCTTCATCGCACGCACACATGACCTAGCCGTTGACAATGTCTTGGACGTGATTCTGGTGAACACATTAGTCGCGCGATGCTTCGAAGGCAGCACATGGACGAAGACGTGTTCATGGCGCTCTGCGGAGGCGACGGGGGGTTGTGGCCAAATGGAAGCTCCACCTTGTTCCGCGAATGTAGTCGTGGCTGCAACCACAGTCAAGGTCGTGGCTCTGGCAGGTCTGGCAGATCTGACAAATCTGCTAGTCGTGGTCGCAATAGAGGCCACAGTTCTAACAAATCTGCAGGTTTCAACCGCAGATCTGGAATTTTAGGCCCTGGTGGTCCCTCGGATTCTAGATCTGGGCGATCCACCCACCTTCCGTCCTTTGCGCAGCTTGCACGTTCGCCTCGGCCTCTACCTCCTATTTTGCACCCCAATCCGCACTTCGATCCTATTCTACGCCCTAATCAGTGCATCATTTCTATCTTCGGCCAAAAATGCTGAATCTGCTTTTGCGTAGAACTCGAGCCCTCCCCCTCCTGCTGCTCTGTGCACTACTTTCACGTTCTATCACCTGGCATGATTTGTATTTATAAAAATGAGAATTACGCAACCTTTCTAAACGTATTACACAACCTTTCTAAACGTATTTTTCTGTTTTAGAAAAAACAACTTTTCATAACACAACGTAACCTTTCATAACACGTCAACGTTAATCAATGTTATAGAAAAAATTGGCGTTACCGAAATATGACTGGTAATGGCCTCTCGGAAAAATCAATGTTAATCAACGTTCTGGACAAAGTTAATGCGAGATTTGTCTAGTAGTGGTCTCTCACCCAAACTAGCTTAGTTATATATTTATAATATATATCTATAAATTGGTTGAGAGAATCTTATTTTTTTACAAGTAAAAAATTAAGTAAAAAATTCTTTGAATAAAAAATTTCACGTCTAAATTTTCTGAAAAAAAAAATTCGTGTATGCTCTCATCCTTCGCCGAATTTGATGTTAGTGAGATATACCCCAATTTGGTAATGGAAACATATAGACTAAGAATTTGGCCAATTTTTTCTCTAATAATATTTAGAGATATGACTAGTAAAATAATTTATCAAAATAGTCATCTATTTAAAGACTGGTAGTGAAATTACTAGAGAGGCTTTTCGAATTTGTAATGGCCTCTCGGGTATGACCATCAATTTGTCAATTAATATGACCACGAGATTGTTAATCTGTTTATAAAATAAGATTTGACAATAAGTATTATATATCATAATAGATTACGGAATCAACATAGATACTCTTCTATATATAATGCAATCTCGAGTTTGAAAAATAATGTCTTCAAACTTGTAAATGTATAGGTTCTTAGATTAGCAATGTTTCTTAGATTTCTTTTCCTTCTCGGCAGCTTCACGCTTTGCTCTGAACTCTATTTCAGCCTGTCATGCAGCTTCCTCTTCGCGAATCAGTTCTTCCTGCCTTTTTAAAGCAATTGCCTCTCGGTAGGCTACTTCAACTCGATTGCTTTAGCACAAACAAAAGAATACAAATTCATCAAACGTTGTTACTATTGCATATTTTTCAAAAGGTAAATAGATAATTTTAAACACTCAAAGTTATACCAGTGCTTTGGAAAACGCATAAAAAAAAACATGTTAAAAGAACAGAAGGGCTACAAGTTCGCTAATCCAGCATTAAAAACATAAATCAACTAATCTTTAATATTTACATATTACTCAATATAAGCTTGGAATTTAATATTGCACTGAACTAGATAGAGGTACTGATACACTATGATACAATCCCATTAGCAGCTTCACTAGACCACAAATAAATACAAGAAAATCCTATGATATATTTCAATGATGAAGAACATGACATGATGAAGTCAATCCTGTCCAAAACCAAGCATTTCAAACGCCATCCTGCAAAATGCTACATAAATTTATGGCCAGAGTTACATATAAGAGAAAAACAGGACCCAGAGGAACGTCTCCACTTCTTCATTTCAATAAAAAGACTTTTAGCCATATTTTCTATTTTGTGTTTTTAAATTCAATTTCCCTTCAGCTCTACCAATTGCGTATTAATTTTATAAAAAAATCGGGAACAGGTAAAAGAAACTGTTATTAACAATAAAATTCAGAATTGAAGCATATCGAATATTCCCAGAAATTTCTTGTGATATTACCATCAGCAAATGCATACAGAATGGGATCCCTTATATCTTAGAGATCAACAAAGGACCATAATCATGAATCCATTACATAAGCAAACAATCTAATGATAATGAACAATAGCAATACATAAAAAGAATACGTGAATCTATAGTTCCTTTTACTCCTTCAAGAAAACATTAGTTTTCTGATCTACTAAAGATCGAAAAGAAATATCCTGAATTAATTTTTAACATCCTAGCCATTTGGTTTCATTATTAATGAATTATTACATCTCTTAAAATTTTTAAAAATACAAATTTTCTACAAGGCACCAGATAAACTAAAAAACAGACGACGCATACAAAGGTGCACCCTGAATCACGAACAGTTCAATCTAACCGTTCAAATATAAAAGAAAAACTTAAATTTTCACTGACATAATTATGAGTTCTCAAACTTGAAAATTCTCAGAAAAAGATCATTTGGATCTCTAAAGAAATCATTTAAAAAATGCAATTTAAGAAGGTTACTAAGCTATCATAACTATTCTATTAAAACTTCCAGCATATACCAGTAACATTAAATAATATTCAGTCCATAACCCTCTGGAGCAGTAAATAATATTCAGTCCATAACCCTCTGGAGCAGTAAGGCTAAATAATATTTCATCTATAAAAAAACCAATTTTACCACAATTTCACATAGTTTCAAATCTCAAATTTAATTTTCCTTGATTCTACATTGTGTGTGTGCACACTTGAGCTTTATATACCACCATTCTTGGCAACTTTATTGCATGTATCCTGCCCAGATTCATCAGAAAAACAAACTATGCAGTTGGGTATATATGCCACATTTTTATTTCTCTATTAAATAATTTTCTATACAAGAATGTGAATGATTTGGTAATGACTTATCAACGAAGTACATTTTTCCTAACGAGAACAGGAAAGATTCTCTCAGCCAAATTATAAATATATATATCTATGCGAATGATTTGGTAATAACTTAGTAAAGAAGTACATTTTTATTTATGGGAACAGAAAAGATTCTCTCAGCCAAATTTATAGATATATATTATAAATATATAACTAAGCTAGTAATATCCATTCATAAGCTATAGCACGATTTTCAGAATTCTATAACCATTACCTAAAAAGATGAACCAGGACATAAATTTCAATTGTCCTCTTTCCCAACTCAGTAAGCCATCTTTCATCTCGTTCAACAGAATCTTTTGCAAAATCATCTCCAGAACAATCCTACAGGTAGCATATATTTTGTTCATAAATTTAAATAAGAGATAAACGACAGACGTTAAAATTCTCTCATATAAAAAAACTGAAGAAATACAGTAGTGAAAGAAACATGCCAATATGAAACAAACACAAATAAAATGTGCAACATCAACAATTCAAAATTTTCAAGAAACAGCTTTTTTAGATGTAACTAGTTACAATAACTACAGAATGCTTTTTTGGAATCAGAATTATGCATGATATGAATTGAACTAGCTTATGGAAATCTCATGCAAGGATTCTAAGAAATACAAAGGCATTTTCTGTATCTAGTGATGTAGTCGCAATAGTGACCCAGCAAATTCAAACAGCAAGAAAACAAATTTGAAGATAAGTAACAACTTCCATCGAACATTCGGTCTAAAACTCTTTTAAAGGCAAAAGACAAAACCAATATTTGAAGGTATTTTGCAGGTCGAGAATCCCGAGCCCGAGCTCGGTCCTCCGCTCGCAATTCGCAAAAAACGGCAAGGAAATGCCGACAGTGACAGAGCCGCGAGACAAAGAAAATGGATGAAGAAGAAGATGAAGAACAAGAATAGAATAGAGAGCCGAAGAACCCGTTTAATGCAAATACGAGGGTTTCTGCATTTTGCGTTGCGTTGCGTCGTATCTTTCTCCTCCGTTTTCTTCTTCTTCGTTGGCTGATCGGTACGACGTATTTTAACTATGACTGACTGAACTGACAGGCCGAGCTAATCAGGGCCAGGTTTCCCAATTTCCATCCTCACGTTTTTTACTTTTATTCTGCATCTCCTTGTGGTTTCCTTGTTTTTGGTTTTTTTTTTTTCCCTAATTTTCCTTCGCCATACCTTTTTAACACTGCCAAAATCCCACCGTATGTTTTTTGTTTTTATTTTCCCTCTCTTTTGTTTTTTTTGGTTGGGGTTTTGTTTTGCTTTGGTTTTTTCCTTTGCCCCTCTTTCTCTCTTGGGCTCCTGATTTTGCAACCTCAAGGTACACTCGAGGTTGCATGTCTTTTATTTTTGTTTTGTTTTTATTATTAAATTAAAATAGACATTTTAAAATTTGTAACAACTTTCAACCAAGCATTAATGAAGTCACTTTTTCTGATAAACTTGTTTTGTTTTTTTTTTTCCTTTGCATTCGGAAATATCTTTAACTACTTGCTCTCTTCTCTATTTGAAAGCTTTGGTTAGTTATTTTCCAATAGCAAGAGCACAACTATGCCTCTCTTCAATATTTAAATATCACGTTATCAAATATGTCATTATTTAGCTATAACTTCAATTAAAAAAACTTGTAATTAAAGATGAATAATTAATTTATTTTCTACAATATTAACTTATTTTTTGTTTTGGTAAAGGTTACGAAGCTTTCAACTTCTATTGCAAGTTGTTCATTTTGTGTGATTGATGTGTTCTTTTTGTCTTTAGAGAGAGTTTTCTCCTTCTCTTTATAATAAACCCTTTAGTAAAAAGTGAAAACTCATGATGGTGCTTTTGAACAAGGGCAAACCTTAATCCTTTTCCTACCCAAAAGGGATGTTATTCAAGATTGGTTGTAACCATGAAAACCTGAAAAGGCATCCCCAAAATTATTGGGCATTTTTTTTAGACTTTCTCTTTGGTGCTGGGTGTTGGAACCCAAAATAATTAAAACATAGGTGCACCAAAAGATTTATAAAAGTTTATAACTCAGTGCTACCTAGTTGAATTGAACATGTGACTTAGGGTTACTATGCTAAGACTTGTGCCACTAGCCTTTCTATTCAATGATCTAACGTACTTTAAATTTTTCTAATATTATTTTTCTTATTTTCCCTAAAAAGTTCTATTTTGACTGTCCTAGGGTATACCTATGTTTCAATTATTTCAAGTTCCAACCCACCCCACCCCCATCTTCCCCACATTGTGGAGCTTTCTCTTATAGTTATGTTAAGTTCTTTGGGATGGTGTCAAACCCCAAAATCTAGGTGTAGTTACTTGATCCTTACGAGATTTAGCAAATTGGCAAGATAAGCATGGAGAGTGATGAGTCGCGATATCGCGTCCTACTTCATCTTCTATAAATAAGAGGTGGTGCCCTTTGTTCAAGATAGTTAGGGGGGGCGTCGGACCCCAAAAAGAGAATTTTATTAATTAAATGAGATTAAGTACATGATCAACATCTGAACATATTGATGGTTAAATAGGAAGAAGAACAATGTCAAATGCAGATGTTGAAGGAAAACATCTTGAAACATAAACCTTCACATGATGTGGGAGTACATTCCAAAGAGCAACCTCATGCTAAGAGTCACTAGGAACTATGAGTTAATAAAACCAAGGGAACTACAGAGAGCTAAAAATGCTCAAAATTATGATGAGACACTCTGATGTAGCAGATCGAGATGGGGAAGAGTGCACGAATTGGTGTATCTACTTCAAGGCTGCAAACAATAAAACAACTAATTACTAGCCAACTTTAACTTAGAAGTGTAAGATATAATTTGGAAATGCACAAGGCGAAGAATTTGAAATTTTTCCATAATAGATAAATGGTTAGGGTTAGATGCATCAGTGTTCTAGAAAAGAGTAGTGCATCTGCGCTTCCATAGATAGTAAAGAATGAGCGGCCTAATAACTTTCCAAAGAAACTGAAGGTCAGCAGATAGGGTGGCCAGAAAGCTGAACAAGATATCCTCATGGAAAAACTTGCACAAAGGGAAAACTTTAGAAACCCACTCCCATGAAGACTGAGCGAAGGGGCAATGCCAAAAAATGTGGACAAAATCATCAGGACCTCCACAGAGAGGGAAATTAGGATTTAGAATCCCAAGGTATTCACGACATTTGTCGATAGGTAGGCCTTGATGAAGGAGACACCAAAGAAATTGTTTAATTTTTGGAAGAGTCAGAAGGCTCCAAACTTGTGAGAAGAGGGAGAGCAAAAAATGTTCAGACTCTTCTTTGTTCCATGATCTATTACAACGATTAACAATCATAGAGGAATCATGCAACAACTGAAAGGGCACATGTGGTTTATAGGGTAGAAGGTTCGATCCATTAGTCCACTGAAGACCATGGAAGAGACTAGGAACCGAAGCATCCAAATGCAAATACTGATGAATGAAGTGATAAAGTCTATCAAGGCAATGGTGCATAGTTCTGGAAGCCCCATATAAGTTTTCGAACATATCCCAAGTAATCCACTGATTGGTGAGACGAAGACATCTAAGGGAAACAACTCCCTTTTGAAACCAAATGGTGGCTGTCCTGGCATTTGAGGTGGCTAGAGGAGCAGACGAAAGGGGCAGCCACCAAGGGCAAATCTTAGAAAGGAGAGTAGGATTGATATGAACATTATTCCAATTCACATGAGAATGTAAGACCTGCCAAGCCTTCCAAATGCTTTTGAAAACATGTGTTCTAGGAATGATAATGTCATCAGGAGAAAGGATCCAATTAACAGGGTGGATACCCTTCTAGATGGACTTATTCTTAGGGAATGCTTGTTGAAGCCTTAATTGAAGAAGATTCCCAATAATATTGGGGGCATCCAGGTGTTGAACCAACCACTTAGCCATAAGGGTGAGACCTTGCTTAAAGGACTTCAAAAGGCCCAATCCACCTTTGTTCTTAGGAAGAGTTACTATATTCCAGGCAACATGATGAAAGCCTTTTTGGGAGTCTTTAGATGACCACATGAAGTCTCGAAATAATCGTTCAAGCTTTTGATAAGAAGCATGGGAAGGGGTCCAACATGATGAATAATAAACATGGGTAGAGGCACAAATAGACTTACAGATGAGATAGTTACCGGTGAGGGTGAGGGGTTTGGTTTTTCATTTTTCAATTTTCCTTTGAATTCAAGAGAGTACTTGGTCCCATAGCTCTGATGTTGGGCCTCTAAAGCAAAAAGGGATTCCCAAGAGCTTAATGATTTCATGATCTTGAGTATACTTCCAACTATAATTGGACAAATGGCTATAATTATTGGTGAAGCTATATATTGAATATTTATGCCAATTTATCATAGATCTAGAGAGGGAGCAATATTGCTCAACTCGAGCCAAGGGACGCTACACATTAACAGCATTGTTTTGAATAAGGAAAAAGGAGTCATTAGCGAAATGCATATTGAGGAGCTGATGTTGAGGAGAAGATAGATGAACCCTAGATAAAACATTGTTTTGAATATCCAAGTTGATTTGATGACAAAGAAAATCAGCAGCAATGATGAAGAGGTAAGGAGTAAGAGGGAAACCTTGCCTAACATACCTATGAATAGAAAAGGGAGAAGTGATGCTGAAGGTAGTCACGATTCGTGTAGTAGCACCTGAGAATAAGCATTCTACCATATGAATGAACTTAGGGCCAAAACCCAATTTAGTCATGGGTTGGATAATGAAATCCCACTTAATATTATCATAGGTTTTAGCGTAATCAAGCTTCATCAGGAGGATATCCTGACCCTCGTCCTCATCCCACTTAAGACCTTCCCAAGCAGCCAC
>MNCI01026065.1:53538-65912 GCA_015680685.1 Gnetum montanum
TCACTTTAAAGATAAAGAAGCTATTCTGGTCCCATCAAAATACCAAAGATTTTCTGAACCCTCTCGGCTACTAAATTGTTCCATGGCATGACTACAAACAGAGGCTCTCTTCCAACAACCCAATAGCAGTTCCCAAACGTTGCACAATAATGAAATTTACTACTAAAATGCTCTTAAGGATTTTATTCACTAGCGCTTCTATGGCAAAATTTTAACAGAAATTTCTATCAGGCAACAAGAACAATAAGAGCAATATAAACATCCCAAAATTACTCGCCAAGGATGATACTATCTAAACCACTAGCTAAGAAATTTAAACAAAATAAAAAATGAAATGCATAACTCACAGGACCATAACAAAGAGGCTGAAATCTTTATTCTAGTAAGCCATCTTTCAAGCAATCGTTCACGCTTTCTTCTTTACAAATGCTCTTCTCCCCAAGACTCGAAGTATCTTCAAGTAAGAGCCCAAGTGCTAACTAGTAGCCTTCAAAATATGATGTATGAGACTCCGAGTATCCTCTCCCAAAGTCTTCCAAATGATCATTCCCCCGAAAGTCTTCCAAATGATGTGTGAGACCTCTTGTGATTCCTCCCCCTTGACCCTTGAGGCCTTTTTATAGGGTTCCAAGGTAGGTAGGGAAGTTACATATTTAAAAATATCTCACCTAACTTCTCTCCCAAGTAACTTGGCCAACCAATTAGGAGATTACTTGCCCAACAAGTTAGGAGGTTACTTGCCCAACAAGTTAGGTAAGTTACAACAATTTTGGGTGGTTTCAACCACCAAAGAGACAAAAAAGCTACAATGGACAAGTGTCCTATTCCATGGCCAAGTGTCTTCATTCAGTTGCCAAGTGTCTTCATGTAGTTGCCAAGTGTCTTCATGCAGTTGCCAAGTGTCTTCACTCAATCGCCAAGTGTCTTCACTCAGTCGCCAAGTGTTCACCATGGAGAGAAACAAGTTGCAGTTGACACGTGTCCCATGCAGTTGACAAGTGGCCTTTCAGTCGCCAAGTGTCTTCGTTCAGTTGACAAGTGGTCACCATGGAGATAAACAATTTGTAGGTGATAAGTGTCCTTGGTGGTTGAGAAGTAGCCCATTTAGTTGACAAGTGGCCATTTTGGAGACAAAAAGGCTATAGTTGACAAGTGGCCTTTGTGGTGGTTATAACCACAAAAGAGATAAAAATGCTGCATCTGACACGTGTCTTCATAATAATCCAAATTAAAATTAATTATAAATATTATAGTTGTAATTATCATAGGAGGTTACAACTTCCATAGGAATAAAAGGGATAATAGCCAAATGTCTCCTTTTATAGGATGTCACACAAATATCCCATAATTGTCTTTTCCTATTTAAATCATAAAATATTTTCTTTAGATCATAGTAATAGAGATAGTAATCATAATAAATATATATCTATTGGTCCCTAACTTGAAGAAATTAATCCACGTGTGATCTTTATACTTGGTTCGTTAAAAATACTAAACACTTCCTAATCTGCAGCACCTCTGGCCATGTACCGAATGGTGTTACATCTTTATTCTTCTTAGGTCTTGAGAGAATAATTATATGCAGCTCTGATGCTGCTACTGCTTCTACAACATCATTAGCATTTTCAATTCTACATTCCCCATTTTTATGCAACCTCACATTTCTGACCTGCATAAATCTCTCCAATAGTGAGTTCTTTGGACCTATCCCAAAGAGATTGGTAGACTGAGGCGATTGCAATATTTAGATCTCTCCTCAAATGTCTTGTCAAGACCTATCTGTTCCATGAAATGGCCAAAATGCGCCAACACTACCAAATCCCAATGCTTTTGGAAAAATTCGATAGAAAAACCATCATAACCAGGGGCTTTCCCAGGGCTTAGGTTAAAGCAAGCCCGTTGAAGCTCAATTGGAGTAATATTAATTTCTAAAATTGTCAACATAGAAGAATTAACCAATCTAGGATAATTTAGAGTGATAGCCACAAAGGATGCGTGATCCATAGGAGTAGTGGTGAATAAGGCCTCAAAGTGTTCCTTAAGGTAAGAGAGAAGATTACTTTGGTCAGTGATAATGGATCCATTTATGGAGAGTTTATCTAAAGAGGGCGAAGGGGAGGACCGGTTAAGGTACTTAAAGAATTCCTTACAGTGATCATCTTGAATGTTTAGCCAAGTGAGTCAGCTTTTAATCAAGGCACCTTATGCCTTATATACTTCCCAATGTTGAAAGGCTATACAAGCTCTGGCAAGCTCCCCTTGTAGGTGACTATTGAAGGGATCATTAGTTAGTTTGGTTGTAAGGTGCTCAATGGTAGAGCATATGTTGGAGTACTCTTGCCGAGAACAAGAGACAACTTCCTTACCATAATGATGGATGAGATTCCTAACTCTACTAGTAGTCTGAAGCCACCAGTGGATCCAACCCCTTGGACCTAAGGGTCTAGGTTTAGTGTTCCAAAGGCAAGAAAGAAGTTGTTGGGTGGGAGGAGAAGAGAAACATTGACTATGTAACCTAAAGAGATGATAATTCCATCATTGGTGGTCGTTATGAATCTGCATAGATAAAGTAATGGGGAAGTGATCAGATAAGGTTGCGTGTTGGTGGACTTTAGTAGTAGAGAGGGTTAGCCAAAAAGAAAGAGTGGAAAAATAATATCTATCTAACTAACTATAAATGCGATCCTGCCCCTTACGAAGATTGTTCCAAGTGAAGCTGTTTAGAGAGCCACTGGCAGTGTCTGCAATGCTGTCCGAAAGATAGAAACATTTCTTAAAATTTGACCAGGCTTGATATTCATGATGAGGAAGTTGAGAGAAAACACCCCCAAGCTTATCATGAGAGAATTCCATAATGTTAAAATCACCACCAGAAATCCAAGGAATAGAAGGGAGGCTATGAGTGAGTTCATGCCACAATTGGGCCCTTTCAGTAGAGTCATTGGGAGCATAAATAGAACAAACTCTGAAGGGACCATGTGAGGAGGAGAAAATAGCCCAGGCCACTCTGTGACCTAAATTGGACCCATGCTATAGGAGTTTGTCTTTCCAATAGGTTGGAAAAAGAATGGCTGCTCCACCTTTGCCACACTCATGAGAAGTAGTGAGAACAGAAGAATGGGGGAGAAACCAATGGGCTGAAAGAGATAATTGGTCAGATGAGATCTTGATTTCTTGAAGAAGGAGGAAATCCAAAGTGAGATTTAGACTAGAGAGGAAGTTGCTGGCTCGTTTGCAATGAATCATATTAGTTAGGCCTCAGATATTCCAAGATATAAGGTTCATGGAGAAGCTCTAGATGTTATGAGTGACAGGGCAGTAGAAGAATCGGGGTTAGGGATGTCAGTCATCATAACAGTCAAAAGAATTGCAAAGGAGTTGTTTGTATTAATAGTTAAAGTTGGGTTAATTTTGGCTGAAGGAAAGGAAGGGGGAGTAGTGGTTTTAGATGCTTTGGCCATTTTCCTTCCCCCTACCATTACAAACTCATCACATAAAAGTGAATCTTTGACTAATTGTGATTGGATGATTGGTGCCTTGGACCTGGCCTTAATGAGAGAATGGGATTGGGAGACTCTTGCCTTAGAGGGAGTAGACGAGAAAGAAAGGTGTGGAGCATTGTTAGAAGTAGAACCAAACTTAATGGGATCAAGTGGTGGGTTAGGTTGACGAGTGACTACAGGATTGGATTTAAGAGGATTGGTTTGGGATTTTTTCTTAGCTAGAAAGGGACAGGTAGAAATGTGGTGCTCTGCACGATGGAAGTAGCTACAAGAGTTGGGAAGATAAAAATAGTCTACCTTTTGAGTAAAAAATTTGCCTTCAGCTCCTAAGGTTAAAGTGGTTTTCTATTGGGAAATGTCAAGTTCGATACAGTAGCGACGAAAGTGAGCCCCGTTAACCTCAATTCCATGGTCAGAGATGACTCGACCCAAGGTGCTAACTATGTCATGCTTGACAGATGAAAATATTAAAGGAAGATTAGGTAACTCTACATAACAAGGGATAATATTAAAGGCTGGGTCCTTGACATTAAAATCAAATTTCCAAGCCTGGGCGATAAGTGTAGCATTACAAGCAAGAAAAATCCGAAGAGAGAGAGCTTTCTCGATGTGAAAAGCCTTAGAAAGTTCAACGAGGACAAAATTACAAGCATAGCATCAAGCGTGTAAGACCTGTATCCCATGGTTTTGTAAAATATTTTTAATATGAAAATTGATGCTTAATGATCGAGGGAGAAAACCCATAATTTGAAAAAAAATAAAGCATGCAGAAAAATCTTGAGAAACAGCTTCAAAGATGTCATCAGGTAAAAGAAAATCCAAAGATTGAGAACTTCCTTGAAGTGAAGAAGTAGCAGCCGCTAAGGATTCATCCATACCCTTGCTTGAAGGAAGCTCCATGTTCATTTGAATAGGCACAACGTCGATAATCTGGCCGCAAAGCACCAGAATCCCAAGTCAAAGATCAACGGTAGACAAAATGGCAAGCACAGCAATCAAATCTGCCCAGATCTGGGGTAGACAAAATAGCAAGTGCAGTAATCAAATCTGCCCAGATCTAGGGTTTCCTATTGCCACCTTCCCATTCACTACGTGGTTTTGTTTTAAAAAAAAATCGAAATGAAAAATGCAAAGTGCAACTGCACTGCTTGGGCACACCATAGCCACTGTGGCCCTGTCAAAAAACCGTAGCCCTCTACCAAGATCCATGTGCGCCAAGACCCTTAGCCTGCAAAATTCATCCCTCCTCGCAACATGCTGCCATGATTTTTAATTAAAAGTGAAAGCCTGAAGGCTACGTGATCCGATCCTTCCTGTTCAAGATAGTTAGACTTAGACCCTTAGCCAAACTCTTGCAGTTTTGTTATTCTAGAGTTAGAATTATTTTTGTGTGCCCCACAGTAGGAGTCATAGAGTGAATGGATCTTTATTCGAGCAATTTGTACATGAGCACAATTTTGTGTACGACAATAAAGAAGAACTTTATGATAAACCTTGCAGCATACAAATTAGCTAAATAGTAATTAATGATTGTTTAAATGCTTTTCTAGTTAATTAATATCTTTCTCAACCTTCAACCCCCTTAGTTAAATACACTTAGTACGACCACTTCGAGCATGTGTGTAGCGCTTGGTAACCTAGTAACGATTAGCATTTGGTAATCCCAGCAGCGTTGCACTAGTTCAGGATGTGTACAGCAAGTGGGAACAAATAGTGGTGTTAGGAACATTTAGAACTTAGTTAATGAATAGTTAGTGTAAGTTAATCACTTTGTTCTCTCTCCTTTCCTTTATTAGCATAAGACATAAAAAATATAAAAGCTATAAAAAATCATATACCTCAAGCTTACTTAACCATACAACCATGACAATACAAGTAAGTTTGGGAAGACAACGATTGATTAACCCTAAGTGTTCCATTAAGGTGCATAAGCACTTAGTCCTTGGAATTTGACCGAATCACGTGTGAAACGCTTGTATTCGTATGGTTGAGTGTAGGGGTACCTTGCCACTCATCAAACAAAAATATGAAACTAAAACTAAATTTTTACTTATGTCCACATATTGGAATAGTTTCAAAATAACTTTTATGGGAATTTTATTATTATTTGGTCCAATACTAACCCCTTTCCTCTTCCTGCCTCCAACCCCCACACACAAATAATAACTCAAAGCTACCTACTCGAATTAAACTTAATTACCAAGTCAAGACTCTTTGTTCAAAGCTAACACCTCATTATTAAATAATGATTAACTAAATATGTTAACCTTAAATTTTGGTTAATTAACAATCATCTACATGAGTTCTTTTTGTAATTTGCCTCCATGAAGAGCAAAATCTTTGTTTATTTACAATTTTTTTTAGATCATCTTCAATTATTTTTTCAATTACTTTGTTTCATTTGATCTTATGACAACCTTTTCTTATAGGTTCATTATCTAATATTCAATGGTCCTTCCAAAAAGAGTGTCAATATTCCAGGCTTCCAACCAAAATTTATGTTGTTGGACTTGCTTTTTTATCCACTCTCATTCCTAATGTAGAAACCTTCGTCCACTTCTCATAATATCTAGGTAACTATGTTGCACACCATTTCTAGAAAACCTCATAGCAAGCCCTTGCCAGTTTTATGCAACAACTAAGCCTTATGATTATTATGCATCACATCGTGGGGATGCTTTAGCATCTACAAAATCTTAAAAAGAAAAAACACTCATCCATGAGATTTCACATGGTTTTACACCTGATTGCCTACCTAATGTTAATCCTCCTCCTTTCGTATCTGGGAACCAACATTAGCAACTATGCCTTAGGAAATTCATACCTTACCATTGTAAGTTAATTTTTTTTCAAGTCATAAGACATAGGTTCAAGTCTAAGTGTACCTACTTAGAAATAGGTTAATCTTTTGCTCATCCACTAATCCTTTCAACACCCCACATTAGCCTATGGGTGATTTGGGAAGGCAAGTATAACCCCCGATATTAACTTTATACATAATCCTATAAATAACTAATAGAAATGCTGCAAAATCCCAATGATCTAGATGTAACATTGATTTACTAAATTAGAAAATAATTGTAAAATGAATAAACATTATTAGTTAGAACATAAAGGAAATAAAACAACATATCACAACAAAATTTCTTGCTACTTACATTATCATCCTAGCCTTATTCAAACAAAATAGGTTGGCAACATGAGTTTTCTTTTTTTTTTCATTTGGCTCAATAACGAGCTAGATCTTTATTCATTTGTAAATTTCTCAAATTATCTTTGATTATTTTTACACTATGTCTTATATAGTTTTCATTTTAGTGGCTTTTATGGAACAATGATGTAGCAACCTTTTTTTATAGGTTCATTATCTAATCTTTTTTGCATATGTCTAAACTATCTAAGTCATTATTCTTGTACCTTATCTGAATGAGGTATTAGCTTAGTGGTAAAGACTCTTGATTTCAAAGCTCAAGTCATGGGTTCAATTCTAGTGGGTAGTGCTAAGTTATAAAGTTATAATTAGACTATATATCTTAAGGTGTTCCTATATTATAATTATTTATAGTTCCAACATCCTCATTATTATAGGTTATCTAAAATAAAAGTTACTCTAAGTCTTCCTCTAATATTTGTATTATATAGGTTATCTCTTGTAGTAACATTCAACATCAATTGAAGCATTCACATTTTTTCCAAGTTTGTAACACCTTGATGTTCAAGAGCTTAAAACCTTTTCTTTGTTATCATTATTATGTTTTTTCTTTAAGAGTAATATTATATTTTATTATCTAATATGGTACCTTGTTATGTAATGATAATACCCCTTCTTTAATGCTATTGGGACTTGAACTTAAGAGCTCTTAATGGTTATGCATCTTAAGGCTTGGAATTTTGACCCTTCTGCTTACATGTGATACTTTGGTATTTTTATTCTTTTATCTTTTATTTTTAAATTGGTTTATTTTGTAATTATGCTTACTAACTCTTGTTAGCATGGACAAGCTAGAAGAATAGTGGTGGCCCATTACTAGTACTTTGTTAATGTCTAAATTTATATTTTTCATGTTTTATTATAAGGTTTCAAAATAACGTAAGAGTATCCTTATGAGACATGTTTATGGTTTCTTCTTTCACTTCCTACTTAATGAAATAGTGCTTGATGTCAATGTGTTTGGATTTTTTGTGATGTACATAGTTTTGGGATAGTTAAATTGTTATTGTATTATTACAATACAAATTTTTAGGGAGATCAACTTTATATTCTAAGTGTATGAGAAGTTTATTTAGCCAGAGTATGTGTTGGAGGTATTCAGCCATGATAATAATTCTACTTCATAAATGAATAATTTGATGGATTATTGTTTTTTTGATTTCTAGTATATTAGATTTGTTCCATGTATAATGAAAGCTCATGATGTGGATTTCCTATCATCATTGTCTCATACCCAATCAACATCTAAACATCAATGGAGCTTATTGTCTCCTTTACTAAATTGAATCCTAAAGTTGCAAGTTTCTTTTACATACTTGAGAAGATGCACAAGTGCTTACATGTCAGACTGTATTGGCTCTTGCATGAATGTGAATAAGTACGATGTTACATATTCTAAATTTGGTCTGGTGTGGCAGAGAAACCAAAGTGATTCAATCATGATTCTATACATGGTTATATCTATAAGAGGAGTCTTATCTTTGATTGTTAAATTTTAATTGTATGGTAAAGAATTGTTGACTAGTGTCTCATTCTTTAGATTGAGTTTTTCAGTGGTGGAATTTGCATATTTGGTTTCATGAATATTTATTTCCTCCTTATGCTAGTTCACTTCAATTCCTAGGAAGTATTTGAGTTCTTCACAATTCTTCATTTCAAATTTAGTTTTCATGTCATTTTTGAAATCTTTTGCTAGCCTTTGATTGGTGGCAATAAAGATAATGTCATATACATATACTGATAAGATGATGAATTTATCTTCTTCCTTTTTAAAATATAGTGTTGGTTCAAACATGCAAAGTTGATAATTCTTTTCAATGAGATATTCATTAATTCTCTTGAACAAGGCCTTGGGTGCTTGCTTTAGACCATATAAAGCTTTGTTGAGCTTGCATAGTTTGTCCTTTTTTTTTATAACACCTTCGAGCTGGTAGATGTATACTTCTTCTTTGATATATCCATTTAGAAATGCTCAGTTGACATCCATTTGTTAAACCTTTAGATCTTTATATGTTGTTATGGAGAGAATGAGCTTGATGGTTTCAAATCTAGCCATCAATGTAAAGATTTCTTCATAATCAATGTGTTTTTTCTTATTTGAATTCTCTTTCTATAAGTCTTGCTTTATGAATTGTGATTTCTTCTTTCTTATTATACTTTGTTTTATATATCCATTTATAATCAATAATCCTTTTATCTTTGAGTTTGGCAATTAATTCCCATGTGTTATTTTTTAGGATGAAATTGTACTCTTTGTCCATGGCTTCTTTCCAAACTTTTAATTTCATGACTTCATTGACCTTGGTTGGTTTACTTAAGATCACTAAATAAGTCATATTTGTAATATTATGAGATCTTGTAGTTCTTCTTTTAAAATTTATGTTTAGCATTTGAGTACGAGGATGTTCTCTTTGAACCCAAGGTTTTAAACTTTCATATATGTCTGATTTCTCTTGCTATTTAAAAAAATCACTTGTACTAAATTTTGTCTTATCAAATATAACATCTCATGAAACATATCATTTTTGATTCATTGGGTCCTAGCACATATATCCATTGGTATGAGAATCATAACCAAGAAAGATGCATTTATTTCCTCTGTCTTCAAGTTTGTTAATGAATTATTTTGGGGTCTTTACATAGCAATGACATCCAAATATTTTCATATGACTCAGGTTAGGAATTCTATTGTATAGAACTTCATATGGAGATTTGTATTCATTATGTTTGGTGATGATTCAATTAGAAATGTAACAAGTACCTGTGATAGTTATATTTCAATATTAGCTAGGCAATGAGGCATGATTTTGTAATTACCTTGTTATGTATAAAATATGATGAGTGGCGAGGTACCCCTACACTCAACCATACGAATACGAGCATTTCACGCATGATCCGGTCGAACTCCAAGGACTAAGTGCTTACGTGCCCTAATGGAACACTCAGGGTTAATCAATCTTTGTCCTCCCAAACTTACTTGTATTGTCACGGTTGTATGGTTAAGTAAGCTTGAGGTATGTGATTTTTATAGCTTTTTGTCCTTTTATGTCTTCTACTAATAAAGGAAAGGAGAGAGAATTAAGTGACTAACTTACACTAACTATTCATTAACTAAGTTCTAAATGTTCCTAACACCAGTATCCATTCCCACTTGCTGTACACATCCTGAACCAGTGCAACACTACTAGGATTACCACATGGTAATCGTTACTGGGTTACCAAGCACTACATGCATGCTCGAAGCGGTCGTACTGAGTGTACTTAACTAAGAGAGTTGAAGGTTGAGAGAGAGATTAATTAATCAGGAAAGCATTAAACATTCAACAAGAATTGATTACTAATTAGCTTAATTAGTATGCTGTAAGGTTTATCATAAAGTTCATCTTTATTGCCATATACAAATGTGTGCTTAGGTACAAATTTCTTGAATAAAGATCCATTCACTCTATGACTCCTACTGCGGGCACACAAGAATTATTCTAACTTTGGAATGACTAAACTACAAGAGTTTGGCTAAGCGTCTAGGTCTAACTATCTAGAACTAAGGGTGCCACCTCTTATTGATAGAAGATGAGGCAAGATGCAATATCACATGGTGGATGCGATATCATGGCTCATCATACCCCCATGACTGAATGAAAACTCATCCTCAAGTTTCTTACAAAATATTGGGAAGGTATGGGATTATTGACTTGAATGACAACTAATGTTGAATGGGGTGATGTGTGAATGGATCAATCATTATAATACATGACAATATTAGTGTTCATGACTATAAGAATGAACACTATACACAATTGAAATCCAGCCTTATCTGGTAGTTGAGAAAGAAGAGAGAGAGGGAAAAGAAGAAGACGTGTTGCTGCCGATGCCAGGATTGCACCTTTTGTTGTCCATTTATAACTACGCCATCAATCTTGTTCCTTGCACAACTGTTCTAGCACTAGTCCATCCTGAGTGTTTCCTCCAGGTCTAGTCCATTGCTGTATAATTGCCATCTACATACATAACACAGTTTCATATTAGCAAGGATAAGTAAGTCACAATACAGTTGATACCTTGCCTTAGTGTAAGGTCCATTGGCTGAGTTGTGATATGGCTAATATGGATTCTAGAGATATAACATTGGTAGCTACCCAAGGTGTAGGGGTTAGGAAAATTGAAAAAATTGGACCAGGACCCCCATGACTAAGAGCGATCCTCCGGTAGTGATAGAATGGAAAAATATAAGGAATAAGAAAGATGGAGAAAAAGAAACAATGGCAACGCTGATAAAATGAATGTCAGAGATGGGAATGAATAAAACAAATGTTGATTGTAGCAATGTTTAAGGGAAAGAAGTTAACTAATGCATCAAATAGGAATGCCAGTGGGTCCTCCCCAAAGTAGGCTCATGCCTTTTATGCCCTGACAAGCCCACATTCAAAGAGTCCATAGGCTTTGGAAATGTCATTCGGAAGCAAGAGTTAAAGTCTTAACCACAAGAATTTACCAAAAAGAAAACAATGCATCAACAAAAATAGAGACTACTAATACAACTGGCAATAAGGTGGAAAATGGAGAAAGAATGATGAGGAGAAGAGAATGGAATGGAATCCTAAGAACAAGGTGGTGTATAGCCCCTTGTGTGTATATGGTTAATGTGACTAAGTAGATCTCATTCCAAATCCAACCTTAAACAATCCACATCCAGTGACTTCAGATTAATACACTTAGCCAATCTATCCACTTGAAGTAACAGGAATGCTTCTGCCAAAGAGTCACCACCATTCTGAGGAAACGAGAAAGGGAAAAGTAGGAAGTGAGAAAGGGGCTTAGTTAGAGGGAACATGTTTATTTAGTTCCATAACCAGTGCTTGTAGCCTAGATGATTATTTTGTCTAAGGGGTGTGCTTTGAATTCTCACTTCTCTTTTTTTTTCTCTCTCTCTTTTTTTCATGAGAACCACACCATGCAAAGACTTATTTTTATTGGCTCAACTTCCCAACAATGGAGCAACATTGGAATGGTAAGGAAAACTCAAAAATAAAACATCCAAGCACCCAAGAGAATGGCCAGCACAAATGCATCAAATCCCCTTGAAGTCATACCCTTTTTAGTCCTTAAGTCCTTAGTTTGAGAAATGCCCAATCACCAATTTATTAATAGTTTTATCATTAAAGAAAGGGACTGTATAGTTCCAAGCCAAAAAAGACCATAGAAATTCATGGATGCATAGATGACGTGGACTCATTGCCTGTTATATCAAAAGAACCATACCTTAGTATCAACATTATAACTGAAAGGTAAAAACCAAACATTAGTAATCCATAGAATATAGTTCATACCACCATCAGGAGCACTTATTAGGTGACAAACCTAACAAAACAAACAATCACACAAGAAATGAATAAGTATGAATGATGGTGCAAAACAAAAACAAGAAAAGTTAAAGAAATTTGTAAAACAAAATTGTGTAAAAAAAACTTAAAAAGGAACTGAGGGCCTCAATTGGTTAGCAAAGGTGGCTGTCTCCCCCATAACTAAGTTGGAAGGGGGAGATCTGAAATAGTGAGTAGGGTCATCCCTTCTCAAAGGTAGTATGTGCACTGGCTGTTCTAAGTTCATGGAAGGGTTTGGTCTGTTGCACATTGACTAGTAATCTCTTATCAGGGCTCTTA
>MNCI01026065.1:66496-84910 GCA_015680685.1 Gnetum montanum
GTAATATCCTGAAAGCAAGATCTTAATAGTCGTTTGTCTCCCTACATAGTGACCCCCACAAGGGCCCTCATGAGCATCTTGGAGAACTCTCAGTTGGTCTACCTTGGGCATGCACCATTGAACCAAGCCATCAGGACACACTTTGTAAAGTTGTCCATTGATCTCCATGAAGTACTTGGCTCTGTGAAGAAATTGTTGTTTCTTCCTAAAGTCCAGCTCCTGTGGTGTTTGTTGAGTAAGGAGATAGGTGAGAATGCTACTATACCAATTTGTTTCCATGGGTTGGTTATTCACTACACCAACAAAGAGGGCCTCATCAAGAAAATGATCAGACATTACATATTCATCCTATTTGCTATCCTAGCATAATTGAGATAAATGATCTGCAACTACGTTCTTGGTGCCCTTTCGATTGATCATCTTTAGATCAAACTCCTGTAGGATTACCAGCCACCGTATAATACGAGGGCTAACTATTAGCTTGTTCATAAGGAACTGGATTGCACTATGATCCATATGGATGAACACTTTGTAACCTAACACGTAGTGCCTAAACTTATCTAGTGCAAACACTACAACCATTAATTCTTTTTCTGTAGTTGTGTAGTTAAGTTGTGCACCGGCAATATTCCTACTTGCACAATGGATGTAGTAAGGGTGTTTTTGGTCATCTAACTGTGTAATTACAGCTCCTAAAGCATAATTGGACGCTTCAGTCATTATGTGGAAAAGTCTGGACCAGTCAGGAGCTTGTAGAATGGGAATTTCTACAAGATTTTATTTCAGAGTTTAGAATGCTTGTTCACATTCCCTGGTCCACTCAAATGGTACATCCTTCTTTGTTAGTTCTACCAACAGTTTGGCAACCTTGGAGAAGTTCTCAATGAATCTCCTATAATAGCCAATGTGTCTAAGGAATGACCAAATGTCTTTGACAGTTTTCAGTTGATGGGTGATTCCTTGGATGACCCTAACTTTATCTAGGTCTACCTCTATTCCTGAATGTGAAACCTTATGCCCAAGTACTATGCCTTCTTGGACCATTAAATGGATTTTCTTCCAATTGAGCCTTAAGTTGGTTTCTATGCATCTTTTTAGCACTTGCTCTAATCAATCCAAGGCTTGATCAAAACTTGGTCCATAAGTGGAGAAGTCGTCCATAAAGACTTCCACTTCGTTTCCTATCTGCTGTTGGAATATGCTTAGAACTAGGCATTGAAACGTGGTAGGAGCATTGCACAAGCCAAACGACATTTGTTTATATGCAAATGTTCCCCAAGGACTGGTGAACATTGTCTTGGCTTGATCTTCTGGGGCTATCCGTATTTGGTTGTATCCACTATAGCCATCCAGAAAACTGTAATAGCGATGCCCTGCTATGGTGTCTAAGACTTGGTCAACGAATGGCAATGGAAAGTGATCCTTAAATGTTGCCATGTTCAGCAGCCTAAAATCTATGCACACCCTCCATTTGCCTCTCTTTTTAGGCATGATCACCAGAGGGCTAACCCATTCGCTATCAGCAATGGGATATATGAACCCAGCCTTAAGAAGCTATTCTATTTCTTCTTTTACTACTTGCTTCAATTTTGGGTTCAATTGCCTCTATGGTTGTTTTCGAGGTTTCATAGAGGGGTCAGTGTAAATCCTATGCTGGCATATCCTAGGATCTATTCCAGTTAGTTCGGGGTATGACCAGGCAAAGGCTTTTGACCACTTGTTTATCACTTTCAGTAGGCTTTCTTTTTGTTTGGAAGCAAGTGTTGCATTGATGATTATCGGTATTCCATTTTCAAGGGTCATATATTCCAGACTGATGGGCAATGGTTTCAAATCTAGGGGCTTTTGTTTAAAATTTTTAGGAATTTCCAACTTTCCCTAGTTGACGTTTTCAAGGTTAAGGCTTGGAAGTTGGCAGCAGACTTTCTCTAGTATATCTATGCTTTCAATGTAAGCACAAGTTATTCCCTTAGTTAGTTCCATGCACGTTAGTGAGTTTCTCTCTTGATCAGCCATCAGCCACTAGATGTCTTCTTATCATGTGGTTGCTGCATATAGGCATTTTTGTATATTAATGTCTGGTGCACACTGGTTGCATGCAAGCAATGCTAAACTTTGCACAACCCATGATCTCTGCATGCAATTGTACCCTATATCATTGTATGCGATGCATGGAACCTTCTTCTTCTTGATCTTTCCAAAAGTGTTCTTATTGGATATTTCCAGGGAAAGATCACAGATTCCTAGGCATGCATCTATAGTACTTAGCCATGCCCTTCCCATTATTATTGGGAAGTCCCCTTTACTGTTATTTACTTGTATGACTAGGAAATCTGCTGGGTACGACCACCCACACACAGTGGTGAAAATGTCCTCCACTGGTCCCAAGGGGACAGTGATGGATTGGTCAGCTAGCTCTAGGCGAATATTGCTGTTCCTTAATGGAGGTAGGTTTCAAGCTTTGTACATCTCTTGTGATATTAGGTTGACTCTGGAACCTGAGTCTAGAAGAGCTTTGCATGGCTCATTCCCAGTAATTTGGAGATAGATTAGGGGGCTTCTAGGATCAAAGAATTTCCTTGGAAGGTGTTCAACCTTAATCTAGTTAGTAATGGCATGTGTTAACATAACCGTATGTGTTGAGCTTGGTATTTGGTTTGAAGGCGGCTCTGAAGCCTTATTTGATGGAGAGGCGTTCAGAGGTTCAACTGCTTGTGGTTGTGAGGGCTTGGTCGGACTGTTGGTTCTGAAGAAAGGTCTTTTCTTCATACGGTTGTCAACACCAATAGTGGGTTGAAGATTCATAGCCCTTGTGGCATTATGTTGCTATGGTTAAGTAGGGAGTTTCCCTTACATTGCTAGAGCAAGTGGTAATGGAGCTATCGGTGTGAGAGTTGTAAATGGATTTGAAGGATGGTATGTTTGTGGGTTATCTCCCCTAGGAGAAGGAGTTCTATAATACTCACTAGCTTGGTAGTGATGTTGTGACGTAACGTGACTAACAGAGTCACGTGGAGAGATTGGATGCTGCACATAGTAGCTATATGGATCCGGTTGCCGGTAGGGGTATTGTTGCCTTGGTGGTGGCATCCTCCATGATTGTGGGTATTGCCACTATTGATGTTGCTCAATAGGTTGTGGTAGAGTTCTACTTGGATAATATGTTGAAGGTTAGTGGAACTGCCTTGGGTTACCTTGGGGATAAGGTAACCGTTGAGGTGTTTGCTGTTTATCTAGTCGTGGGTTGAGTATATACACCCCAGACTCTTGTAGATGTGAGATCACTGGCCAACATCCCTTAGGATGGTTGTATTGGAATATCTCACATCCACCATCATTATCTATGTCTGACTCCACAAACTCTTATGTGATGGCCATTTTTCCCTTACCCTTATTATGTGCATTCTCCACTTCTCTCTTTTTCTTTTGTCGCGGTCACTACCTCGCTCCCTAGACTCCTCTACAATTTTAAGAATAGTTTTAAACCTACTATCCAAGGAGTCCCACATTTGGTCTACCTTTGTCGATACTTCTATTGTTAACTTTTGGAGTGGCAAAGTTTTCCTATTCACCATCTCTTCGAGTGGTGACTCTTCTTCCTCCTCATAAAATCTCACTCCCCTTTTTCAGAGGGAAGGATCTTGGTTGTATTCTTCTGCACTTTCTCTCTTTCGTAGCTCATCTTCTTCTTTGGCTACTTACTCTAGCAATCTATGAATTTGATGAGACCTAAGCTCTGATAGCCTTCCTTGGACATACGCCCCAAGGGTTCTTCTTGTTTCATACCTAAGTCCATCCACGAGATGGTGTAGTTGATCCTGATACGAATAACCATGGCTAGGGCAACGATGTAACAATGTGTAATAGCAGCCCATGGCAGCATCCAAGTGTTCATGATATCCTTGCTTCTATTCTTGAATTTGCTTTCACAGGTTACACACTCAGGAGTACATTTGGTACTTATCATTGAAGAGCTCTAACATTGTACTCCATCTCCGAATGGATTCCAATTCTAAGGACCGGTACCAACTTTTAGCTTCTTTCACTAGTGTCCTTGGCAAAAACTTCAGTTTTTGCCATTTTTTTTCTATGTTTTGCAAGGCACATGCATCGTGGAATGCTTGTAAATGATTTTGAGGATCAACGTTGTATCCCCCTTCAAATCGTGGGATGTTGTTCATGTCTAACCTCTTGATCCTACTATCCTTTTGGTGCCTTGTGGGAACTCTTATGGCCTCCATTATATCTAGCATGCTTCATAGCATCTATGGTGTCTATGCAGTTCCCTACTCTCCCTTCTTCTATGCCTTGATTCCTTAGAGTACCCTCGTCCTCGTTCTCGACTATCTTGTCGATGTTTTTCACTTTGTTTTCCCTTATCCTCATGATTGATTTCCCTATGACTACGTCCAAACACTGAAGGAGAGGGTGAAGGTGATGATGAAGGTGAAGAAGAAGGAGAACCATTGCCATGATGGTGTTTTCTACCTTCTCTTTGGTGGTCTCAGCCACGATCGTGATCACGATTAGAATGTCCGTCCTTATCGTGTATTTGTGTTCCTTCTTTGAACACTTCATGTTCATGGGTATTAGAACCAGGGTTGTGAATAGTGGAGTGAAGTTCTGATACAGCACCTCTTGACCATCATTAAGAGTAGGAACATCATTTTGTGGAGAACCTATTGAAGCAAGTCCACCACCCTCAATTTCGCTCAAGACATGTGGAGCATTATGGGACCATTTACCCTTCGAGGATGTATGATATCTCTCTTGTCACAAGTCCCTTTGACATTGCACTTCTACGGGATGATAGTCCCTTGTGTCATGATTTCATGCAACATATTTTGCATATAAAAGTGGCATGCTTATTTGTGAGAGAGCATGAAGGAGCATGTTGGGGATTGATCGGTCTAGAGGCAACACTATATTACCTTGCAAGTCTCTCCAATGCAATTGTTCATTTTGGTGGAGAATAAAGGTGAAATCAGGTACATACTCATCGTGATGAGTATATACCACACAAAACTGTTAAAGAACTGGCAGATCTTGGTTATGTATACTATGCTGCCGACTGCCTCTTGTGTTAGTCCTAGGCGGTGAAGTGCTCTTATGCTAAGAAAAAGACATTTTGTCTTGTTCGGTGTGCGATTGATCGTTGTATTATCTTTTCTTGATTAACCCTAAGGGTTCATTCTAGCATTCCAACAATATGAATGATTTCCTATGTTTTATATAGCACACAAACAACTAAGTCCCCAGTAACGGTGCCAATGATGAGTGACGAGGTACCCCTACACTCAACCATATGAATACGAGCATTTCACACGTGATCTAGTCAAACTCCAAGGATTAAGTGCTTACACACCCTAATGAAACACTCAGAGTTAATCAATCATTGTCCTTCAAAACTTACTTGTATTGTCACAATTTTATGGTTAAGTATGCTTGAGGTATGTGATTTTTATCACTTTTTGTCCTTTTATGTCTTCTGCTAATAAAGGAAAGGAGAGAGAATTAAGTGACTAACTTACACTAACTATTCATTAACTAAGTTCTAAATGTTCCTAATACCAGTATCCATTCCCACTTGTCGTACACATCCTGAACCAGTGCAACGCTGCTGGGATTACCAAATGCTAATCGTTACTGGGTTACCAAGTGCTACACGCATGCTCGAAGCGGTCATACTGAGTGTACTTAACTAAGAGAGTCGAAGGTTGAGAGAGAGATGAATTAACCAGGAAAGCATTAAACATTCAACAAGAATTAATTACTAATTAGCTTAATTAGTATGCTACAAGGTTTATCATAAAGTTCATCTTTATTGTCGTACACAAATGTGTGCTCAGGTACAAATTGCTCGAATAAAGATCCGTTCACTCTATGACTCCTACTGCGGGCACACAAGAATTATTCTAAATTGGGAATGACTAAATTGCAAAAGTTTGGCTAAGGGTCTAAGTCTAACTATGTGGAACTAAGGGTGTTGCCTCTTATTGATAGAAGATGAGGCAGGATGTGATATCGCGTACATGATATCGATATCGATATCATTCTACTTTTTCTTTCAACTACTCTATTTGATTGCAAGCTACATCCATAGGTGGTGTGATGAAAGATATCATTTTCTTGCAAAACTTGTTAAATTCTTTATTTATGGATTCACTTCATTTGTACAATCTAATGACTATAATAACATTCATGAGGTTTTCAATTAGTTTATGAAAAGTTTAAAATGATTTGATGGCTTCATCGTTTTGCTTCAAATTTTAAGTCCAAGTGTATCTTGAGTAGTCATCTACTATGAGCATGAAATAATTTGCCCCTATTATTGAAATAGATGACATTGGCCCAACAAGATCCATATGCAAAACATCAAATGGTGTTTCCTTCTTTATCATGTGAGAGTTGTGAGGATAATTGGTTTGCTTTCTTGGTATGCAAGTCTCGTATTTGTCTTGAGAAATATCTAAAATTTTTATTATTGTATCTTCTTCTTATTTACTCATTCTTTTAATTTTATAATAGGAGGTGTGACTAAGCCTTCCATTCCAAAGTCCAAACTTGATGAAATCCTCATTATCCTTTTCCTTAACTTCATCTTTGTTTGGGATTTAATTAGCTTTTGTTCTGAGGGCATGCTTTTCTTAAGTAGTATGGTTGCTTATGATGTCTCCTTTTTCATTGGTATAGTCACATTTAAGGCAATATATTCTATTATTCAAGGCTTTGATTTCCATGATTTCTTCACCATTAGGTTTATTGATAATGCAGAAATTACTTTTGAAACTAACATTACTTTCTCCATTAGAGACTTGTCTAATAGAGATGAGAGGGTTAGAAAGATTATGATGAAGTGTTATATAGTCGATGCGTTAACTAGGCCACGTATACACGGCTGCATCGATGTAGGCCCATTGACGTAGACTCCCTGCGTCAACGTGGCCCCATTTACACAACTGCCTATCTTGGCCTATAAATAAGAGGGCCTTCCACCTCATTTAGGCACCTTTGTAGTAGTTGTAGTGAAGCATTTGAATTTTGTTTTCGTAGGAGTTAGATTATTTTCCCAAGTGCATGCCCGCAGTGTGATGCTTGTAATTGTACGACATCATTATTCGAGTGTGACGTACTTGGACGCGCACATGATCGAAAATAAAGATCGAGATTACTTCATCATTGCAGCATTCACTTAGTTTCAATTGTTCAATTGTTATTGTTAATTGTCATTGTTATTTATTGTTTTCTTAGTTAATATTTCTTTATCATCATTTACTATTTTTATTGTTAATTGTAGAATGAGTATGACTTAATCACGAGCATTTAAGTGTGACTACTTGGTAACCCAGTAGTGTACCTAGGATCTACGCTTGGTAATCCCAATAGTAGTCATGCATGAGGTCCAAGATGCATACGGATGATTAAGGAATAGATGCTCATCACACTTAGGCTAGCTTAGACTCATTTCCTATTGCTCATTAGTTTAATCAAGATTATTTTCCATTGTCTCTAGGAGTAGCATTAGTTTAGGATCACATCATATGCCTTACTCTAGACTAAACCATACATGATAAGCAAATACTAGTCTAGGTGGAAAGATAGCAAACTGCGATCAATGTGTAACTATCTAGATACCACAACTAGCCTATCCACAGAGTTTGACCGGATCATGTGTGAACGCTCATATTCATATGGTTGAGTATAGGGGTACCTCGCCGCTCATCATTGACACCATTGCCGGGGATGGTGCTAGTTATTTAGATTAGGTATATCATACAAGATCGTTGTATAAGGAATTAACGATATATCGTTTAGAAAGAAAAAATTTACAAAAAGTCACATATTAAATCACACACAAATTTACAACCATGTCTCTCCTACAAGACTATAATAATGCCACATCTAGTGAGGCAATTCATTGGAGGACCAACGAATATTATGACAATGAAGATTGGAGTACGCAACTCGAGGTGGAGGTTTCTTATAAACATAAATGAAGACAACATCATCCCAACACATGAAAGCATAACTTACCTGATGATGATGAACCCCTACTGGCCACTACAAGCTTAATGGAAATACAAGAGGCTGTTCGAATAGCCCACATGCATCATAAGGAAAGTTATCTACCTATGCTTGATTTAAACAACTTTCCCAAGTTTTCAGGAGGCTATGATTCAGATCCGCAACAACATTTACAAGCCTTCTACGATGCTTATACATGGAACAATATTGATAATGGGTGTAAAAAAGTAATCTCTTTCCTTTGACACTCGTGGACCAAGCAGAAGTATGGTATATGTCGTTAAAATCAAAATCAATTCGACGTTGGCTGAAAATGGTAGAACTTTTCAATGAAAGATATCAAACCTATGTGAGAGTGTCAGCCTTGAGGAGACAAATCCAAGAATGGAAACAAGCATAACATGAACCCTTGGACATGGCCTTAGAAAGATATTATGCATTGTTAAACAATTGCCTAGGCCATGGGTTCTCTAAGGAAAGGCTAATGTACCATATCATAGATGAGCTCCATAATGAAACAAGGGAGACCCTAGGGATGTACGCCCAAGGTCAACTATATGAGCTTCGAACCCATCAACTCCAAGAGCTTATTAAGTAGATAGCAAAAGAAGAAGGAGAAATAGAAAAATGGGAGAATGTTGAAAGTTCTTAACAAGATCAAAATCTTAACTTAACAAGGGTCCATGATCATGAAGAGGAGAAATCAACTCACTTCAAGGAGGTGGAATCATCTTTGCCAATGCTACAATCACTAGATGAAATTGAGGCAAAGATTAATAAGATGATGGACTGGGTACATGAAATATGTGGAGAATATACCAACATTATTAGAGGAAGAACTATGCCAAATCAAGAAACATGATAGGACACCACACGATAATCAAAACAAAGGGTCGAAGAGAATAAGGATAAGAACTCAACTGCCAATCATACATATCAATGTAATATTTGCTTGTACGATCACCCCAAAGGTCAATGTCCAATCTTGTCACATTTACATGAGCATTAGGAAGGAATGTTACATCCAGAGTTCATACAGAAATACTGTGTCCAACCATGGTTGTCAAAACCTCAATCGTGGGGGAGGCCACCGCCAACTGGACCATACCCTTCATATGTCCCAGTGCAAAATTTTTATTATGTTTAACACCCTGTTTCTTCAACAAGATCAGCATCCTCTACCTCACCTCATCATTATCACTCTTCCTAATACTATCCACCCATGTCCTCTCCAACAAGATCACCACCTCATGTGCCTTACAATTCTCCTCAACCTCAATATTCTCATGCTTCACCCCCATCTACATCACCGCCAGCTATGCCAGAAGATTTTGCACCACAACACCAATCGACAAACATTACTTGTGCTGCTATTGTCAATAGCAATGGAGGTCCTTCACAACATCGAAGACGTCCCTTCTTTAGACGTGACCGTCGAAAGGGACACCATAGTTCAGAAACCACTGCATCCACCAACTCAGCACAAATCCAACACTGTGGTGCATCTTCCTCTTCAAACCCAACACCCCATGTTACCTTATCAAGGCCACCAATCAATACTCCAACAACCATGGGGCCCAATGAATATTGCCGCATGGGGAGACATGTTGATCCTTGCATACCATCTTATGGTCACAAGTACCATAGTGGGTCAACTTCTTATAAATTAACCACATCTTATAACTTGCCCCACTATGTCAACTCTAATCAAGTGTGTGAACCCCAATGGGGTAAGTATGACTAAGTCCCAATATTTCCAACATGCAAGGATCCCCACCTTCCATTTATTAATTCTAGCCATGCTCAACCATTTAGTTATGGGGGGTAGTTATGGGGGGTATCCTCCATTCTAACAACACAGAATTAATAAATATTTTTTCTGTTTCTTTAATTTTTTAACTTTTTGTTTTCTAGTTTTTCATTTCTCAATTTCTTGTTTTATCTTTTTACCTTTTTGTCTTTTTTTTAATGTTTATATAAGTAATCTCATCTACGAATAAAACACTCATGTGACCCGTTGGTTGAGGTGTGTTCTATGTTATCGATTTTTGAGTGATCAATTATTTGGATAGTGAGCCTACTACCCCCACACATTTACTCTACAAATAAGAGGTTCTGTTCGAGGTTATAGTGATATTCTTGAAATTTTTAAACTTAAAATTAATCTTATGTTCATTGTACCTAGAATGAAGAAGGATAGACCAAGAGGGAATGATTAGGGTGTGACATCAAGGGGACTTGTAGATTCTCTTTGGTGATGTTTGTGGGAGTTATCATGCAATGTGGTTGTACTAAGATCCTTGTAGATCTAATGAAAAATGGGAGTAAGAGTAATTAAAAGGGCACTAAAAAATCCAATGCTATTCTAGGGGGTCCCACTAGAAAGACATGCACCCATGCCTGATGGTTGACAGCTTCTCTAGATTTAGTATTCAAAAAAAAGAGAGAAAAAGAAAAGAAGAAAAACAAAGTCCCTCAAAAGAAAAATCACTCCTCCCTTGAACAAAACACCAAGTGATCGTATGCCTTGTTGTTTTGGTACTCTCATAGTTGTTCATCATGGGATGAAATAATGCGGTGTCACTGATTAGAGGAATGGACTTGGTCCTGATCTTGGAATGATGGGTTAATGACACTTTAATCATGCTGTACATGCAAAGTCAGTTGCCTCATGTCCTAATCTCTGCAATCCCTTCTCCAATTCATTCCATCTTGTTGTTCATTTATTCGTGACTTGTGTCTTGTATAGCATTGAATTCATACCTCATCACGGTGGTATCAACATGTGTGTGTTTCATTGCATCAATATAGATTACATTTAACCCTTCTAATGCCTACGAAGATTTTAAGGTGTGGTTACGTAAGGGCATTATAGTTTGAAACCTACTTTGGGGAGGACCCACTTGCATGACTTTTGTAATTTGTACTTGTTGCACACCACTACATCATCTTATACCCTCTGAGTATTTCATTGCCCAATCTATTCTTTCCTTTATCATCATTTTATCAAATGTTCATCAAAACCAGGTCTAACATTAAAATTTTAGGGCAACTTCCTTGAAAAATTTCTAACTCTAAAAACACACTAAGTAAAGAATGAAACATTTATTAACAGCAATGAGTAAGGTATGAAATCATTGAAATTTTCTCAATAACCTTACTAACAATTGATCTTTGTGTGATTATAGATAGCCCCTAAAAGAGGACAACAAGGAGGACCTTCTCAAGGTGCAATTGAACAACCTGGGGGAGGTAGAGGCCAAGGGCCTCATGCAGAACATGTAGAGCAGAAGGCATAATCATTCAACATCCATCATGGAACTCTTGTTACTACATAAGCTATCCAAGCAAAGGGAGGAGAGGTCAAGGCCCGAGCCTATGAAGAGGAACGATAGCTATTTGCGGCATGACATGTCAAGGTGAATCAAGTGTTCCCACAGCTACCATGTCCATGAAAAGTGCCAACTCCATCAAACATTGGAACATCAACATGGATGGCTCATGATCCTCAAATAGAAGAGGAGAAACGTCAGGTGCTTCTTCAATGGTATCAATCTCAGAAGCCTAATGCACAGGACAAAGGAAAGGCACCCATGGAGGAGCCACCACTACTAGGAACCCCATGAGTTCCACAAGTTTTTTCTTTTGTGTCTGTGTCCAAATTTTGTTTAATGCTCAACTACGACATGAATAAATTTCTAGTCAGTCAATAATCCCATACCTATCCACTGTGTATTCAATTGAGCTTGTTCCTCACTTTCTTTGACTTGAGGATGAGTTTTTACTCAATCGTGGGGGTATGATGAAGCACTATATAAGCGATGCGTCGACTAGGCCACGTATATGCGGCCGCGTCGATGCAGGCCCATCAACGTAGCCTCCCTACGTCGATGTGGCCCCGTTTATGTAGTTGCCTATCTTGGCCTATAAATAAGAGGGCCTTCCACCTCATTTAGGCACCTTTCTAGTAGTTGTAGCAAAGCCCTTACATTTTATTTTCGTAGGAGTTAGATTATTTTCCCAAGTGCATGCCCACAGTGTGATGCTTGTAATTGTATGACACCTTTATTCGAGTGTGACGTACTTGGACATGCACATGATTGAAAATAAAGATCGAGATTACTTCATCATTACAGCATTCACTTAGTTTTAATTATTTAATTGTTATTGATAATTATCATTATTATTTATTGTTTTCTTAGTTAATATTTCTGTATCATCATTTACTATTCTTGTTGTTAACTGCGGAATGAGTACGACTTAATCATGAGCATTTAAGTGTGACTACTTGGTAACCCAGTAGCGTACCTAGGAACTATGCTTGGTAATCTTAGTAGTAGTCATGCACGAGGTCCAAGATGTGTACGGATGATTAAGGAACAGATTCTCATTACACTTAGGCTAGATTAGACTCATTTTCTATTACTCATTAGTTTAATCAAGATTATTTTCCATTGTCTCTAGGAGTAGCATTAGTTTAGGATCACATCATATGCCTCACTCTGGACTAAACCATACATGACAAGCAAATACTAGTTTAGGTGGGAAGATAGCGAACTGCGATCAACGTGTAACTATTTAGATACCACAACTAGCCTATCCACGGAGTTTGATTGGATAGTGCGTGAATGCTCGTATTCGTATGGTTGAGTGTAGGGGTACCTCGCCACTCATCAGATTAGAAACATAATATACACTAGAAATGATGACTTTTTATTCATTGTTTAATTTAACTATACAATCTCCTATTCTTTCTTTGACTAAGTATTTTCCATCTCTAATTTTCATGTTGCTAAGACTATTATTTATTTTGTAATTTAGAAGATAATTTTTATAGGATGTTATGTGATTGGAGCATCTATTATCTACAATTCAAAAGTCTTGATTTTTTTCTTTAATTGAATTGAATGCTACATGACTTTCTAGCTCTTTTTCTTGAGTATCATTTTGAGATGATGAGGGAGTATCTTGTTCTATTTATGAAGTTTATCCATGTATTGTTTCAAACCAATTCTAGTATAGCATTGGTTAATGGTATGACATTTTCTTTTGCAAAAGTTGCAATATGGTACTAAGTCTTGACCTTGTCTTTGTCTTTTAGATTAATTCCATCTAACTCTTCCTCTAGCTAAACATCTTTCCCATTCTCTTATACATTGACCACCATTTTCTTTTGAGTTTGTTTCTTGATCTTTATTTTAATAATTAGATCTTCCTCTCTCTAAATCTTTCTTGCTTATCTCTTTCTCTTTGGCTAGTTATGTAGGCTTGATCAACTTTACTAGATTAATTGTTATTCTTCATAATTTATAGGGTTTTGACTTGAGTAAATAATTCATTAATACTAAGCATGTTGAAGTCCTCTGAAAGAGAAATGTTTTCCATCATGTTTTCAAGCCTTAGATCCATGCAGAGAACTTATGCAGCTTTCTAAACTTTTTGCTTGTTGGTATATAGCCATATTCATCTATTTTTTGTAAGTTATCATACATTCTAATAAATAATTCTTCAACACTTTCATTCCTTCCAATTTCAAAGGTATTAAATTTTTTTTTATAGATTAGTTATTGCAACTGTTAATTTTCCAAGATTCCCTTGTATTCTAATGAGATTTTATCCCACACTTCTTTGGCAATAGTATAAATACTATATCTGCCAAAAATAACTTGTAAAAACACTAGCCAATAGTATCATAAGAGTCAAATTATTCTTATTCTTCTTTGTTTCATATTCTTTGATTTGTAATTTGGTGAAATTTTCAAAATCATAGATGAATTCAAAATTTGTTTCAACTATTTCCCAATGGTCATTTTGTTTAAGGAGGCCTTCCATCATCCTTATCCATAGGCTAAAATCTTAAGATCCATCAAAGTTGATGGAGTATCTAGCTATGTCTTTTGTTCTTATTTTTGTAGATGAAGTTGACTCTTTGATACCAATGAAGGAATTTTAGGTAGTAAAAGAATTGATTGGTTATCTTGACTTCACAATAAATTAGCTAATAAAATTTATATGTTGGGAAATTTTTGGAATTTTTATATATTTATGAAAAATGAAATACTACAAAATATATCTTAAAGCCAAGATTATTTTATGTATTTTCAATATATTAAAAATAGTGGTAATTCAGGTAGTGTAACTTTAATAGATGATAACTCAAAATTTGTCAAGTATTTGCTATTAAAATTTTAACTAAACCTTTTCACATATATTGGGTTTTAAATAAATCTTGAATCACATCAAATCATTATGAGATAAGGAAGAAATGATCCAATTGTTGACCATCATTCATTTTGGTAAAATGTGTATGGATGCATTCAACATGTTGAAATAATTAATCATTTATGAGAATGATGAACAATAGAGTAGACCCTCTGCCTAACCATACAGATCACAAGTGTTCATGTGCAATCTGGTCACATTTTGTGGATGAGACTAGTGTGGTATTTAGATTGTTAAGTGTTGATCACAAGTTGCTATATTACCACTTGGACTAGTAGTAGCTCTATCATGTGTGGTTTAGTCTAAAGTGAGACAAATGATTAAGATATTGTTGAGACCTTGAACTAAATTAATAAATAACATATGAATTAATTATTTAATTTAATTAACAATGAAATTAGATCCTAAGCTAGCCTAAGGACCATGAGTGTCCATTCCTAGCCTGTTGTACATGTCTTGAATTGATGTAAGCATCATTATAATTACCAAGCAATATGCTACTAGGCATATTAAGTGATATCACTATTGGGTTATCAAATAGTTATGTGTTACACTTGAAACTAATTGTTCTCATTCCACCAAAGAGTAATGTGCATGAAAATGTAAATATTAAGTTAGGTTGCATGGAAAATAAATTACATCAAAAGTAAATCCTATTCTAAGTCGAAGTGTTGCAATGAATAGGAATTAATCTTGATCTTATTATCGATCATAGATTGTATTCAAGTATAATGTCACTTTAATAAGATGATTTACAATTAACTTAAATTCATGCTACAGACACTTGATGAATATTTACTAAGACTATAAGAATAAATTATAAGAGTTCAACTACAATATTGATCAAATGATGCATAAAAATTGCAAGTGAATTGTATGTGTAAGCAATTTTTGTGACTCTGTGAACATAGATACGTTGATGTAGCAAAGGCTTAGTTGATGAAGCTACATTGATGCATCAGCATTGAATAAGCAGTGTCTACTAATCCCTATCAAAATTACACTTCTATTATTCATCATATCCTTATTACTAACTAAAAACTCATCCTTAAGTTGTACAAAATAGACAAAGCTGAATAACAAAATTTTGGGAGGTAACTTGGACATGATTAATTGATATTACAAAAACCTGAGTGTCACATTACAAAATTTATTTTAGTAAATGTATTACAACATGAAAAATTACATGAGCCTTTGAAAATCCACCAATGACAAGTCTTCATGTTATTCCTAGTGATGGTGGCTCTTCTGATCTTGGTTATTATGTTAACATATTTTCTTCATGCAAAATATTTGATGGGGGAATTGAAATATTTCCTCATTAATGTAAGGATTTTTAGGTGGTAATCATGTGATGTTTAGTATTTGTTATTTTCCCAAAGGCATGTTCTTCTCTATCCTCCTCTTAGCCTCTTTTCATTGTCTTTTGAAGTACCTTCAATCTTAGGTACTCATGTAAGCATCATTTGTAATCATCGAAAGATCAAGGTTAGTTTTAGCAAATTTTCTTAGTGTTTAAACCATTTCCATATCCTTGGTTAGCTAAAAATTCAAAAAACTCAACATTTAGACTTAAGGTAATTACGAAATAACATTCTTAAGGTCCTATGGTAACTAAAACCATTAGGTTTTTAAGTATTTTGATCAATTATTTTAACTATTAGTTACCTCAATGTTTGAAAATGGGGTGTTAGAAAAATTTTTAAAAACAATCATGTCCTTAGCCCTCACAATGAATGAGCTTAACTTTAGGAGCTTATGGGTTTTCAAACAAGTAAAATCAAAAGTCTAATTTACAAGATATCACAAATGCATTGGAATATTGAAAATTGCAAGGACTAGATATTTTAGATTCTAAAATAATCAAGACATGAAATTTGAAGAATATTTCAATATAAAAGCATTTAAAATAATCAAAATTGATGAGAAGTAGTCCTAAAATCATGCATGACTTAGAAAAGTTACTCAAAATGTCCTTGAAGATGTGAGGTTGGTTTAAAGCCATGATCAACAAAAGTCATGCAAGTAGATCCTCGTCAAAGCAAGCTCCTACCATAATGTCCTTACATAAACATTTTTACAGATGTCTATGGGCACCATAGAAGTTAAATGTATATCATGTCTTTGTTCCAAATAACACACAACTATTTTGGTTGGGATCTTGCACTATACTATATAAAACCATTAGGTGATAATGGAATAAGAGGGGATTGTAGAGATTGAGACGTGAGATACTTTACCATATCGACAATAGATTCTTATGTCAATTATGATTAAGATGACTATTATACCTATCTATATGAGTTTTAGGCCAAATCCATACCTTTGCTAGTGACATCATGTTGCATCATTGTGAGCTTACCACCATGAGACCAACCACAACCATATGAAAATACCATCACTTAATAAGAAACAATAAGAAAATAATTATTTAATTAATTAATGTCTTAACTATTAAGTTTAAGGACTTTTGGCCATTGGTTAGAGGGGTGCCTTTAGATATTAGATTACGTGTTTTTTTAGCCTCATAGCTAATGCTAATCCCATTACAAGTACACCTTTAGACATGGGAAGCATGTATTTCTAATCATATGATGAAGCTATTCTATGAGACCTTTAGATCTTTGAAAGTAGCCTACCTTCAGGCAAGGGCAACATGTCTTTCCAATGGTATCCTAGAAATAATTTTAATTTTTGAATTAATTAATTAATAATTATGCTTTTCTGACTAGAGAACTACTTTCAAGCATGAGTAATATGTTTTTCTAGTGACATAGTGAGTTAACACTTATTCGAGAACATGATTCCATCAAAATTAAAACATGAGTAATGACATAACCACATGGAGTAGTAAGTCTCATAAAGGAAGTACAAAGAATTAGTAAGTTTCCTTGATGTCACACCCTTTTCTATTTCCTATTGGTCCTTTCCTCTTTCTTCAAGGTATTATGAACATGGGTTAATTTTAGTTTTTATGTGAGAAGAACCACATCGCTTTCATGATGAAGATTTATTATTCATAGAAACTAGAGGGATGGATAACATGGTCTCACTATACATAATTACCTACCTAATGTCTTAATAGCATAGAATAAAATTATAACACATGATGTTGATTTCTGCATCATGACTGGTAATATTACTAAAAAAAAAAAACACATTAAATATTGCAAGGTACAAAGTAAATGACTCAAGAAAATAGAAAATTATAAAGAAAGGAAAAATACCAAGAAATGGAAATTATAGTAAGAAATGAAAAATTTTGAAGAAATAGAAAATATCAAAAATAGCAAAATGATAACAAGTTACAAAACTAAAAGTGAAAATGCACTTATTAGTTATTAATTTAATATGGAACATCTTCCCTACAACTAAAATCATGGACTACACACTACTAGGTCATACACCATACCTTTTCTATTTATCATCTTTGATGATTTATGTTTTCACTTGTTAGCCCATTTAACATAGATGATAATCAGGATTTGATCATTTGGAAACATATATCTAGCTAGACTATAAGATGTTTCTTTTTTAGAGGGTCTAGATATGTCCTTTTTTATTTTCTATTTTATTTCCTAAATCTCCTTATTTAACACTTTCTTCTAATGTATAGTCAGGACGTAATATTTTCTTTTTTTTTGGCTCTTTATTTGGTTTATTTTCTTAGGACAAGAGCTAATAAGTTTGTTGGATGTTTTTATGCATTGATGAAATGCAATTTGTTGTGTTGATTGGGCCCCATTGACTAGGCCCCATTGATGAGGCCCCATCGATGTAGTCTGTTGCATAGATGTAGCCGCATCGACATAGGGGTCTGTCCTGGCCTATAAATATGTGCTCACTAGCTACATTTATGGCATAAGATTTCATAGTAGTATTAGAGCTCTTGCAATTTGTTTAGTCAAAAGTTAGAATATTTTTCCTGAGTGCTCATAGTAGGAGTCATTGAGTGTACAGATCTTTATTTAAGCATTGTTGTACCTTAGCATGATAGTGTGTGCAGCAATAAAGATGAACTTCTTGATAAACCTTGTAGCATTCTGGATAATTTAAATGATTTGCTTATGCATTTAATATTTTTAGTTGTTTATTCAATATTTTCCAGTAATTAAGTTAATTAAGCTAATTAAGTAAGACAAGCTAAATAGATTAAATACATAAGTA
>MNCI01026065.1:85148-112556 GCA_015680685.1 Gnetum montanum
CACAAAATTTGACCAGATCGTGCATGAACGATTTGTGATTCATATGGTTGGGTGTAGGGGTACCTCGTCACTCATCATTGGTGTCGTTGTTGGGGACTTTTGTTTGTTGAAATGTGTGCTATCTAGGATTAGTGAACATTATTAATATCATCGGATAAACCAAGGCAAACATCACTCTTGAATGACATCCAATTACAAAAGCACACTGATAATCTTATTTGTTTTGCAAAATGTTTTCTTCTTCTCATAGGTGTGAAGATGTTAAACTATCGGTCCCATAGGAGTGCAAAGTGGTATATACTATATCAAATAAGTATGCACTGGACTTCACCTTCATCCTACATTAGGATAAATAGTTGCAATGGTATCATATGAAGGGTAACATCATCTTGCCCCCTAATCGATCTATGACTAGGATGCTACTTCAAACCCTTAAAAAGGTGGGCATCTCGAATCTCCATGAGGAATATGTTGTGAATGATCATGACACTCGGGATTACCATCCCATTGAAACAAAATTCCAACAAGATTAGCACTAGGCAAAGAATCATGAGCTCAGAAAGGGGAAACAGTTCACTAATCCCTTGTTCCTCCTAAATCAAAATGACAAAGAAGATCCTCTCTTTGAAGGTTTTCAACATGAAGATTCTCCACCCCCTGTTGTTGGTAATTAGGATGTTACCTTGAACCTACGATCCACTATTCATAAACTAGGCTAAGGAAAAAGTGATAGTCAAGGTAGATACTCGAGTAAACATCACAATGGCAAGGGATCTAAGGATGGTGGTCATAATGAATGAAGAGGTGATGGTAGACACTTTGGTGGTGGTGGAAATCCACCTTCATCTTCATCCTCTACATTCGATTCCTAACATTTTTCTTCATCCACTAGTTTTCATAAAAGCTGCCATTGAAATGATCATGATGAAGGTGATCAATGAGCCAACAGAGACCATTAAGGCCACTAGGAATGTAGAGGTGGTAGGAACCATCATTGACATCATCAATGCAATGATGATGATGAACCTTTGTTGGTGACTTAAATAATTCTTATCATTGTAGAGGCAATTAAAATTCCAACCAAGCATATGAAAGATAGTCGGATCAAGTGCTTAGACATGAATAATATCCCAAGATTTGAGGAAGGATACAACTCTAATCTATAGACACATCTGCAAGCTTTCCATGATACATGTGCCTTACAGAACATTAAAAATGAGTGGTAGAAACTCAAGCTTTTCCCCAAGACACTCATCAAAGAAGCTAAAAGCTAGTATCAATCTTTGGAACTAGAATCCATTTGCTGATGGAGTACCATGTTAGAACTATTTAATGATAAATACTAGATGTACTCTAGAGTGTCTAACCTAAGAAGGAAAATCTAGGGTTGGAAATAAGGAATACATGAACCCTTGGATGCCACCATGGGAAAATATTATTCACTCTTACACTAATGCCCTGGCCATGGTTATTCTTGGAGGGAACAACTCTACCACATTATAGATGGGCTCAAAGTAGAAACTAGAAGAACTCTTGGGGTTTATGCCCAAGGGAGATTGTCTAAATTAAGAGCTTATCAGATCCAAAGGCTTATAGAGCAAGTAGCAAAAGAATAAGGTGAGTTTCAAAAAAGGAAAAGTGTAGAAGAGTATAATAAGGACTTTTCCATTAGGAAAAGAGAGGTCCAAATTTGTGATGAGGAGGAGTCACCACTTGATGAAGTGGTAAACAAGGAAACCTTGTCTATTCAAAAATTTGTTTTTGACATTTTGACAAAGGTTGATAAATTATGGGACTCTTTGGATGAAAATTTTCAAATTGCTATGAAGATTGCTAAAGCATCTAAAGAACAGAATAGTGATTGTGAATGCAAGAGATAAAAAGAAGCTGAACATGCCTACTAAAGAGGTAAGGGCAAAGCTGTTGCCATAGAAGAAGTTGTGAAAATTGACTCTGATGATGATACTAGATGTGACATCTATCAATAAAAACATATAAAGGGGTTTTGCCCTATGGTTTCACACTTACAAGAGTCTAGGATGTACACATTGAATCCTTAACTAGCATGTAGGTAGGCAGGCAAAAGATTACCTTATCCTCAAGGCAATGCAAGGTAGTTCCACTAGCAACAATAAGCTTACTACCCAGGTGGAGCTCCATCACAATCATATGAACAATACCAATAGTGGCACCAATCACAATCATGGGGAATGCCATTGCCAAGGTAGTAATACCCTTATAGGGAACCAAATCCATATGGGTACTATGTTCAGCAACTCGTTTCTCCAAGAAATTTTGCAAACCATGCCTTATTTCAGCATTACTATTACCCCCTAGAGTACCACTGAGCACATTCACCATCTACTCAGGGAGAGAACCCATATCCATACCACCCTTCACATTTGTATACATACATCCCTTCACCCTCAACCTAGTTACCTCCTTCTCCATTCATGCAGGGAGAAATGCTATGAGGGTTATACATTCACAACTAATTTTTCTGCCAAGTAACTCAAATAATCAATCTAGGAAATGATCCTTTTTCTGATCCAATGGCCCTCTTAAACCCTCACAACCTAATACAGCCAGTTGCCTTGCATCCCGAACACCCTTGTTCTTTGCATCAAACACCTTCAAGTGTCCTTCAAACAAAACACCACCTTAGATCCACACGGTGATGTTGACTCATGCTATTTTTGATTAGATCAAGGTTGGCAATCTTTCCATGAAAAGATTTGACCTAGGAAGCCCACTCATTTACTTGCAAATCGCTAAACATAAGCCATGTAAAGCTCTTCTTAATTTTGGTTCTAGTGTCAATCTCATCTTTCATGACATGTACAAAGCTTAGAACCTATCATCTCTCAAGAAGAGCAATATCCATTTAGAATTGTCAGACCAATCAATCATTGTTTCTTTGGAATTGATGGGGGACATTGTGACCATAGTTAGTGGGTGGTTCTATCTTGTTAATTTTTTGGTGATCAAGGTTGATAACTACAAAGGTGACTTCCCCATCATTATGGGAAGGGCTTGGTTAAGCACAGCAGATGCGCGTATGGGCATAAGGGACCTCTTCTTCTAAATTTCCAAGGAAAATGAATTGGGAAGGCTAGAGAAGAAGTGTATCTCATGCATCGTATACAACAATAATGGGTGCAATTGTGTGCAAAAGATTTGGTCCATCAAAAGTACATACATCAAAGCATGTAGACAATGTGCATAAGAAATAGATATTCAAAGGTGTCTATATGTAGTAGCCACAAAATAGGAGGGCATCTAGTGGCTGATAGTTGATTTGGATAGCAGCACATTATTAATGGAACCAATTGAGAGCCTAACATGTGCTTATGTTGAAAACATGGATGAACTTGAGCAAGTGCCTCACCAACTCTCTAATGAAGAAGATGATGATACTTGTTGGGAAGAGTTGGAAATCCCTAATAACTTCAAACAGAAGCCCCTAGAATTGAAAACTCTACCAATCAGCATGGAGTGTGCATTCTTAAATAGTGGTAAGTTGATTATAATCATTGTAGAACTTGCTCTTAAACAAAAAGAAAAGCTGTTAAGGGTTGTTAAAAAATGGTCAACAACCTTTGCTTAGTCATATCTCGAGTTGATAGGAATTGATCCAAGGATATGCCAACATCACATTTACGCTAACTCAACCATGAAGCCAAGGAGACAACTGTAGAGATGGTTGAACCCTAAATTGAAGTAGATTGGTGAGGAGGAAATAGAGAAACTCCTTAAGATGGGGTTCATCTATCCCTTTACAGATAGTGAGTGGGTTAGCCCACTTATAATTGTGCCAAAAAAAGGTGGCAAGTGGGGGGTCTACATCAACTTTAGGCTATTGAACACACAACATTTAAATATTGTTTTCCATTTCCATTTGTGGACCAAGTGTTGGACACTATCTTTGGGCATTGCTATTATAACTTCTTGGATGGTTATAGTGGCTATAACCAAATCCAAATTTCACCAAAAGATCAGGTTAAGAAAACATTCACGAGTGCTTAGGGGACTTTTTCATATTGTAAGATGAAATTTAGTCTATGCAATGCTCCTGCAACACTTTAACGCTTGGTCTGTAGCATCTTCTAGTAGCAAATCGATAGTGGTATGGAAGTCTTCATGGATGACTTCTCCACCTATGGAGATACATTTGAGAAAGCCTTGGAGTACCTTAAGTAAGTACTAAAAAGATGTGTGGAAAAAAATTTGTAGCTTAATTGGCAAAATATTCATCTCATGGTCCAAAAGGCATTATGTTGGGGCATCAAATTTCACGATAAGGGGTTGAGGTAGACCTAGAGAAGATAAGGGTCATCCAAGGAATAACATACCAACCAGAGAGAGTTAAAGACATTTGATCATTCCTTAGACATACTAGCTACTACTGGCACTTCATAGAGAATTTCTCTAAGATTGCAAAGCTATTGGTTGAGCTAACAAAGAAAGATGCTTTGTTCATCTGGACCAAGGAGTGTGAGCATGCATTCTAACAGTTGAAGGAAAAACTTATAGAAACTCAAATTCTACTGGTACCAAACTAGTCTAGACCATTTCACTTAATGATGGATGCATCTAATTATGCTTTGGAAGTAGTGCCTACACAATTAGATGATAAAAAACATCCATATTACTTCCACTGGGTAAGCTGAAGCATTGTAGGTGCACAACTGAATTACAACACCATGGAGAAAGAACTAATGGCAATGGTGTATGCTCTTGAAAAGTTTAGGCACTATGTGCTTGGTTATAAGGTATTTATGCACATGGACCATAGTGACATCCGCTTCCTAATGAACAAGTTGACAATGAGCCCTTGTATCATATGGTGGCTTGTGATCTTGTAGGAATTTGATTTCACAATGATAGATTGAAAAGGGATTGAGAATGTGGTTGCTAACCACCTCTTTCAACTAAGATGGGATAAGAAAGAGGAGGATAACCTTCTATCTGATCAGTTTCTAGAAGAACTCCTCTTTACAGGAGTAATAAATGATCAAGTGCCCATAAAAATAACATGGTACAATGGCATCCTCACCTATCTTCTCATTCAAGGGATGCCATAAGATTTGGACATTAGGAAGAAGCAACAATTTCTTCATTAGGACAAAGACTTCATGAAAATCAATAGGCACCTCTACAAGGTATGCATTGATGGCCTGATTCATTGGTGTGTCCCTAATGAAGATTAATTGCACATTCTTCAAGATGCTCATGAAGGACCTTGTGGAGGCCACTATGTAGGGAGACACACAACCATAAAAATCCTAATGTTAGGATACTAGTAGCCTATAATCTTCAGAGATGCCCACTAGTTTGTCTGATCTTGTAAACATTGTCAATGAGATGGTGGGATGGCCACTCACATGGAAGGTCCTCAAAAGTGGATTTAACCACTGGAGCCCTTTGACATATGGGACATTAACTTCATGGGTCCCATCACATCCATGTCTAATGGAAAGGCATATATCATCATAATAATTGACTATTGCACAAAATGGTTAGAAGCAACAACCATTACTAATTGTACCTCATCCACTACTGCTAGATTTGTACAAAAAAATGTTGTAAATAGGTTTGGGGTGCCACATGCACTAATCTTTGACAATGGAACTCATTTTATAGATGCTAGTTTTAGAAAGTTGATGCAATGCTTGGGGGTTGAACATAAATTAACAACACCCTATCATCCTTAAGCCAATGGTCAAGCAGAGGTAATCAACAAGGAGATTATAAAGATCCTAATAAGGACCATTAGCAAATATATGAAAGATTGGAGCATAAAGCTCAACGATGCCCTATGGGCTTATTGATCAACATGGAAATTTCCTATTGGCTACTCTACCTACGAGCTAGTGTATTGAAAACTTCCAATGCTCCTTATCCAATCTAAGCTTCGTACACTTTCAATAGCCTATGATCTAAATCTTGACTTAAGTCTAGCAGAAAAAGAAAGATTGATCAACCTCAAAATGATAGAAGAAAATTGATTGGTGGTCCAATTTTTGAATGAGGTGCACAAAGCATTCAACAAGTAGCATCATGACCTCAAAATATGGAAAGTGAAATTTCAACCAGGAGATAAGGTTCTCTACTAGAACCTCACACATGTGCCCCAGAAGACAAAGTTTCAAATGTTGTGAGAAGGACCTTATATAATTGATCAAACCTTTCCCTCTGGGGCCATGGTAATCTATAAGCTTGAAAGCCCAAATAAAAGTAGTTGGTTAATATCCAATAAGTGAAATGTTTCCTCGAACCAAGACAAGTCAATACAACTACCACCTCAATGGATGGACAACCATGCTCTATTTTCCGGATCTCCTCCAGTCAACATAGTTTTGGGGGAGATGGCCATCCATGCTAACCATTCACATGACTCTTTAATTTTTTACTTTTTGTTTTACACTTTGTTGATTTTTACCTTTTTCTTTGGTTTTTCATTCTATTGATTTTCTCAATTTTTATTTTACAACATTGTTAGTATGTTTTATCTTTCTGAATTAAGTTTACATGTTTTATATTTGATTTTGTTTTATTTTGTTTAAGTATGACTTGTCATTATTTTTGCTAATAAAAGTGCTTTATTACCGTGGGAGACAGTGCCATTGTTGCTATTTACTAATGATGGTTTATGCTTAATGTTGTGATTGTCAATCTCTGGTTTCTATTTTTGAATTCTAATGTCTGATAACTATGACATGGTCTCTTTTTCATGGAATAGGCAATGAGTCTACATTATCTACCCATCCAACAAACTCTACGGTTTCCCTTATTTAGGGAAGTTTGAGGTCCCTCCCATTAAAAGAAAAATTTTAATCAATTAGTGACCTTGGTAGTTTTGGAATTGGGAAGGACCCAAACGTTTGTAGAGGGTGTGACTTCAAGGGAACTTAATGCTCTTTATACTCTTATGCTTACTCTTCTACTTACTTGAGTGCTTGGGTGTCTTTCATGAACTTCTTGATAAAAAAATGAGAACTCAAAGCACATCCCTTAGACAAATAAATAGGCTACAAGCACTGGTTATGGGACTAGAAAGATATGTTACCCATGCCTAAAGGTCCCCTTTAACTAAGGTCCCCCCTCTCTCTTAGTTCCTACTTATCTTTTTTTCTCTTTATGGAACGGTGGTTGTTTTGTGGAAGCACTCTTATGTCTTGAGTGGGTAGATTGGTTTTGGAGTGGCAATGCAAAGTCAAAAGAGGCTAGTTTTTGATCTAGACTAAGGATGGATCTTCTCAAGTCATTTTAAAAACATATTCCACAAGGGACTTCTTATGACCTTAATTTGGGATTCCATTCGACCTTCTTAGTCATCCATCAATGCTACCATAACTCACCTCACTACCAGTTTGTATGTTATATTCAATGTCTTAGTCTGAAGTTTTGGAATTCTTAGATAGATTCTTTATGGTTAGTCCTTAACTTTTCACAATCATTAATCAACTGTGGGGCCCATCGAATCCTTAGTTGGGGTTATGTAAGCGCAACAAAGGCATGTTCCTGCTATGGGAAGGACCCACTTGCATATCTCTTGGTTTGGTTAGTCAAGTCCCTAACCTTTGACATTACTACAATCCTCTCTTTCACATATTCCATTGTGCAAACCACTCTATGCTCCTTGAATTCTCTTCATTTTTCTCTATGTTCTCAATTTTTGGGATTTTAACATCCTCTTCTCATATTTTCATCATGTTCATGGCTATTTGAGCTTCCATTTGACCCTAGTTTCATTCAAAATCTTCTTGTAATTTTCAAGTTTTGACTTGATCAACGATGATCAATAGTTGCATCGACGAGGTCCCATCAACACAGTAGGCCATGTCAACTGGGCTTGTCGATGCAACAAAAAAATAGTATAAATACCACTAAACACTTTGGATGTTTCACATTTGGTCCATTATGCCCAAGAATTTTTTGCAATTTTTAAAGCCTATGCCCATTCTTTGATCCTACAATTATCGGAGGTAAGCTCTTAGTCATGGGGGTAGCAAACCTCAAGGTTTTGACAATAATTTTTCAAAATTTTTTCGAACTCCCTCAAAGGATTAAGATATACAATACTATTAAATCATTAACGTTTGAGAATTTAACCCTTCCATCAACTTTGTTAAACTAAGAGGAGGCAACTGCATTAGTGATGTAGCACTAGGGGTAAGAGACAACTATGAAGATCATTGCTGATCGCATCGTTGAGGAATTAAACACATCTACAGTGCTTGTACTAGATATTTTTGCACTTACAGATGTGCAGAGATCTACAGGGATAATCAGCAAAAAATTGAATGTAGCCCAACATGAAGAACTGCTAGACCAACTGCTGAGAACTAGACAATCGATTCTAGATATCTTTAGTTTTTTGGATACCATCACTACAACCTAGTTAGAGTTGCTAGAGGTAAAGGGAAAGTGCCTCATATTAGAAGGGGAACTTGAAATAGCTTAAGAAAATAATCAACACTTGATTGTTGAAGTTGCCAAATTGCATGCTTGAATTATTGACCCTACTCTTATCAACCCTACATTGACACGAGATGAAGATTTTTAGCAGCTTTAAGAATAGCTAAAGCAAGTTGAGGGAGAAATGGTAATGGTGGTCTTCAATCAGTCTATTGTAGAAGCTACAACTCATTTAGTATGAAAGGACTTGATGTAGATGTGCCAAGAGAATGAAATTTTGACTTCAAAAAATCATCACCTACAGAATGTTGATGCACAGAAACAACAACTAGAAGAATTCATCCATCAATAGTAGGAACAACTTGCCAAAGCAAATGCCAAATTGAGGAGATTGGTAGCAGAGAATTGTAATCTCTCCATGGAGGAGGTTTATGCCTTATTCTAGAAGTTAGCAATTGAGATTGCTACTTAAAAAAATAAGGCTATGAAATTTGAAAAAGTTAAAAATCATTACAAAGACTAATTTGGCCTACAGAAGGAGGTGAATGAAAAACATATCCAACTAATGAAGGCAAAGGTTAATGAGGCACTCCAGCAACTCCAACAAGGTAGAGAAATGTGGCAATCCATTGTCGATGGGATTGATGCCTACAAGAAGGCAAAAATTCACATGAAAGAGTTGTAGATTGAAAAGATGACAGAGTATATGAGTTGTTCAATCTCCACTATGCAAACTTGACAATGTTGACTGTTGGATGATTACGGTTTGAGCTTGAAAAACAAGTGGCTAGCTCGTACTTACTGTACAAGGCTGAGTTCGAGAATCATAAAGACACCAAGTAGAAGCTTGTGGTGGAAAATGCTAAACTCAGGGCTCTTAAGGTAAAATTCACTGACCAAAGATCAGTCATTAAGAACTTGGCCAAAAGAATGAATGACTTCTAGGCACTACAAGACATAGTGGTGTTCAACATCGAGTGTAAATAATTCATGGCCTAGTTTGTCAACATAAAGGAGCTGCTTCCAGTTTTTCCTTATTCTTGAGATATTCCAATTCTAGCCCACATTAGCAAAGCTGCGTGGACTATGAATGATCCTAAGAGTAAAGAAGAAAAGATGATGAAAGCATTTTTAGATGCTTTCAGCCTTTCACTAGAAGTTGCAGTAGTAACAAGACAACCACAACCGCCTTAACCACTAATTGTTCCTGGAGTTGGAGAAGGTTTGTCAGAGCCTTAGGAGCCTCCACTACCTAGGACTATGTGATATTCTCTTTTGTCTCCATGTAATTAGAGGATGTGCTTGTCCAAATTTTTTGTACCATGCTCAATTTTTTAATTTGGTTAATCTATACATTGGGCACTTAGTCTTGTTATGTCTATTTTATCTCGTTTTGATATGTCAAGAGGCAGTTTATAATCCCATACCTTCCCAATTTTGTAAACAACTTGAGGATAAGTTTTTATTTAGTCATGGGGATATGATGAAACATAGTTTGTTGCAACAACTGGGCCCTATTGATGAGGCCTCATTGATGCAGTCTATTGCATCAATGCTTCCCCATCGAATGTAGCATGTATTCGCTTGGTAATCCTAGTAGCATTATTAGTTGGTGCACACCTAGTAGTGTAGTGATTGGTAACCCTACAGTGGATACATGGGTTCAGGACGTGTATGGAAAGTGGGAATGAATGCTTATGTTAGGATTAGTGAGAGACCAGTTAGTTAGTTAATTTAGATTAGTCATTAAATTACTTTATCTCTCTCTTTTTAAGCACCAAAGAACACAAAACATAAAATGATAAAAATCATATGCCTTGATTTTACTTTATCATACCTTTGTACTTCACAAGTGTAATCAAGAAGACAACAAATGACCTTAGGGCATAGTTTACTTCCTAGAAGACTAGCGCATCAGAAATTATAAAGTCCATGGAATTTGACCAGATCGGACGTGAATGCTTTGTGATTCATATGTTTGGGCGTAGGGGTACCTCACCACTCATCATGCATCATTTGAATAGTTTAAATACTTTTATTTTCTAGCCATTGGATGTCTTTTGATTTAGAGGCTCTTGTGTAAACATGCTTTTGCACATACACTTGTTTCTCAATTTTGTTATTGGTTGGTATAGCAATCATGTTAATGCTTTGGACTTAGGCCTACAACTGCATCCTTTATCATCATAAGTAATGCATGGAATTTTTTGCTTCTTCACCATGCTGTGTCCATCCTCGAAAATTTATGAGAGATCTTAGATTTCTAACTTAGCATTTATAGTATTAAGCCAAGTTCTTCCCATGATGATTGGAAACTCACCTTTGCTATTCTCCATGTTCATCATGAAAAAATCTATTGGATATCACCATCCACCAATAGCGATCATCACATCATTGATCCTTCCTAGGAAATAATGATGGATTAATCTACAAGCTTTAACTTGATGTTGCGTTTCTTATGTGGTAGCAGGTTCTAGGCTTTGTACATTTTGTGTGAGATTAAATTCACATCTAAAATTAAGTCTAATAGAGCTTCATATGATGGATTTCCAGCAACCCACAAGAAGATTAAGAAACATATTGGATTTGTTCTATTTTTCAGAAAAGATGATGTCTTAATCTAGTTGCTTACTACATGAGTAAGCATAATAGTTTTTATGTCTTATTTTGAAGTGACAATGTTTATTAGATTATGAGGCGTTATTTTTGTAACAAAGGAAATTGCATCATATGGAACTTACACTAGTTTTGATTGGCAAGTAGATCTACTAGTCTTATTTATAGGTGTGAAAACCGTTCTAAAGATAGGATGTTTCTAAGGCTTGTGCTTAGAGCTACTAGCACTATTGTCCACTTTGATGTTCACACCAAGAGTGGTATTTTCTATTGAGATTATTGTGGTAATTCTTTTGGTATTGTTGGTGGTGGCACATGTTGAAGAGAAGTATGAGAGTATTCAGAATATGGCATATCATGAGAGATATAGGATGGTGATTTTACATGAGGTGTTGCAAGTTGATGGTATGCCAAAGGGTAGTAACAATGAGTTGAGGTATGGACAATATACCCATCGAGAGAAATAGGCTATTGGACACAATATCCATAAGTGTCTAGTTGGTAATAGGTATTTTCTTGGCTTGGTGATTGCATCTCCCATGACTATGGGTTCTACCACTATTATTAATAGTAGTCTTGAAATTGAGGAGGATTCCTACTTAGATAGTCTTGTTGGTTGTAAGAATTTCTATAATTACCTTGCAAATAAGGTAAGCTCTTCATTTTCATGAACTTTGGTGTCAAGGCATAAGCTTCAAACTCTTGTAGATGTAACATAATTGGTTAACAATTCTTAGGATGTTCATGTTAACAGATGTCATATCCATCATCATTCTCTAAATCTAAGTCTACAACCTCTTTTAGTACTTTAGATTTTCTTTTTCACCAATAAGTATCCTTGTCTATTTTCTTATTCTTTTTCCTCCTGTTGTCTTGATCTATTAATCTTACTTGCTTTGCCCTTTCTTCCATAATTTTCAAGGTAGTTGCAAATTTTTCATCTACCAAATCCTAGATCTTATCTATCTTTGTCACAATCTTAGTGTTGGACCTTTTTTATCAGTAAGATTTTATGTAAAATCATCTTATTAAAAGGTGCCTCTTCCTTTTGATTATAGATATTGACCTCCTTTTTATGGAGGGTTGAGTCTCAATTATACTCCTTTACACTTTTCGTTTTGTATAACTCTTCTTCTTCTTTTACCATCTATTCAATTAACATTTGTATTTGATGAACTCTTAGTTATGATAGTCTTCCTTACGAATATATCCAAAGGATCTTCCTTGTTTATTACAAAGCCCATCTATGATATGACATATTTTCTTATTTTGAGAAAATCCATGACCTCGACATTTGTGGAGTAAAGAATAATATTTATCCAAGGCTCCATTAAGGGATTCATGATTCTCCTACTTTAATCCTTGGAATTTCTTTCTTCGATTAGACACTCTAAATAGATCTCATACTTTTCATTAAATATCTTAAGCATCATAGATTACCAATGGATTAAATCCAATTCCAATAATCTATAATGATTTTTAGGTTTTTCTATTAGTGTCTTGGGAAGGATCTTAAGCTTTTGCCTCTTGCTTTTTATATTTTGCGTGGCGCAAGCATCATGGAAGACTTGTAAGTGATGCTGCAAATGAGAATTGTAGCCTTCATTAAATTTAGGAATGTTATTTATATTAAAATGTTTGATGTCACTTTTCATTTGATGCCTATGATGTATTCTCACTACCTCCTTGATATGTATCATGCTTCTAGTAGGCAATAAGCGTTCGTCATCATCACACATGTCACGATCATAATCTCTATCTTTATTTGCTCAATTGTGATGGCCTTGTCTATGCTCCATTTGGTACCTTATATCCTATCTTTGATCTACATTTCTATATCCATCTTGATTCCTTAGTGGAGCTCTATCTCCATACCTATGTTCATCTTGTCGAGAACTAGATGATGATGTTGAAGAAAAAGATGGTAAACTGGGAGAATCACNAGAACCATTGTTAGCAGATGGTGCTAATGATCTAAATTAGTTATATTATAAATTATTACTATAAAAGCATTAATAATTTATCTTTTTGAAAAAAGGTAATATTTTAATTTACACACACATTCATAACTAAAACATGCCTTTTTTCACACAAGGTTGATAGCCCACCACACAATGAGAACACTATCAAGGGGGATGATAGGATTCACATTGAAGAGAATTAGAGCGAACCACTACAAGCAAGGATTTCATATGCTCATTCTGACTCTTATTGCATTTAAAGACTATACTTAGCTACTCCAAAGAAGTCCTAGAATGAGAAGGATCTTAAGGCTTATAACCTCCAATAAAAACTAGAAGATATAAACCAAGAGATCATAGATGAAGACACAAAAGTCATGGTGATTCTCCCAGTTTATCATCTTTTTCTTCAACATCATCATCTAGTTCTCGATAAGATGAACATAGGTATGGAGATAGAGCTCCACTAAGGAATCAGGATGGANATGGACTAGTGTAATTGTAATTGGAATTACTAAGTGACATGCTATTGAGTGTACCAAGTGATACTATTACTAGGTTATCAAATGGTTGTGTTACACTTGAAACTATTCACACTTATTCTATCAAAGATGAATATATATAAAAATGTAAATATTATGCTAAGTTACATGAAAAATAAATTACATTAAAAGTAAATTCTATTCTACCTCAAGGTGATGCAATGAATAGGAATTAATCTCAATCTTATTACTGATCATGGATTGTGTTTAGGTACAATGTCACTCAAAAAAACAAAATGCCATACAATTAACTATAATTCATATTGTGAGAACTTGCTAATGATTTATTAAAACTATAGAAATAAACTACAAAAGTTCAATTACACTACTAACCAAACAGTGCATAAACATAATAGGTGAACCATATTTATAAGCAATTTTTATGATTACATCAACATAGATGCATTGATACACTAGAGGCTTAGTCAATAAAGCTATGTTGATGCATTAGCATTGACTAAGACTTGGCAAAATTACATATTGTTCATTAGAGAACATAATCTAATTAGCATAAATTTAGGAGGCTATTCGTATATGACTTGTTGTCAATGGATAAGTATTGTGGGTGTTACAGATTGATTATGTTGGCTTGGAAATGAATGTTTAGTTAATGTCATGCCTTGTTTAGGACTCGTTTAAGGTGGTTTGAGGAGCTTAGACCTTAGGGTAGCTATAGGATTTATATTAGCCTTCATGTAACATAATGGTTATTCTTGACGTGCATGAGGGTTTTAATCCAATAGTTGATATTGTCTTACATGAGGACTAGTTTTTAGTTAGTATTTGTCTTATAGTTATTCTAATGTTTGATGTTGGGAACCTCACATGAATATCACTATTATGTGCAAACCAAACATTTATGAACAATATATGTGTTTTATGGTTAACTATATGCTAATAATTATGTGGATAGATATTTTAATGACACTAATAATGTGTTTTGGCAACTTGGGCTCCATCATATAGTCATGTTCTAGAGAGTTTTTAAGTGGATTTACTTTACTGTGAAGGTGTTCTAACCCTTCTTGCATGTGTTTGATGCAGATCTAGATAAAATATTTGGAGGAGATTAAGGTGGACCTAGTAGAAGGATAAACATTAGATGAAGGATTATATCTTTATGTATTTATGTTATATTTGGCTATTCAATGGATTTTTAATTTGGAAAATAAATATGGAGTTTTTGTTGAACTTTGATGTCTGTTGTAACAAGTCTTAAGTAGGCATTTATGAGATAATATGGATTTCAAGTGATTTTAAAGTTGGTAAGCTTCTAATTATTTATATACTTTTATGGTTTTAAGAGAGTTTAAGTTCAAGGATTTATTAAGTGTTCAAGATTTATTTATCATGCTCCTTATGTGATTTTTATGATTTTTAAATGATTAAAATACCCAACATTTAGCATTATATAAGGTAATAGACCTAATTGTTGTCTTGGAAAATTTTCCCTTGAATTTTATTAGTATTATTTTATACATAAAACACTACTAGTTTATCTCCCTTTTGACCATCCCACCTCAATTCTATTTCTTATATATTTATCAATTTTATAGTTTGATTAGAGGATTGATCTTAGCTAGTGAGACTATTTGCAATGAGGGAGTTTTTGATCTTGAATTATTACTTCTATTTCACCATTATTTATGTTTTTATTAAAATTTCATTCCATATATTCTATCTTACTTCGGCTAATTTTTAAGCCTTTTAATTTTAGAGCATACCTTCACCTCTCCATTTTAGGAGTAATATTTTTCTTGAGATGTATCCACCAACATAATATCATTTCCAAATAATATACCAAACCAAAATTTGTTTATTCTTCTTGGATCTTCTCTCTTAGAAATTCTTATTTAATAATTTTTGAAAATAATTTTTCTACCTATCCAAAATTTCATTACCTTTTACCAAAATTCTCTCATCTCTTCCTTGATGCATTTGACATGATTAATATCCTTACATTTCTTGTTTTTTATCAATTTATAAGTAGAGTTTTCTCCTTCATTTGTTCTTACTTTGTCATAAAAGCTATCCAAGTCCTTATGTTTGGTTTTAGACACTACTATAGGTACCTCCTTTTTTGCCATTTTGTATATTAGCCTATTTTCTTGGCTATCACTTTGCTATCATTTCTCAAAGCAATTTTTATTGTTTAGGATAGGATGTTGCACTTCATTACTCTACTACCATGTCTCTATTGGGATGTATTTTTTGCCTTTTATTTAACCCAAAATGTTCTTTCTAGTCTTTTTGATGTGAGAATAACCTTATAAATAAATAATTATATAAAAATAATTTAAGAAAAAATTGAAATTAATGTTACCAAAAAAATGGAAATGTTGAAAAATAAATTAAATTACATAATTAAATAGTATGCAAAAAGACAATTCTAACCATATGTTTAACCTTAATTGAACATGTAGAAATAAATATATTCACATTAAATTTTATGAAATTAAAAACATAAAAATAATAAATAATAAAATATTAATCTATAAAAAATAATATTACTTTTCCCCAAACGTATAGTGTGTGCTAAAATAAAAAATGATGCTTGCAATGTTACAAACCAAATGGAATAGGTAGAAATTTCATATTTTTCATACTTTATTATTTATTCACAAAAATAAGTACATGACTCAAATATGAAAAAAACTACAAAGTATCTATTTACAAGATCTAAAATATACAAAAATTAAATTTCAATTTTAGAGTTTCTATCTTGTACAGAATTAGTTCATCTTCTACCCCATATCCCTCTCCTAGTTATTTGTTGGGTACTCTGGGTTCTCTACATCAAAGTGAAAGAGGAGTTATAACCCCTTGAATGAGGTATCCAACGACAGTTTTGTATCTATTTGTAAGCCAAAATAGATAAAGTTATTTATGTGCACTCAATCCTATAGTTTTGGGCTTATTTTGGTGAGTGATGATGCATCATTGGCATTGCCTCATGAGGTATGCTACCTCATGTGGTGCACCACCTTACCTAGTGCTTTGGATCATGTGGTGTGTTGCCTCACTAGGTACATTGTATCATGTAGCATGGTTCCTCACCACTTTCATTACAAACTTGAAAATTATAAATACTTAAGAGGAAAAGCTTAAAATTACCTTTGATTTGGGATTTCCTTTAATTTAAAAGCTTTTTCTCCTCCCTTGGGTAAGTGTATAATATATATTTTTTTAGTTTTTTTGAGTCATCTTTCACTATGTAGTGAGATTTTATTGGAATGCTACCTTGCTTCCACAGCTTGGAACCATTTAGTTGACATAGAGTCAAGTGTTTTCACAATGAATAAAGTTCATTTTAATTTTCTTAAATTTTTCAATTTTATTTTATTGAATCTTGACAAGAACATCACATTAATGAATTTATTTCTTAAATTTAGAAATTATGATTAATTTTATTCCTTTAGATAGATCAATATAGTTATCTGGAGCTCTATGATGATTTTTCCTTGCATAAGGAGGTCATACATGTACAAAATCGTGTTGGCCCATTAAGGGTGTGATTGAGGAGATTTTATTACTTTCATGTATTAGTGTCACATGTGTTCCATAAGAGAGTGCATCATAGTTTTCATGTGTGTTTGATTTTCGCATTGTGCTTATCTTGTAAGGGATTATGATGCAAATATGTGTTTTATTTCTTTTTCATGTGTGAATATTACACCTATATTGTAAGAGATTGCAATGGGTTTTAATTATTATTTTATTTCTTACATTTATAAAATACATATAAAATACAAGAATATCAATTTTCTACTATGGTAACATGGGCTTCTTCACTTGTATCATATGTATTATAATATCTTCATTTATTAAATGTAATGATATACATAAGTAAACTTTGCAGTTCGTGTTCTTATCATTTTTAGTATTTATGATTGGTTTGCTACACACATAGTTAATAGACCTATTGTGGTCTCGGCTAGAAGGACCTCTATCAACCTCAAATAAAAAAGGTTGTTTTATTTTCCTATTCATGGAGTATAAAAGTTTTGAGCCAAAAGTTTCAAGACACAGGCTAGACAAAAGTATCCAATTATAATTTGTATAGGATGTTAAGAGTATAATCAACTTGTTAGGTCACTTGAGAGGACCAAATAAATGTTACTCTATGGCCATTATTCATAATGATACTCCAAATCTAGTAACTTTGAAGACCTATAAGACACTATTGAAGAGAACTTAGGTGTAGTTTAATGTTGCCTATAATCCAATCTTAATCTAAGGATCATAAGTTTTTTTGACTAAGATGGGTAGAGGGATTAAAAAGAGGTTTCTAGTACTATCGAATTCAATTGCCTACCTTACATATGTGCAAGAATAATAGAAAACCAAACCAAATTCTTAGAATTATAGATGATTTTATGGTTCTTCACATAATCTAATTTCATTAATGATCATACCATGGAATAATTAAAAGTATATGAAATTGTCAGTGGCATTGCTACCTTACATTTTTGAAGGGAAACTTGAAGGTCTATCATCATTGGTTGGGCAAGCAATGATGAAGGGAACCAACAAAAGATTTGTAAAGCATGGTGAATGTTCTTTGTGATCTAATGAGCTAACTGAACTATAAACTAGGGCTTTTATAATGTTGCACTTCCCTTTCTCCTCTTTGACCCATTTAAGTTCTCCATTGTTTTCTTGTCACATCATCTTTAGTTCATTGTTCTTTGTGCAATAGGCTAGCTAAGATGAAGCTGAGGATCATATTTGACAAATTAAGGGATGAATTTGAATTAGATGTTTATGTCTTACTAGTTGTTAAGAATCTACAAGTATTTCATCAATGGGATTTATAAGGGCAAGATTGGTCTTATGATTGATGCTAAATTTCCTATGGGATGGTGGCTCATTATCTAATAGTTTTTTGCATATACCTAAACCATATAAAATGTTATTCTTGTAATTAATTGAAATAGAAGTCACTCTATGTCTTCCTTTAATGTTTATGTTTTTTAGTTTATCTCTTTTAGCAATATTCAACATCCATCTAAGCATTTTCATTTCTATCACATTAATTTTTTGTTCATGCCTCTTTTGTACTACCCAACTGATGAGTTATGGTTAATTGGATTATGTCGACACAATCCCATTGATGCATGGTTTGATGCATTGACACATATGCATCGATGCAATGTCTAGTCTTACTTCTATTAATGTGTTCACCCATGGCATTTATGGCATTCATTCATTTATAGCTTATCCAAACTCTTGCAATTTGTTTATTTGAAAGTTAGAATATTTTCTGAGTGACCATAGTAGGAGTTGAGAAGTGTACGAATCTTTATTCAAGCCAATGTACTTGGACATCAAGGTGTGAACGACAATAAAGACAAGCTTTCTTGATCAACCTTGCTACACTTGGACCTTAGCAATATTTACTTAATGCATGTACTATTCATGTAATTTATTTTAATGAATTTGATTAATTAATTAATAGTAGATAATTAAAGCACATAAGTACAACTATCTTGAGCATATGTTAACACTTGGTAATCCCAATAATGCTTAATGCTTGGTAACCCAGTAGTGTTGCAATGTATTTAGAATGTGTACAATGGATTTGAATGGATACCTAAGTTAGGATTAGTTAAGGCATTACTTAGTTTTTATATTAATTACATAGTTAGTTACTTTATTTTCTATACTTAGGAAAATTTAATGAAAAACATAAAAAATGATACAAATCATATGCCTCAGTTACACTTAACCATACCATTGTGCCTCACAAGTGAAACTGGGATGCCAATGATCACATCCTTGAAATTCATTGCCTAGTTCTAGTGTACTTAGAGAGCTAAAGTCTATGGAATTTAATTGAATTTCTTAGTGAATGCTAGTGATTTGTATGGTTGGGTGTAGGGACTACTTGCTGCTCCTCATTGGTGTCATTGTAGGGGACTTTATTTATCTATGTGAGCTATTTAAGAGTTAATGAAATTATCCAATGACATTATAATAAACCTTAAAGTTGAAATCATTAAGAAAAATAATAATACCAAGAGCACACTATTTTTTTTAGAACTAATATGGCTTCTTTTCGTAGGGTAGAATCTCTGCCATTGTTCAAGAACACTTCCAATCAAAGGTAGGAAGTCCCAAAACCACCCATGCCCCATCAATGCAAGGTGGTCTATAATCATCTAGATGAGTATATTCTAGATTTCACCTTCATCTTGCACTAGGATGAACAACTGTGGTGGAGGGACATGGAGGGCAACATTGTGTTTCCACTCGATTGATCCATTTCTGCGATGTTGCTCCAGAGTCATGAGATTGGGCATTGTAGGGCTCAGTGTTGAGCAGGTGATGTAAGATCATGACTATTAGGATTATCATCCCATGGAGGCTTAGTGAAAGAAAGATCGACACATGGAGGCATGTTACGAGGAATTCAAGAACAAACGGTTCAAAAACCCCTTATTCCTATTGGGCTAAAAGGAAGAAGAGGATTCCTTCTTTGGGGGTTCTAAAAACATTGATTCTCCTCCCCTCTTATTTGATACAGGGGCACTTAACTAGAATTTATAGCCAATTATAAATAACTCTAGTTTAGGAAATATCGTGTATTATGACCATGGGGGCTCCCAAGGAGGAAGTCAAGGCAAGAATATTAATAAGAACCATAATAAAGACAAACATGATGATTGTGGTCAAGACCAAAGGAGAGGAAGTAGTAGGCATCATTCTAGTATTAGTCCTCCTTCCTCTTCGTCTTCTTTATCCTTATCTTCTTCCTCCTTTAACTCCGACCGAAGCCATAGAGGAAGAGAACATGATGAAGGTAACCAGTGGGACAGAGATGATCATAGATCTCATCAAAATAGTAGAGACTATGGGCATGGGCAATCAAGGAAGGTCCACCATAGAGAACGAAGGGACAACAAAGGGCAGCATCATAGGCATCATGGCCATCATAGGGGTCATGACTATGATGAGCCTTTGCTTGCAACTAGAAATATGATAAACATTGTAGAGACCATAAGGATTCTAACAAGGCACATGAAAGACACCTAAATTAGATAGTTGGACATGAAGTGTATCCCCAAGTTTGAAGGGGGATATAATTCTGATCCACAAAACCATCTCTAAGCCTTTTATGATGTATGAACCTTACAAAACATGGAGAATAAATGACAAAAGTGAAGTTATTTCATAGGACACTCATCAAGGAGGCTAAAAGTTGGTACTAGTTCTTAGAACTAGAATCAATCACATGATGGAGTATGATGCTTGAACTCTTCAATGACAAGTATCAAACATACTCTCGAGTGTTTAATTTGAGGAAGCAAATCCAAGGGTGGAAGCAAGAAACACATGAATCCTTGGATGTAGCTATGGGCAAATATTACTCATTGTTGCATTAATGCCTAGGACATGGATTTGTTCAAAGGGAGCAGCTTCACCATATCATAGATGGTCTTAGAGTAGAAACAAGGAGAACTCTTGATATCTATGCCCAAGGGAGGCTTCTATAACTAAGAGCCCATTAGATCCAAAGGCTGATTGAGAAAGTGGCTATAGAAAAAGATGAGTTGAGGAAAAGAGAAAGTGTAGAGGAACAAAACTGGGACCCTTCCATTCACAAAAGGGAGGTTCAATTTTGTGACAATGAGGAGGAGGCACTACTTGATGAAGTGGTGCAATGCAAAACCTTGTTGATACAAAAATATATTTATGAAATATTGGCTAAGGTAGACAAAATGTGGGACTCTTTAGACAAAAAGTTCCAAGCTACTCTTAGAATTGCATAGGAGTCCAAAGTGCAAGGTAGTAGTCTTGACCGAAGGAGAATGAAGGAAGCTAAACATGCCCATCAGAGGGGTAAGGGCAAAGCTACTATTTTTGAAAAGGTTGTGGATTCCAAGACAAATGATGATGGTGGGTGTGACATGTGTCACTATGAGCATCTTAAGGGATGTTGTCTAGTTGTGTGAGACTTGCAAGAATTTGGGGCATACACTCTAAATCCTAGATTTGCGAAAAGGTAAGAACCTAGGAGATTACCTTATGCTCAGGGAAACTACAAGCAATTCCACCAACAAACCTACTGTCCAAGTGGAGCTCCACCTCAACCTCATGAGCATTACTAATAGTGACAACACTCACAGTCATGGGGGATGCCACCATCAAGGCAGTAGTACCCTTACTGGTAGCCAGATCCATATGGGTACTATGTTTAGCTGCCCATTTCTCCATATGACTCTTCTAGTCACACCTCATTCTAGAACCACTACTACCCTCTTGAGTATTATAAAGCATAATCTCTAAGAGGGGAATCCCCATTTCCATATTACGCTTCTCATCCTTTTGCATATGTACCTCCACCCTCAAGTTAGTTGCCACCTACTCCATCCATGCAGGGTGAAATTCTAGCCTATTTGTAGCAAAAAAAATGCCACAAGGGCTGTTAACCTATAGCTAGCTTCCTAGCTGAGTGGTTGAGATAATAAAACTCAAAACACCCCTTTTTGCAAACCAACAGTCCTACTAAGCCCTCATAGACACCTATGACTATTAATCCTACTTCTTCTTTATTACACCCCATCCAAAGCTAGTAGGTATGGTCATACACTTATGATTTAGACATTATATGTGGAGTCCTGGTGGGTTTTCAGGGATGAGTTAATGTATTTTATATGTTATGAGGCTTCATTTTTTTTATTATGATTATGATGTCTTTACATGCTTAACTAACATGATTATGTACACTAGCCCTATGTGATGTGTTAGACAAGTGATGTTGTTGGCAGAGGTGTGGGATTGGGGTATAAGAACATCAATTCGGTATGTTTTATGCTTTATGTGTGATTTTAGCATGTAGGAATTTGTACTAAAACACTATGTTATATGATGTTCAGGTGTGGTTTTGGCATGTGAATGTATAGAGCATATAATAAGGATCTCGTAGGTTCAAACAGATTTTGATTTGGAGTCCTGATGTGTTTGTTACATAGGTTTAAAGTTTATGGTATTAGTTGTAGAAACTAAAAATGAAAATAATTTATGATAATTGTTTTTGAAAAAAAAAATAATAAAGAATTTAAATGAAAAAATATAGAAAAGTAAAAGTCACATAAGTGCGCTACCTTGGCGTTGTCTTTTGTTTTATAACATAAGCATAAAATTGAAACCTTGTTTTTTGAAGTTTAAGATCCACCACCTTTTTCTATTGCCACCCATAAGAATTGGATCTGTTCATTCTTTTTTTTTCCTTGTGCAGAAACAGAAACGAGGGTTACATTCATTCTCTTCTCTTTTCTTCCATTTTCTTCTGTTTTTTCCCTTTTTCTCTGGATTATGAGCTTTGTGGGTGATCTTTACTTGCTTTGAACCTAGATTTTGGATTGCTACGGTCATCTCTACATGGGTGTAGAATTGTTGGGAGCAAAACAAAGTCTTGCTGGATTTTTAAGGATTTTCTCCTTATTTTGGCCTTTTTGCCCCAACAATTTTAATTAGTGGGTTGTCTTTACCTTTTTCCTATATTTTTGTGCTAGATTAGTGTATATGATCATGCAATGGGGGCATGTGGGACAAATAGCTCAAATTCTAAGCTTAGGCATGTTATTTTTCATATTTCCCAAAATTGTACAATTTTGGTTACGAATTGCTTATTCATATATATGGGATGTATGGGATGATGAGGACTTGTGGAATATGATCTGTGATGTTGATGAGCCTCATATGATTGGAATATGCTATTTGTGGGGCCTATTGGGGCATGAGGGTTTTTGGACATTCCAGATATTATTTAAATATTACTTTATTAATCAAACTTTGAACACACATAACTTTGCTTACAAGAGTCCAATTTAGCTAAAATTAGTGTCATTGGAATCATTGTGGAAAATACTTTCTAATCATGGGATTAGTTTTCTCTTTGGGCATATATCATTTTGAAGGCTATTAGTGGTCATTTGTATGGAAGTATATGTCTTTTGAGAAATATGATATTGTTTTGTCATACCAAGGTCTTCATGTTGTCCTGTTACATCATGGAATGACTGTAACTGTTAGGGATGGATCTGTGTGGTTATGTTTATTTGGGTGTGTTGTGCTTATGACATGTGTTGGCTTAAGCTAGGTGGATTATGTATATGTTTTCATTATGACAATTGTGACGGTCATTGGTGAGTGGTGTTAGCATGAGGGTATGGACTGGTTGGTGATGAGGCACCTTGGAGGTAGTATGGATTGACCCCCATTGTGATGCATTAGTGAGGCTCCTATATCAGGCCTCAACTTGAGAGTGGGAGAGCATAGGTTTGTTTGTCCCTATGGTTGTTCTGTGGCATAGGTGTGTTCATCCCTATCGCCAGTCCTCCAGAAGGCTAGTGGTTGTGGGTCACAAGTTGATGGACCCTAGCATCGGTTGGATAAATAAAATACTAATAAAAGACCTACAGGCAATGGTTGTTATGAGTACTCATGGCAATGTTTCACATGCTACACTAAGCATGGATTTGCTAGCAACCATGTGGGCTATGTATGTGATAGTATGGTTTGTGAGTCATACCGTTGAGAATAGGTGTTTTGTTGGGATTATGATTGTGTGGATCGTGGACTATTTATGGTATATCATGGGTATGATGATATCGACATGAGAGACAATGTCAGACTGTGGCTTTGTCTATGCTTGTATGATCGTCTGTTAGCTTTATGGATGATATGGTGTGTGTTGTTTTGAGCATGCATGAGACTAACAGTGTTGTAGGTTGCCTTGTACGCCACTCCTCTTTTCTAGTGTAGCACTTGTTGACCATCTAGTCATGGAAGTATAAAGGCTGTCCATTTAGTTGTGTACTAACTTTATTTCATTACAACTGAAAGGTGCATGAGCCTATATGAGCATGAAGAGAGAGAGTAGAGGAGGGAAAATCCTTTAGTGCTTGGTTATTGTATATTTTCATGTATAGTAGTGTGGACTAGGTGTCCTTGTATGACACTCTTTGTACTATACTCTTCTATATACAATGCTGAGGTTTATGTGTTTTTTTGTATTTTTGTAGAGTAGTGTATAGTTTGCTTAATGTAGAGACATGCATTTTTATGACGTGATATGTATGTTTAGTTTTTGGTATGGTAGGAAAGTTCTGTATCATTTGACTTTTCTTATTATCATGTATTTTGCACATTATTGGTTCTAGATATCATGCTTTTGTGTTAAGGTTACTTGGTCCTAGGCATCACCTTGCCCTAGCTAGGGTAGGGTGTTACATTGTGGTATCAGAGCTAGTTTACTTTGATGTTGTATGATGGTGGGGGTACACACCCATTTGTGTAATTTTAGGTTATAGAGATGTACAGTAGACATGGTCATGGTGCTAGTGGGGCCTATAGACCAAAAGAATTTAATGATGGACAAGAGCAGCCTCCTCCAACATCTAGTAGTGGTCCTGCAAATAGGCAACTAGAGCTTATAAAATAATTGTTACAGATCTTGCAGTATCATGTTGTAGCTAGTAATGCTCCTACTCCTATTCCCACGATCAGAGAAGTGGGAAGTGGTAGTGTTAGTGGAGGCTTAGGAGAATCAAATAGGTAGCTTATTAATAGGAAACTTGTGAAGCAATTTCAGAAATTGGGACCTTTGAAATTTGATGGCACTGAGGATCCCACTATGGCTATAGAATGGTTGGAGGAATTGTAAAAGGATTTTGATTTGATGGGCTATTCATTGGTGCAGCAAACTCGCTTGGCAATTTATCAATTGGTTGGTATTGCCTGGCATTGGTGGATGACTAAAGAGCAGGCCAAGGAATGGACTAGTCAAGAGGTGGCATGGGATGATTTTCTAGCATCTTTCAAAGGTCATCATGTATCTACCTAATATGCATAGGCTAAGGACGCTGAGTTCTACCATTTGTATCAGGGTAGTTGACTTATGGCAAAGTATGATGCCTATTTCTTTAAGTTGAGTAGTTATGTACCCTAGATGTAGATAGATGCTTAGGCATGGGTGAATAGGTTTGTTTAAGGTTTAAGACCATCTTTGAAGGATCATTTATTATCTCTTAGATTGACTTCCTATGATGAAGCTAGAGTAGTAGCCATGGATTTTGAGAGGAGTCAGCAGGAGGATACAATGTGTAAAGAGAGGCAACAAGGGCAGGAGAGAGGATTGACATATGGAAAGAGGCCTAGCCCCTCTAAGCAAGCTCATGGCCACAGAGGAGAGTGCCCAACACCCACTTATGGTCCTATTGTTGGAGCTAACTGAAATTGGTCCAAGGATATGCTAGCATCAAATTTACATAGATTCCTCCATGTAACCAAAGAGGTATTTGTAGTAATGGTTGAACTCCAAACTGAAGTAGATCATCAAAGAGGAGATCAAACAACTCCTCAAGGTGGGGTTCATCTACCCCATTGTTGATAGTAAGTGGGTTAGCCCAATCATTATAGTGCTAAAGAAAGGTGGGAAATGGAGGGTCTGCATCAATTTTAAGATGTTGAACATGGAAACATTCAAGGATCATTTTCCTTTATCATTTGTAGACTAGGTGTTGGACACCATTTCTAGGCATTGTTACTATAGCTTTCTAGATGGTTATAGTGATTATAACCAAATTTAGATAGCACTGAAGAATAAGGCCAAAGCCACATTCATGAGTCCCTAGGGAACTTTTGCATATAGAAAGATGTCGTTTGGCCTGTGTAATGCCCTTGCAACATTCCAATGCCTTGTATTGAGCATTTTCTAATAGCATATTGGTAGCTGGGTGAAAGTCTTCATGGATGACTTCTTCACCTATGAGGCTACATCTAAACAAGCCCTAGATTGTCTTGAGCAAGCATTGAAAATAAAATAAAATGTACCTAGAATATGAAATTACAAAATAAAATTAAAACATACAAAATTCTTGATGAAAATTGACTCTACTGGCCTCCCCAACAACGATGCCAAAATTGACGAGGTAGGCAAAATTTAGTGCTGGATACCCTTAAAATTTATCTTTCATTGTAGAGATTGTCACCTTGTTTGTGACTGATCTACAACTCATATCGCGTGGAGGAACGGTTCAAGAGTCAAAAAGATCATCAAAATAATAAATAATTAGAATCAAATCCAAATAAATTCAATACTTATGATTGTCACTCATAAGTAAAATCATAAATTTTCATCTTAATTTCTAATCACAAGTTCAAAATAAAAATTAATGATTAAATCAATATTGAAATCACAAATACAAGCAAAGATCAGGATCACAAGGGAGACTTTGCCCTTTTTGCAATTCTACCTTGTTGTCTTTACAATGCAACAACCTTGGCAACCATACAAATAACTCCAATAATCATCACAAGGCTCAATACATACTCTTTTAATAATTCTTCAAAGAAATTGATTTCAACCTGATGTGTTTCTTACTTGGCTTTTGATTTCTCCGTTTCCTATTCCTTCCGCAATACAATGTGGAGTGTCTTATTTATTCCACATTGTTACAAAAATAACTATTTTAATAATAGATTGCTATGTAAGGATCTGATATCAGTATACTAGTTTTGGTGCAACTGCTAAGTTGGCATCCTTCTTAAATTATCTTGGAGTCTATGCGAGTGGCGGAAGAGGCATTGATTTTCCCTAGTAAAAAAAGATGACTAGCTGGCCTTGCTATTGGAATTTGCCCAAAATGTTGAGTGGGTCATCGTCAGATGGTGTTGGTAGGTGCTGCCGACGCTGGCACTATTAATTGCATGCAAGTAAAGTTGTCGTTGTCGTGGCAATGGACACGATGGGGACGCAAGCCCAGGGTTGTGCTGCAGCCCATCGGTGGGTTTGCAGAATTTGAACAAACAGGATTTCCCTTAGTGATACTATTACTGATGCTTCCGTTGATTACCAAAGT
>MNCI01026065.1:113066-150278 GCA_015680685.1 Gnetum montanum
AACTAATAATAATAAATTAATATGCAGCACTAAACTAAAATACAATAAATATTAATTAAACACTAATTAAAAATATAAAATCAATTGAAATGCATGCCTTTGACAAAAATACTTATTAAAAATTGAACTAATTTTTAGAGTTTAACACAACCCTTGACTAACCTATGGCTAGTGCTTGGCTATAAAGATGAAAGTAAAATAAAATAAAATAAACATTANTTTGGCGGGTTAACACAACCACCAACTAACCTGTGGCCAATGCTTGGCCATAAAGGCAAAAATAAATAAAATAAAATAAAACATTAATAGATACATAAAATTATGCTATTATTATTCCAAGATATATATATTTAGGTTAACACATTAAAAACATGTAAACATTTAATAATAAAAAGATCAAGAATAACAAAAATTAGACTTTTCCATTGATCAAATATTTATTTATTAATTATTTACTAAGTATGTATATATGCTTATTCCTTTTTTGATGATAAATTCTTATTCTTGGATATGAGTCCACATATAACTCGGTTAAAAAGGCCCTACCTAGGATTAATTAGGCTTAACATCACCTCATAAGGTCTACTGCCTTAGGTGTAAGAATGTCTTATATATTTAAGGTTTAAACCTTTCCTATGATTTAAGGATCCGAGATGCATTACTTATATCTAACTCATTTCCTAACTTATTCTTGGCTCAACTTCCAAGTTGGTTATACCCTACTACCATATCCTTTACTAATTCGTTATTCCTTTCCTGCCTTCCCCCTCTCAATTAAGTTAAGGTATGTAACATACCTAAGTTAATTAGCAAATATAAATTGTTAACAGGAACATGGTTAAAGGATATACCAGAAGCAAATCATTAGTATCCAAATCATTAAGAAGGTACCCAAGGCAATAGGTGAACAATTTTTAGTATCCATCATTGGTAACCATAGCAGAGATCTCAACTACTAATGCCTATGGAAGACATGATGGGAAACACAAAGAAAACCTATGCACAAAAGTACCACTAGTCAGAAGAAATGCAAATAACTCAACAAAAATTAAAAAGAGAAATAGCAAAAGTTAAAAATGAGGTAAAAAAAACAAACAATAATCTGAGAAGTACAAAGAAACAAAAACAAAGTAACTAAATAATAGAGTAAGAGAAATGATTAAAAGTGAAGGTTCTCATGAACATACTGACTATGGATGAGTTGCTCCTTTGTTGCCAGTGTTATACTTGAGTTCTAAGGTAGTGGCATTATGAGTAGATTGGTAATTGTTGTCGAACCCTTAAACACTCTGCTTATAGAAGGTGGTTTCCTTGGGATGTTTAAAATTGTGAGCTTGGAGCATTATCCCAACTGTAAGGTTCTTGTGAGAGTGTGGCTCAGCTCATGATTGAATGTTCTTGTGGAACCATCCTTTTTCCTTTTATTTTTCTTTTCTTTTTTTCCTTACTTTTTCTTTTTTTTCTTCTCTCTCTTTTTGTTTTTCTTTTCTCTTTTTATTTTCATAAGAAATTCAATATCTAACCGGCTTCAACCATGGGGTTCTTGTAGGAGCCAAATTCATTTGTAACAGTTGCTCACATGGCATTGATATCGATAAATGCCTTTTACTACCAGAGAAACTAGGTCCAATATAACACATCATTTCCACCTTAGTGTCTTATCTAAGTATTTAATAGAAACAAAACACTAATAAGGATTACCCTAAACTAAGCTATTTCGTCACCTTGACTTATGAACATTGAACCTAAAGAATATTGTTGAAAAATAATGAAGTTTATTATGTGTAAGATACTTATTAATCTAGGGCTCACCCTTAGTTGGATTTTGGGTTTAAACCTACCTATTTCAAAGTAGGGGGAGTTGTCCTTCTCCCTTGTATTCCATTCATGATGCTACCAAATTCTTTATAGTCTCAACTAACAATAGAATGTCCTATTGCCCTCTACATTTTTCAAGGAAAAAGTTTTAGACTGTAAATAAATTTTTTTTATTAGTTTACTCTATGACATAAGAATCTTTTTGAGGGGTACATTTGAGAGCTAAGACTTCTAATGGATTGTTGTCATATAATTCATTAGTTGTGGGATAATTTGGGTTCCTTAGCTCAACCAGTTCATCTTCTCTAGGTTCCTCAATGTGATGTTGATAATATAACTTAAGCCTTTGCCCATTAACTAGGAATGTAGTTGAGGAATTGTCAATAAGTGGTATGAGAATGCTTCCATTATCATGAGGTTGGACAACTAAATAAGCGCATTTTCACCTAGTTGTTAACTTCCCTGGAGATTTAGGTAATCACTTCCCTAGAGATTTAGGTAATCTCATATTATAGAGAAGAACTTTATCACTTATGGAAAAGTGTTTTTTTAAAGAGACTCTTATCATGTGACATTTTTATTTATTTCTGTACAAGAGCATGTAGCTACATTTCATCAAGTTCATGAAGTTGGTTGATTCTAGTGCTTTGGTTCACATCTTCATCAAAATTAAGTTGTTGGGCTAATTGCAAAGATTGATATTTAAGTTCAACAAGTAATAACCATAACTTGCCATATACCAATTGATAAGGTGAATATTCTAAACTTAGTTTATAGGTAATTTGATAAGCCCAAAGTGCGTCTTGCAATTTTTTAGACCAATCCTTCCCTTTAGTACATACAGTTTTTGTTAATATATTTAAGATAATTCTATTAGCATTTTATACTTGGCCATTTGTTTGAGGATGATAGGAAGTAGCTATCTTATGTTGGACACTATAAGATTTTTCCATGATTTTATTGACAAAATGGGTTCCTTGATCACTAATGATTGCCCATGGAGTTCTATGTTAAAATATTTAGAAATGCTAGAACTACCTTAACATCATTTGTTGGGGTGGCTTTTGCTTCTACTCATTTGGTAACATAGTTGATACAAACCAAAATATATTGACATCCATTAGGTTGTGAAATGGTCCTAAAAAGTCTATACCCCATACATCAAATGGTTTCGTTATTAAAATTGGTTTTAAGGACATTTCATATCTTTTTGTTATGGCTCCCATTCATTGACATTTATCACACTCTTACACATACTTATGTGCATCTTTAAAAATTAAGGGCCAATAAAATCCACTTTGAAGGATTTTGATAGTAGTACATTTACTATCAAAGTGGCCATCCCCTAAATCAACATGGCACATTTGTAGAATTTCTTGTTGTTCATTCTCAACCACACATCTTCTTGCTATGTTATTTTTACATATTTGATATAGATATAGACTACTCCAAATGTACCTACATATGCTATGTAAGAAAAGAAATGCTATGTAAGAAAGATTTCTTTTCTTTCTTAGTCCAATTAGTAGGGGTTTTCATAGTGGCTAGATAGTTGGCTATATTAGCAAACCAAGGATCATTTCTTATAGAAAAAAGTTCTTCATTAGGAAATTTATCATGAAAGACTCCTTATGTTTGATTCTCATCAGTAGTTTCTAGTGTTGAAAGATTATCTGCTACTACATTTTTCCTACCTCTTTTATCTAAAATATCTAGGTCAAATTCTTGAAGCAATAAGTACCATCTCATTATTCTTGTGTTTTCTATTTTCTTAGTAGTTAAGAATTTAATGGTTGAATGATCAGTATATACTCTAGTTTGATATCCTATTAAATAATGACTGAATTTATCTAAAGCATATACGATGGCTAATAATTATTTTTCTATAGTCATATAATTTACTTGGGCTTGGTCTAAACTTTTGGACACATAATAAATCACTTGTGGTTTATGATCAATGTATTGTTTTAAAATTGCTCCTACTTCTATGTCACTAGCATCACATATTAAATCAAATGGATAATCCTAATTAAGTGCATTTAATATAGGGGCTTTAGTTATTTTTTGAATTTCAAGAATGCTTCTTGACAATCATTAGTCCAAACAAATGAAACATCTTTTTCTAAGAGCATGTATAATGGTTTAGCAATTTTTGAAAAGTCTTTGATAAACCTTCTATAATACCCAGCATGTCCTAGAAAAGATGTAAGTCTTTAAATTAGTTGGAGTTGGAAGTGTAGATATGACTCTTACTTTTTTGTCATCCATACTTATCCCATCTTTAGAAATAACATGTCCTAACACTACACCTCTTGTAACCATCAAGTGCCTCTTTTCCCAACTTAATTTTAAATATTTATCAATACAACTATCTAAGACATGTTCAAGATGTTGCAAAGTTTCATCATAAGTATTCCCATAGATTGAAAAATCATCCATAAATACTTCAACATAATCTTCTAACATATCAGAAAATATTGAGATCATGGCTCTTTGGAAAGTGGCTAGTGCATTACAAAGGCCAAAAAGCATTAATCTATAAGCAAAAATTTCATAAGGACATGTAAAGATTGTTTTATGTTGGTCTTTAGGAGCAATGGCTACTTGATTGTATCCACTAAATCCATCCAAAAAACAATAATATTCACGTCCTTCTAACTTTTCTAGAATTTGATGTATGTATGGTAATGGAAAATGGTCTTTCTTTGTTCTTTGGTTCAACCTTCTATAATCCACACAAACTCTCCATTTTCAACCCTTTTTTGGAGCTATAGTAATGGGGCTTACCCATTCACTATTAGCTATTGGATAAATAATCCCTTCTTTTCAAAGTTTTGAAATTTCATCCATAACAATTTGTTTTAATGTTGGATTAATTCATCTTAGGGAAATTCTTACTAGTTTTACATTGCCCTCTAGATAAATATGATGTTGGTAGATGTTAGGTGAGATTCCTTTGTGAAGGTCCTCATAACTCCATGCAAATGCTTTAGACTTTCTATGCAAAACTTCTAATAATTTTCTGTCTTACTTATTATTAAGTTGAAAATTTATTATTAATGGTTTATATTGATCTAGGAAGACATACTTATGTGTACTAGATAGTTTTCTAAGATCTAAGGGATCTTTATTTAAAGGTTGAATTATTTCTCCAATATTTCCTAAGCTTAAATTCAAAATTTGGTCAAGGAGATCTTATTCTTTAGTTGAGGGGTCTAAAGGTCCTTCCTCAAAATTATTCAACACTAAGGTTTTTCTATCTTGTGCCAATGCTAAAGTAGGTAAAGTGTAGAACATTCCTTCTTCCTTCAAGTCTACATTTAAGTGATCTTCTTCTATCTTATCATATTTATTTAGTGTAAAAGTAAGATTTGCAAAGGAGAGTTGAAGTTGTCCAGATCTACAATTAATTACTGCATCAGCTGTTGCTAAGCAAGGTCTACCATATATAATAGGAAAACAATTGGGATCTTTTACTTCCAAAAACACAAATTCAATTAGGTATTTTCCTTTTTCTACTTCAATTATGAAGTCCTATACTATTCCTTTGGGTTTCACATTTGATCCAATGATATTGTCATGTTTACTCCTTTGATATCCTCAATATCAAGCATCCTAGCCATTTCAAGAGGCACGATATTAATGCTAGCTCCTAAATCCAATAAGGCATTTTTGATTGCTTGGTAATTTATTTTAATTAGGATGGTAGGAACTATTGGATCTTGGTATTTTGGAATCTCATGACTTTGTATAAGTTGAGAAAGATTATCAACCAGATAAACTTGTTTAGGAATTTTTTCCTTTCTTTTCCTAGTGCATAATTCCCTTAAGTATTTAGCATAAAGAGGTGTGTCTTTTACCACTTATTCCAAAGGAATATGCAAATATAATTCACTAAACATTTTTTCAAGATGGGATTTAGTTGTGAAATCCTCTTGTAATAATTTAGGGAAAAGAGGTAAAATTGGTTGTCTAGAGAATAATGATTGTTCTTTTGTCCTAGTTATTTGGTTGATCTTCCTCATTTCCTATTTTTGGTTGAATTTCTTCTTGTGTCCCTACCTCTTGAAATCTCACCTTCTTTTGGGGTTTAGGTTCAATTGTTTTTCCACTACTTGTAGTAATGGAATGTAATTGCTCTTTTCCATTTCTTTGAGATGTGGGATTGGGTTTAGGTTGGGATGATAACTCATTTTTAGGTAAGTCCTGAATCTTCTCCTAGTCTCACTCATGAATTGTCTACTTTCTTCTATGAAGGAAGTAAGGATTTGGATGAGTTTATCCAAGTATTCATTAGTTAAGTTTTTGAATGGCCTAAAATTATTTTGAGGATATTGTTGTGGGTAAAATGGTCATTGAGGAAAGTTCATTATTGGTTGGCTCTTATATTATTGGAAAGCCTTTACTAACTCTTGCATTTCCTTTTAACAATATAACAAGGCTGGATAGATTGTTTGGTCATGATGGGGGCTACCACAAATGTTGCATATTTCACTTTGAATTCCATGAGCTTATTTCTTAATCAATTGTATTAACTCTTTCACTTTTCTATTTAAATGTTCTATTTGTTGGGTCATGCCTTGCATAATGTTGGGTTTTGGCCAATGTTTACTTTGGTCTACTAATGAATCTATAATTTTCCTTCCATCTTTTAGTGTTACATTTAAAATATTTCTTCAACATGCAAAGTCAATGTTTTACTTACAATAAGATAGTAAGCCTTCTATAAAGATTTGAATTGATTGATGGGTTGGGAATCCATGGTTTGGATTTTTTAAGCATAATCCTTTAAATCTATCAAAGGTACTCTCATAATCTTCATCCTCATGTTGCATAAAACTCATTAATTACTTTATTAATGAATACAACCTATCATTAGAAAGAAATATTTGTAGGAAAGCATTCTTAAACTCATTCCATGAACTAATTTGTGTTCTAATGGTTTGTAGCCAAAAATTAGCTTTTTCCTTTAAGGTTGATTTAAAGGCAATCATCTTAGTTCTAACCCCAATTTGAGGTGCTAACATAGCTAATGTTGTTTCAAATTCTCCTATGTGGGTAACTAGATCCTCATCATTGTTTTAAAAAAATAGGTAATAAGTGAATATTTTTAACCTCTACATCCCTTGTGGAAAAACTATTGGACCTTGAGGTATAATGGGTTTGTCCTAGGTATGGCTAACCAATTGGAACATTGGAACTCAAACTACCAAAGAAGAAAGGAATTGAACCTAAGGAAAATGAGGGAGTTTTATGATGTGAAGATGATCCCATCCTGTAAGTGGAGGTCACTATTGAAGTTACTAGAGGATTTGGTATAGAAATAGAGACTGGTGATGGAGTTTGTAAATTCAAAGTACTTATTGGTTGGGTAGCTCCTCCAATTTTGGTTACATAAGTTGATATTAGGGTAGTATTTTGAAATCTTGCTCCTATAGTTGAACTCATGGTTGATATTGTGGTAATTAAAATATCAAATAAAGGATTAACAGATATGGAAAAATCAAAACTTGATTGTATTGGTTCCTCTTGGTTTTATTTTTTATTGACTTTTCTATGTTTGTAAAGACTAAGAGTGCTCCTAGAATGTTGGATTCATGTTGGTTTCTTTGGCTACTTTGTTGGTTTCATTTAATAAGAACACTCTTCGTTGGCACATTCATGGGCTACCATTTTTAAGAATTTACAAACTAATTTAATAACTCCTAGTATTGTGGCTTTAATTACAACTTTTTTAATCGTTTTAACTGATTGTATGATAAGAGGAGTTGATTCTTGGGCTTTTTCCTTATTTTTGGATTTTTTAATGCAAGAAAAACAAGTAAAGAATCATTTCTCAAATTACTTAAATAAAATAAACATAAAATAAACAAAAAGAAAAATAAAATAAAATAAAATGTACATGGAATATGAAATTACAAAATGAAATTAAGACATACAGAGCTCTTGATGAAGATTGACTTTGCTGGCCTCCTTGGCAATGGTGCCAAGGCGAAATTTGGTGCTTGATACCTATCTTTCTTTCATTGTAGAGTTTGCCATCTCATTTGTGACTGACCTATGAGTTGTATCCCATGGAGGAATTGTTCAAAAGTCAAAAAGATCATCAAGACAATAAATAATTAGTATCAAATCCAAATAAATTCCACACTTATGACTATCACTCATAAGTAAAATCATGAATTTTCATCCTAACTTCTAATAACAAGTTCAAGAATGAAAATTAATGATTAACTCAATATTAAAATCACAAATACAAGCATAGATCTCAAGGATCACAAGGGAGACTTTTCCTTTTTAGCAATTTTCCCTTGCTATTTTCACAATGCAACAACCTTGGCAGCTGTACAAATGACTCCAATAATCACCACAAGGCCCAAAAGATCCTCTCTCAACAATTCTTCAAAGAAACCTATTGCCAAGAATTTGTTGTACATTTAGACCTACAATGTGGAGTAATGGAATTTTTGCCTCTAATTCTAGTGGTGAGTGGTAGAAAGTAGTAAGATTGTTTAGCTAGATGCTATTGAGAAGATGTGTAGTAGTCATGCTTGCCCTTAAGGCTACATAGCATGAGGTGGTAATTAACGTTGCTGCCAGATTCCCTTGGTGTTTCCAGTCATGGCTACTAATGTGATTTTGATTTCATGCTTGCCTACCTACCTAACAATTTGAGGCTCATCTAGAATTTGGATGATGAAGTTGAGGGCAAAGATGGACATTGATGACCCCACAATCATGATAGGATGCTCTGCAGCACCTACAATTGCTACCTTAATTATAAAAGATAATGCTAATATAATTTATATATAATTTAAACTATGATATTTTTATAATGTTTATATAATATATATAATATAATTATATATTGTAACACCCCACCCTAGCTAGGGCAAGGTGATGTCTAGGATCAAGTAATCTTACAATGGAAGCATGATAACTAAAAACCAATGATGTGTAGAATACATGATATTAAGGAAGATCAAACTAAATAGAAATTTCATACCACACCAAAAACTAAACATACATTTCAATTTATGAAACTACATGTCTCTACATAAATCAAAATATTCATTGCTCTGCTAAAATATAAAAACACATAAACATCATCATTGTATAAATAAGAGTATAGAGAGTTTCATACAACGATACATAGTCCATACTATTCTACATGAAAATATACATTAACCAAGCTCTAAAGATTTTCTCCTCCTCTACTGTCCCTCTCCATGCTTGTCTAGGCTCATGCACCCTTTACTTGTAATTCAATAAAGTGAGTACACAGTTGAGTGGGAAGCCTTTACACTTCCCCTTCTAGATCATTGAAAAGTGCTACATTAGAGGAGAGGAGTGGGATACAAGGAAAAATATAATAACTACTAGTCTTACACATGCTCAAAACAACATAGACACCATATCACCCATAATGCTAACATAATCATTATCGAAGAGGATAGATGACTATCATACAATCATAGATAAAGCCATGGTTTGACATCATCTATCATGTCCATGTCATCATATCCATGATATACCATTAAATAGTCCATGATCCATGCAATCATAATCTAATCATAACACATATTATCAACGATATAACTCACAAACTGATACTATCATATACATAGCCCATGTGGTTGCTAGCATATCCACACTTAGTGTAGCATGTGAAACATTGCCATGAGTACTCATAATAGACATTGCTTGTAGGTATTTTATTAGTCTTTTATTTATCCAACTAGTGCTAGGGTCTATCAACCTATGACCCGCAACCACTAGCCTTCTGGAGGATTGGCGATAGGGAGGAACACACCTATGCCATGTACTAGCCGTAGGGATGAACACACCTATGCTCTTCCACTCTTAGGATGAGACCTAAGATAGGATCCTCACTAATGCATCATAGTGAGGGTCAATCCATACTACCTCCAGGGTGCCTCATCACCAATTGGTCCACATCCTCATGATAGCACCACCTGCTAATGACATCACAAGTGTCATCGTGAAGACATGTACACATTTTGGCTAGCTCAAGCCAACACATGTCATAAACACAACATATCTAAACAAACATGACATTACCACACATATCCTCACCTACTAGTTACAGTTATTCCATGAAAACAATACCATGATTTAACAAAACAATAGCATATTTCTCAAACTGCATGTACTTCCACACAAATGATCACTATAATAACCTTCAAAATGATATATTCGTAAAGAGAAAACCAGTCTCACGATTAGAAAGTACTTTTCAAAATGATCCCAACGATACTAATTTTATCTAAATCAAACTCCTTGAAGAAAAGTTATGTGCATTCAAAGTTTGATTAATGAAATAATATTTAATTACCTCTAGGAAGGATTGGGATTTCCAAAAACACTCATGTTCCAATAGGCCCAAAAAATATTATATTTCAATCATACCAGTCTCATCAACATCACATATTATATTCTACAAGTCCATATCATACCATACATCACATATATATTACTACACAATTTTTAACCAAAATCAGACCATTTTAGGAAATAGGAAAAATAACATGTCTAAGATTAATTTTTAAGCTACCCACCCCACATGCCCACATCACATAATCATATACACTAATCTAACACAAAAATACAAGGAAAAAGTAAAGACAACTGATGAGCGGCCAGGTACCCTATGTCCAACCATACAAATCACTAAGGTGTTACGTGCGATTTGGTTGAATTCTGTGGACCTATAGTTATCTAGTCTACTACCTCTTCTAGGAAGTGAAATGGGCATTGAGAACATTCGTTGTCTTCCCAACTACACTTATGAGGTTCAAGTGTATGGTTTAAGTGTAATTGAGGTATATGATTGTCTTACTTTATACTTCATAGATTTGATTGCCTACAACAAGAATGAAGAGTAAATTAATTTAAAATATAATTTGTTATTTCCTATCTAAACTAACATAAGTAACCATCCCACTTTCCTAAACACAACTTGAACACATATAGGGCTACCAAATGTTAAGTGTTGTTGGGTTACCAATTACTATTTGTATGATCGAAGTGGTCATGCTTGTGTTCATTAACAACTGGAAATAAATTACTTAATTCAAATGCATTAAAGTAAATAGCAAGAAAGTAAAATGCATTAAAGAAAATATTAATCTATTCTTAGTGCTTCAACGATTGTCAAAAGAGTTCATTTTATTCCTGTTACATTGTTGTGCTTAGGTACATCAATGCTTGCACAAAGAACTATACACACTTAGACTCTTTCTGTGGGTACTCAGAAAATATTCTAACTCTAAGAAAAAATAAAACTATGCAAAAACTAGAGCTCAGGCGCTACATTTATAGGCCAAAATATATACCTTGATGTCGCATACATGACGTTGCATCCAAACCTCGATGTCACATACGCGACGTTGTGTACCTGATGTCGTGGTCACTGGAAAACAATGATTCATCATGCCCCCACAACTAAATGAAAACTCATTCTCAAGTGAAGAAGAGGAAGAGCAAGTGCTTTACAACATAATATATTGGGTAGGTATGGGATTATTGACTGACATATAGACTGATTCAAATGGAACAACAAACTTTAAGTGTCCAAGTATGTGGAATTATAATTTTTACAAAATGGGGTGTTCATGATAACAGAAGTAAACACTTTGGATAACACTGACACCCAACAACTCTTTGCAGTAGAAGAATGAGAGAGAGAAGAGATCCCATGATCATGAATGGTCCTCATTGTGTGGTACTGCTACATCATCCTTGGTGAAGGTAATCTCATCTCTAGTTTATGCTTCCCACTTTAATCATAACAGAATCATGAATTAGTATGAAATGTGTAACACATAATTATTAAATGCCTTGTCTCGTCGATGGTTACACTCAGCTAGGTTGTGATTATGGTTATTTAGTTCCTTGAGTAGTGTTAGCAAGAAGGTTGAAAAAATAGGGTAAATTAGATAAGCACTCCATTAAATTAAAAAAATGTTTAACACAAGAAAATACTCAACTTGAAGAGGGTATATGAATTCACAACAATAAAAAGGGAAATTTTATTGAAAAATGTTGTAAAGATGTGCATAATTGGATGTCATTGATAGGGTAAACAAAAAGAATTTGATTGTAAAAGTGTCTAAGGGTAAAGAACTTAACCAACCCAACCAAAACATATGCAAGTGGGTCCTCCCAAAATCAGGCATAGGCCTTTTATGCCCTTGCATAACTTTAAACCAAAGAGTTCGTGGGCTCTGTGGATGATTAATGTTTCAGAAGGTTAAGTACAAAAACCTAGAAGAAACTAATTAAGAATTCCAACACATCAAAACAAGACATCGAACCAAGACATGAAACTGATAGTGAGGTGAGACATGGAGAGCATAGATGGATGAGAAAACATGGAATGGAGTTCCTAATTATGGTTACATGAATTCCCTTGATGATTTTGTGATTAAATAACTTGATAGGATTCATCCTTAGTCTAGACCAAAACCAACCATGTTTAGTGACTTCCATTCATCATTTTAAGACTAATCCATCCCTCGAGACACAAGAGTGCTCCCACAAAAAAATCACCATTCCTTATTAGAGAAGGAGTAGGAAGTGAGAAAGGGCCTTAGTTAGAGGGGACTAGTCCAATAACTAGTGCTTGTAGCTTGTTTATTCTATCTAAGGGATGTGCTTTGAATTCCCATTGTTTGTTTTTTATTTTGAAATGGGAACCATACCATGCAAAGACATATGCATTTATTTTTTCCAAGGGTTGTGCTTTGAATTCTCATCGCTTTTTCTCTCTATTTTTTTTCTTTTGATGACAACCACACCATGCAAGGACTTATTCAACTTCCTTTTATTAGATGACACAAAATGGTAAGAAACACACATGTAGCTAGGCAAACAGAAAAGTACAAAGAATACTGAATCCCCTTGAAGCCACACCTTGTTCAAACCTTTGAATCCTTCCTAATTTTGGAAACTACCAAAGTCAAAAGGCTATTAAAGTTTTATTAATGAAAAAGGGACTACATGTTTCCAAAATAAGGAAAACCATAGAGATTGTGTGGATGGGTGGATGTTGTGGACTCACTGCTTGTTGCATGAAAAAGAAACCATGTCCTAATTATCCATAACAAAATTCAAAGCTAGAAACCAGACACCAACAATCAAATAACAAAAATAGTACATACCACCATCAAGCAATGCATTACCAATGTACCTGGCACTTATTAACAAAAATTTAGAAAATCACACCAAATAAAATAAAATAAAATATAAAAAAAGTGTAAAATATTCAAGAAATAACAAGTGTACTAACGATGGTGTAAAAAAAAATAAAAAATATCAATAACATGAAAATAAAAAGAATGTGTAAAACAAAAAATTTGAAAAATTGAGGAGTCACTTGTATGATTAGCATGTTGGCCATCTCCCCCACAACTAAGTTGAAAGGAGGAGATCTGAAATATGGAGCATGGTTGTCCATCTGATGAGGTGCTTGTTGTGTTAGTTGGTGTATGCTCATGAAAAGGTTTAATTTGTTGGATGTTGACCAGTTGTTTCTTGTTTAGGCTCTCAGGTTTATAGATCATCATGGCCCTAGAAGGAAAAGTCTCATAAATAATGTAAGGTCCTTCCAACAACATTTGAAACTTAGTTTGTTAAGGTATATTTGTGAGGTTCTAGTATAGAACCTTATCTCCTGGTTGAAATTTGAATTTTTTGATTTTTAGGTCATGATGCTTTTTGTTATAAGCCTTGTGCAACTTATTATATAATAAGGCTACTAAATGATTTTTGTCTAGTAGGTTGAGATTCATTAGTCTTTCTTTTTGGGATAGACTTAAGTCAAGGTCAAGGTCACAAGTTGAAAGTGTATGGAGATCGGATTGAATAGGAAGTGTTGGTAATTTTTCATACACAAGCTCATAGGAAAAGTAGCCTATAGGAAGTTTTCATGTTGAGTGGTAGGCCCAACGGCCATCATTGAGTTTTGTGCTCTAGTCCTTCCTATACTAGCTAACAGTTCTTGTTAGTATCCTTGTGATTTTCCTATTGGTAACCTCAGCTTAACCATTAGCTTGGGGATGGTAAGGTGTTGTGAGTTTATGTTCAATGCCCAAGTGTTGCATGAGCTTCTGAAAAGTAGTGCATGTGGCACACCAAACCTATTTACAACATTTTGTTGTACAAATCAAGTAGTAGTAGAAGATGTATAGTCAATGATGACTATTTCTTCTATCCATTTCATACAATAGTCAATAGTGACTATGATGTATGTCTTTCCATTTGACATGGGCATGATGGGATCCATGAAGTTAATGCCCTAGATGTCAAAGGGTTCTAGTAGTTGAATCCATTGTTGAGGTCCCTCCATTCGAGCAGTTATTCCACCATGTCATTGGCATCGTTCGTAAGAGTAAACAGAATGGTGAGCATCCCTAAAGAGTGTTGGCTAGTAATACCCTACCATCAAAATTTTAATGGCCATGCATCTCCTAGAATAGTGTCCTCCACAAGGACCTTCATGAGCATCTTAGAAAACATGCAGTTGATCAGCATTAGGGACACACCAATGAACCAAGTCATCGGTGCACATCTTATAAAGATGTCCATTGATCTTTATAAAGTGTTTTACCTAGTGAAGAAACTGTTATTTCTTTAGGTGGTCCAACCCTTGTGTTATCTCCTAAGTGAGGAGATTGGTGAGAATGCTATCATACCATTTTGGCTTATTGGACATCTGTTCAGTTATAGCTCCAACAAAGAGGAGTTCATCAGGAAACATGTTAGAGAGTGGACTTTCTTCCTTTTTTTTGTCCCATCGCAACCGAGACAAGTGACCAACAACCACATTCTTAGTGCCCTTTCAATCTACCATTGTAAGATCAAATTTCTACAAGATCACTAGCTACAGTGTGACATGGGGGCTCATCATTGACTTATTTATCAAGAAGAAGATGGCATTTTGATCTTTGTGCACAAACACCTTATATCCAAGCACATAATACTTGAAATTTTTTAGAGCATACACCACCACCATCAATTCTTTTTTTGTAGCGGTGTAGTTTAGTTGTGCACGCACAATGCTTCAGCTAGCATAGTGGACATAATATGGACGTTTCTTATCATCTAACTATATCAGCACAGCTCCCAAGGCATAATTTGATGCATTTGTCATAATATGAAATGATTTGGACTAGTTGGGTGCTTGTAGGATTAGAGTTTCTACAAGTTTATCTTTCAATTGCTAGAATGCTTTTTCAAATTTTGTGGTTTAGACAAAGGGAACATCTTTCTTTGTTAGCTTGACCAATGATTTTACAATCTTATAGAAATTTTGTATGAATCACTAGTAGTAGCTAGTATGTCCAAGGAATGATCGAACATCTTTAACAATTTTTGGTTGGTAGGTTATTCCTTGGATGATCCTTATTTTCTCTAGGTCCACCTCAATTCCTACTTGTGATATCCTATGCCTTAGTACAATGCCCTCCTAGACCATTAAGTGACTTTTTTGCCAATTAAGTTATATGTTTATTTCAACACATCATTTCAACACTTGCTTAAGGCTATTCAGGGCTTACTCAAATGTAGCTCCATAGGTGAAGAAGTCATCCATGAAGACTTTCCAAACCACTATCAATCTATTGTTGAAAAATTCTCAAGACTAGGCATTGGAATGTGGTAGAAGCATTGCATAGACCAAATGACATCTTGCAATATGCAAAAGTCCCCTAGGGACTCATGAATGTTCTCTTTTCTTGGTCTCCTAGTGCAATTTGAATTTGGTTATAGCTATTATAACTATTATAATCATCTAGAAAGTTGTAGTAGCAATGCCTAGATATTGTGTTAAGCACCTGATCAACAAATGGCAATGAAAAATGGTTCTTGAATGCTGCCATATTCAATACTTAAAAATTGATGCAAACCCACCACTTGCTACCTTTCTTTGGCATAATTACAAGTGGGCTAACCCACTCACTATCCATAATGGTATAAATGAACCCCACCTTGAGGAGTTGCTTGATTTCCTCCTTGATGATCTACTTTAGTTTGGGGTTCAACTGCCTATATGGCTATCATTTTAGCTTCATGGTTGGGTCGGTGTAGATGCAATGCTGACATATCCTAGGATCAATTCCTATGAGTTTAGGATATGATCAAGCAAAAGCTACTGACCATCTTTCAACTACCTTTAATAGCATCTTTTTTTATTTTGGAGCAAGTTTTGCATTAATTATAACTGGATTCCCATTTTTCAAAAACACGTATTTCATTTTGGCTAGTAGCATTTTTAGTTTGAGGGGCTCTTGCTTGAATGTTTCAGGAATTTCCAACTCTCCCTAGTGAGTATCATCATTTGTGTCATTAGAGAGTTGGTGATGAACTTGCTCAAGTTCATCTATGCTCATGACATATCACATGCTAGGCTTTTAGTTGGTTCTACACAAAGTGTGTTACTTTCAGAATCAACAATCAGCCACTAAGTGCCCTCTTGTTTTGTGGCTACTACGTATAGACACCTTTGAATTTTTACTTCTAGTGCATACTACTTACATGCAGAGACAGATGCTTGCTTTATGATCCAAAGTTTCTACACATAACTACACCCTATATCATTGTACATGATGCATGGAACTCTCTTCTTCTCAATCTTTCCAAATGGTTTTTCTTTAGATGTCTCTAGGTAAAGATCTCTAATGTGCATTCTTGCATCGATGATGCTTAGCCATGCATTTTCCATTATGATTGGGAAATCCCCTTTGTAGTTCTCTTCTTTGATTACTAGAAAGTGAGCAGGAAAAGACCATCCACAGATAGTGGTTACAATGTCTTCTACTATTCTCAATGGAATAGTGATGGACTGGTCTACCAATTCTAATCTTATGTTGCTCTTCTTAAGAGGAGGTAGGTTCTAGGCAGTGTACATCTTATGAAAATTAAATTAATACTAGAACTTGAATCAAGAAGATCTTTGCATGGTTTGTTCTCAATAATTTGCAAATAAATTAGAGGACTTCTAGTGGCTAATTTCCTGGGAAGGTTTCCTACACAGATCCAATCAGATATGGTATGAGTGAGCATTACAGTGTGGATCCTAGGTAGAGTTTGGTTTGAAGGAGGGTTGAAGGAATTTGATATAGAGGAGGAAGATGTAGGATTATGTGAAGGCTTAGGTGGATTATAGGGTTAGAAAAAAGATGTTTTCTTTGATCAGGAATTTCACTCCTTCAATTGATGATTCAGTTGCATATTAATAGCCCTAGTAGCATTGTGTTGTTGTAGTTGGGTTGGCAATTCACCTTGCATAGGTAGAGCAGGTGGTAGCTGTGCGGGTGGAGGAGGAGCATGTGTAGGAATAGGAGGAGGATAAGGGTAAGAGGTGGTATCCCTTCTTTCATGTGGAGAATGGGCTCGATAATAATCTTAAGGATGGGAGTGAGGCTAGAAATTAGAAACATGATTTGAAGAGTCACATGGAGACATGGGTTGCTGAATGTAGTAACCATATGGACTAGGCTGCTAGTAAGGGTATTGTTGCCTATGCAGTGCTAATGCCCATGATTGTGGTTGTTGCCACTGTTGATACTATTCATATGGTTGTGGTGGAACTCCACTTGTATAATACAGTTATGGTGTAGCATCCAAGGGTTCATGCCTTCCTTGTTTCCATCCTTAAATTTGCTTCCTTAAATTGGACACTCTAGAGTACGTTTGATATTTATCATTGAATAATTCTAGCATGGTACTCCACCATTTGATAGATTCTAGCTCTAAGGACTAGTACCAGTTTTCTACTTCTTTGATGAGTGTCCTAGGGAACAATTTCATTTTCTACCACTCATTCTCTATGTTTTGCAAGGCACATGCATCTTGGAAAGCTTAAAGATGGTTTTGTGGATTAGAGTTATATCCCCCTTCAAATTGAGGAATGTTATTCATGTCAAACGGTTTGATCTAACTATTCTTCACATTCCTTGTTGAAATTCTTACTACCTCTACAATATTAAGCATACTTCAAGTAGTAAGTAGAGGCTCATCGAGGCCTTGATCATGGGGCCTACGATGTCCTCGACTACCCCTTCGTTCATGGCGATGTACCTCTCTTGAACATTTATGCCTTTGATCTTATCTTTCTTAATGGTTCCCTCGATCATTTTGGTCCTATTGATCATTTTGTTCATTTTGGTCACCTCCATCACAGTCTCACCTTTTGTAGTCATGGTTAGAGCTAGAGTAAGAAGGAGATGATGAAGGGGAAGAGGAAGGAGAACCAGCACTATCATGATCCCTACTTCCACCTCTTCGGTGATCATGACCACAATCACGATCTTGCTTCTTGTTTGCATCCCTATCCTAACTTGCCCCTCTGGGTCCTTCTTTGTTATTGGATCCCTTGTTACCAAAGCTAGGATTGTGAATTGTGGAGCGTAAGTTCTAGTTTTGACCTTCATCACCAAATTTAAAAAGAGGAGTTTCATTGAATGAAAACCCCCCAAAGATGGATTCCCCACTATCTTGTTGGTACAACAGGAATGGAGAATCATTAAGTCCTTTTTCCTTTAAAAAATTCATAGCACTTCTCTAGCTGCCGATTGCATATATGTTGTATTATAGTGGGATGATAATCCTTGGGATTAGTATCTTCCACAATATACTCTACATGGTGGTCTTAGAGACCACATCATATAAGCATTTGGTAGAGCATTGCAGGAATAGCTCGATCGGGTGGCAACACGATATTGCCTTCCATGTTGCACCACCACATCTATTCATCCTAGTGTAGGATGAAGATGAAGTTTACTACATACTCATTAGGATGAGTATTTACAATTTGATATTGTTGAGGCACTGGTTGATAAGCTTTATCAGTCTTGGGTGGTGAATCACTCTTGTGAGAAGAAGACATTTTCAGTTAGCAAAATAAAAATCATAGTGTGCTTCTAAATATTTTTTGTAGTAAGTGTAAGATAAGGTATGACTCTAAGGTTCATCCAATAAGTTAAATACTTTTCACTAGGTCTTAGATACCACTCAAAACAACCAAAAGGTCCCTGGTAACGATGCCAATGATGAGCGGCAAGGTACCCCTATGTTCAACCATACGAATCACTAAGGTGTTACACACGATCTAGTCAAATTTCATAGACCTATAGTTATCTAGTATATTAGCTCTTCTAGGAAGTGAAATGGGTGTTGAATAAGTTTGTTGTCTTCCCAACTCCACTTGTGAGGTTCAAGGGTATGATTTAAGTGTAATTGAGGTATATGATTTTTTTTACTTTATATTTTGTAGATTTGATTGCCTACAACAAGAATGAAGAGTAGAGTAATTTAAAATCTAATTCGTTATTGCCTATCTAGCCTAACATAAGTAACCATTCCACTTTCTCGAACACATCTTGAACACATATAGTGCTGCTGGGCTACCAAATGTTAAGTGTTGCTGGGTTACCAAGTACTATATGTATGCTTGAAGTGATCATGCTCGTGTTTATTAACAATTGGAAATAAATTACTTAATTTAAATGCATTAAAGTAAAGATCAAGAAAGTAAAATGCATTAAAGAAAATATTAATCTATTCTTAGAGCTGTAAGGATTGTCAAAAGAGTTCATTTTATTCCCGTCACACTACTTCACTTAGATACATTAGTGCTCGTACAAACAATCGTACACACTTAGACTCCTTTTGCAAGCACTCAGAAAATATTCTAACTCTAAGGAAAATAAATGGTAAGAGCTTCACTACTTTGATTGAAAACTAACTTGAAAACTATGCAAAAACTAGAGCCTAGGTGCTATATTTATAGGCTAGGATATATACCCTGACATTGTGTACATGACATCATAGCCATTGGAAAACAGTGATTCATCAACAACCGACTAAATTAAAATTATTGGGATAGAAAGGCCAAAACAAGTAGAAAACCCTAAAAAAACCCCAACAAGACTTAGTTTTGCTCCCAACAAGTTCTACACCCACATAGATATGATCATAGCAATCCCAAATCCAGGTTCAAAGTAATCAAAAACCATCCACAAAGCTCAAAATTCAAAAAAATGTGGAACGAAAGAAGAGAGAAGAAACAAAAATGAGAGAACAAGTTCCTCTATGTTTATTAATGCAAACACACCCATAGAAAAAAATAGAAACCCAAAACCCAATTTTTATGGGTAAGCGGTGGTGAGGCAATGGGTACAAAAAAAAACAAACATATAACCTATACTTGTTACTATATGCTTTGTATAAAGAAAAACCAACAATGTGTTTCTTTTCTCGCCAGACATGAGTTTACTTTTTATTTTATTTTTCTTTTAAATTATTTATTATTATTTTTAAATGAACTGTTTTCGTAAGCTATCTTTGTTTTTTTTTCATCCACAACTAATGTCGTGAACTTTGATAACGTATAACAAACAGATCGGGACTCTAAATCAAAATCCATTTGAACCTATGAGATCCTTATCATATGCTCTACACATTCATATGTCAAAATCACACCCGAACATCATGCAACATAGTGCTATAGTACAAATGAATAAATACCAAAATCATACATAAAGCATATAGCCATATTGGATAGATGCTCTTGTACCCAAGTTCAACACCTCTATCAGCAACCTTACTTGTCTAACACATCACATAGGGCTAGTGTACATAATCATGCTAGTTAAGCATGTAAAGACATCATAATTGTAACATAAAGATGAAACCTCATAACATATAAAATACATTTATATTACATTAACTTGTTCCCAACAACCCACTAGGACTCCACACATCATGTATAAATTATAAGCGTATGACCATACCTAATGTCTTTTGATGCGATGTAACATATATAATGCATATATATAATATAAACTATAATGTTTATATAATCTATATATAATTATATATAATATTAATTAAAATAAACTAATAAACTAATATGCACCACTAAACTAAAATATAATAAATATTAATCAAACACTAATTAAGAATATAAAATCAATTGAAATGCATGCCTTTGACAAAAATGCTTATTAAAAACTAAACCAATTTTTGGGGTTTAACAATTCACCCCAAATATCCCAAGATGTTTGTTGGTTCCTAGAGACATCTTTTTTCATCTTTCTTTGTATAGTGAATCCTTTATTTCTTGTGCATAGCCTTGCCCAATCCAAGTTCTTGTCCTACAAGCACATATACAAGCAAACAAACTTGTTTTCCATTTTTCTTAATGTTTTGACATATGAAAACCATAAGGTCCACACAAAGTACTAACACTTATCATTCAAGTAGAGCTCCATACACTATCAACTGCTTGTGACCTTTACCTTGACCTGAGCCTAGCACAAAACGAAAGGTTAATAAATCTCAACATGCTAGATGAGAACCGACTAGTGGCCCTGTCATCTAACAAAGTGCACAAGGCATTCAATAAATAATGACATGACCTTAGAATCAGAAAAGTGAAATCTCAACTAGGAGATAGGATCATATATTGGAGTCCCACACATGTACCACAAAGAACTAAGTTTTAAATGTTGTGGGAAGGACCTTACAGCATCTATGAAACCTTTCCTTCTAGGATCATGTTAATATACAAACTTGAAATCCTAAATAAAAAGCTATTAGTTAACATGCAAAAACCTAAATCTTTCCATGAACCCAAGAAAGCCAGTGACCAAAACACCTCAATGGATGGATAAACATGCTTAAATTTTTAGATCTCCTCTTTCCAACTCAGTTGTGGGGTAGATGGCCATTCATGTTGATCAAACAAAATGGCTTCTTAGTCTTTCATTTTTTCTATTTTTTATAATTTTTGTTTTACACCATTTTTAGTACATTTTCTATTTCTTAAATATTTTATAAATTCTTCTATAATTTAATTTATTTGATTTGGAATTTTTCTTATTTTTCCCTTTATTGTCGCCAGGACTTCATGCAATTGTAGCTGTCAATTAATGGTGGTTTGTACTATAATGTTATTTAATTGTTAATGTTTAGGTTCTATGTTTGAATTTTGATGTTGATAACTAAGACATGGTTTCTTTTCATGATAATAGGTAGTGAGTCCACATCATCCACCCATCCACAAAACTCTATAGTGTTCCCTTGTTTTGGAAGTATGAGGTCCCTTCTTAAAATGAAACTTTTAATGAACTTGTAACCTTGGTAGTTTTCAAACTTGGGAAGGATTACATGGATAGACAAGGATGTGACTTTAAGGGGATTTGAAGCTCTTTGTACTTGCCTACTTGCTTGGGTGCATAAGTGTTTCAATGGATTTCTCACCATTCCACAATTAACAAATAATAAGAAGCAAAGTCTTTGCATAGTGTGGTTTCCACCCAAAAATCCAAAAATCAAAAAAAAAACACATGAAACACAATAATGAAAATTCAAAGCACACCTGTTAGATAAAATAATGGGCTACAAACATTGGTTATGGAACTAGAAAGACATGTTACCCATGCCTAGAGGTCCCCTCTAACTAAGGCCCCTCTCACTTCCTACTTCTCTTTTCTTTTCTTTTAGGAATGGCGATTGATATGTGTTGATATGTTTGTGCCTTTGGTGATGGACGAGTCTAGAGTGTCAATGAAAAGTCATTGAAAGTGGTTGGTTTTAATCTGAATTAAGGATGGACATTATCAGGTCATATTAATCAGAAAACCCACAAGGGATTTCATGTGATCATGATACGGGATTTCTATGCTTCCCATAACTCATCTCACTACCTTTTCTCATGTTCATTCAATGTCTTAGTTTAATACGATCAAAATTCTTTGGTAGTTTCTTTGGTGATTTGGTTTTTAGCTAACCATAATCATTAACCATCTATGGGGCCCATGAACTCCTTGGTTTGAGGGCATGCAAGGGCATTAAGAGCATGGGATTGCTATGGGGAGGACCCACTTACATACTCCTTGGTTGGGTTGGTTAAGTTACTCATCCATTAGACATTTCTACATTCAAATATTTTAGGCTTCATGTTGATTAGGTCTAGTTGTGCACTCCTTCATTAATGTTCTCCAAGCAAAATCTCCTTTTTATGAATTATCTAGCCTTATTCAAGCATTTTATCATGATGTTTGCTTTTCTAACTCCCTATGGAATTTAATTTGATGTAGAAACTCTTTGTTTTTCCTTGATTTTCAATGGTGAAAAAATGTTTCTATCATTTGTATCAATGGGACCCCGTCGACAGGATCTTGTCAGCATAACCCAAAAAGTCTTTATATAGTTACAACACTTAGTGATTTTTTTGCCATTTAATTCAAAATGAAAGAGGAGTTTTATTAGTTTTTAAAGCCCATAGCTTTCACACTACTTGTTCAATTAACCTCATTCTTTCGTTCTGTAGCTATCGGAGGTGAGCTCTACGTCGTGGAGGCCACAAACGTTAGGTTTCTAACAAAAAACTTTTGGGAATTTTTCTAACTCCCACAAGGTTTAACTAATAAAATAATATTAAAATCACTAATTCATGAGAGTTAAATCTTTTCAATGAACTCTAGTAGTCATTTAAATGAAATAATAATTAAATAATTAAATCTACCATGATTACAATTTAGCCAAGTGTAACTAATCCAAAGAGATAAGGTATCAAAAATGTTTAAGTTACACATCAAATGTTGGTCCTTGGTTATGTTGTGATTACAGATGGCACCTAGACCTAAATGTTCATAGGAACAAGGACCATCCCAACTAAGGGGCAAGTGGACCAGAATTAGAAGGGGCCAATAGCTGGAGCAGCCCTAGGAACAAGTAGTTGAAACACATGCAATAGGACCTCTTTAGGAGGAGCCCAAAATGGAATTTGTTAATCAGATTCTTGAAGTTGAAATAAAGTGATCCCACTGAGACCAAAGTGAAACCTTGAGGTCACATTGGAGGATGCCTACCATAGGCAAATCCAATCTAAGGAGATTCAACATTATGTTTTCCAAGAGATGAACTTTGGAACCCTCTTGGAATTTACCCTAGAAGACATTAAGTCCTAGCTTCAAACCTCTCCCATGTGATCCATCATCACTTCCATTGGGGATTAGTACATGGGAGATACATATCTCTTTTAGAACAATATTTAGGCCAATGCCACCATGAATATCAATGATATTAGTGTGTCCTACTCGATGGAGGCCATCTCTTAGGTCCTTGGGTTACTAGAAACTAGGGAAACTTTGCCAGAAATCTTGACACAAGAAGACCTAATGGTAAAGAAGGAGTGGGTATAGCAGTGCTATGGAGTTGACCACATGGAATACGATGCACTCACAATGGTAGAGCAAGCATACTTCAAGATCATGGCCTACCATCTCAATTTGGTGATGAGGCCAACCAAGGTGATGGCCTTCTCTACTCATGTGTGCATCACTTTGAGCATGAAATTTCTTGTCAATCTCCCATAGTTGATATATCTTGAGATAGAGAAGCAATTCAGGGAAAATAAGCTTGAGAGAAAGGCACTCCCCTTCTTGTGCTTAATCCAAAAATTGTGCAAAAGGAAAGAAATAACTTGCTATTCTAATAACATCCTTTAACATGATCCTGCTACCTCCTTGGTAGAAATGATGAAAGATAAAGTGCCTACCAAGATGCAGGTAGAGGAGTAGTCACCACCACCACCCACTCATGAAACAATGCCAGAGGCTCATGTTGCCATGGAGTGCATGTAGAAACTTTGTGAGCAACTCCTGTAGCAACAAAAAATAGAACTGAGTATGGATCCATTCATTTATCAATGAGCCCTAAGCCATCTGAATGATGTCACTCATACCATCATCTTGTTGGATGTCATGGTGCTAACATTTTCTACCCAATGAATGTAGGCATCCATAAGCTTGAATCCTAGTGCTTAGGAGGTAATGGTATCCATCCTAGGACAATAGTAATTTTTAGAAATATCTGGAAATGTTGCTATCTTCTCAATGTGCCTAGAGGAAGGTAATGGCACAACTATCTTAGTAATGCAGCACAAAGGATAGGAAACAATGGCTGAGATGATTGTTGATCAAGTGGCTAAAGCACCCAACATTCATGTAGCATTTATGCTAGATATTTTTGCACTAAGAGATGTGTAGACATTTACAGGAGCAGCAAGTGGGAGATTCAACACAACCCAGCACAAGGAGTTGTTGGAATGATTGGTGGAACCCAGGCAACTAATTCAAGAGATCTTTGACCTTTCAAATGATATCATTGCAACCTAGTTAGTGTTTTTGAGGCTAAGGGCAAGTACATCATTGTCAATGCCCAACTTGAGATAGGCACAAAGACAAATTGGTGCTTGGCTATTGAGGTTGTGAAATTGAGAGCCCACTTAGTTGATCCCATAGTTCTTAGCCATGTCATAACCAGAGATGAAGCTTTTCTGTAGCTTAAGGCAAAACTTCAAGTTGCCAAGAACACCAAGATGACTGTGATCTTTGATGAGTCCATAGTAGCAGCAATGGCTTACAACACTGAGAAAGACTTATCAGAGATTTACAAGGAGAATGTAGTTTTGACCAAGGATAATTATCGCCTTCAAAGTGTTGAGCTCCAGAAAGAACAAATGGTTGAATACATGAGACAATGGTAGGAGCATCTTGCCAAGATAACCATGAATTTGAGAAGGTTGGTAATAGAAAGTGATAATCTCTTGATGGAGGAGGTCCATGCTCTTCACCAGAAGTCTGCAATCGAGATTGCTACCTAGAAGAATGAGGGCCTCAAATTTGAAAGGATCAAGAATCATTACAGGGAATAGATCAACTTGCAAAAAGAAATCAGTGAAAAGCATATCTAGTTAGTGAAAGAAAAGATGAATGAGATCCTCCAATAGCTCCAACAAGGAGGTGACATGTGGCAGCCCATATTTGGTGGACTGAACACGTACAAAAAAGTAGAAATACATCTCAAGGAGCTATAGATCAAGGAGATAACTAAGTACATGGAGGTTACCAACCTCCATTACGCAAACTTGGTAATGTTGATTACAGGAAGACTAAGGTTAGAATTGGAGAAGTAGGTGGCCAGCTCGTACCTATTGTATGATGTTAAGTTTAAGCATCATAAGGAGATGAAGCAGAAGCTAGAAATGATAAATGATAAACTTGATGTTCTTAAAGAGTGCTTCATCAATCAATGGTCAATAGTTGAGAACTTGACTTGAAAGATGAGTGACTACCAGGAGTTGCAAAACACTATTAAGTCATTTAATGTCAAATGTAAATAATTTGCTGCTTGGTTTGTTAGTGTGAAGGAGGTTTTCCCTACAATGTTCTATCTATGGGATGTTTCCATACTGGCCCACATTGATGATACTACGTGAATCATGTACGATCCCTAGAGTAAGGAGGAGAAGATGAAAGCATTGTTGGATGCTTTTCATCTTCTACTAGCAGTCACAATTGCAGCAAGATAGCCACAACAGTTGTGTGCACCAGAAGCAAGAGAAGGTCTTTTAGCACCTAAGGAACCTCCACCACCTAAGATTATTTGATTTCCACCTTGTCTTCAAGTCATCATAGGGGTTTTCCTATCAATGTTTGTAATAGTATTCAATTTTATTATCATGAACACCAATTTTTGTAAAAATTGTAAACTTGTACACTTGGGCACTTAGCGTTAGTTGAGTTAGTGTGTGTATCAGTTAGTTAATAATCTTATACCTTTCCAAAATTTTTTAAAAGGACCTATTTCTCCTTTTGTTCTCATTTAGTCATGGGGGTATGGTGAGTTGCAGTTGATTGGATTGCATCAACACAAACATGCTGATGTGATTCCATTGACATGATCCCATCGACGCATGGTGATGTCGATGCATACATGTCAACGTAATGTCTAGTCTTGCCTATATAAATGCATGAACTTATTGCATTTATGGTGTTCAATCATTCATAGCTTAAGAAAACTCTTGTAGTTTGTTTATTTGAGAGTTAGAATATTTTCCAAAGTACCCATAGTAGGAGTTGAGAAGTATACAAATTTTTTTGAGCACTAATGTACATGGACATCCTATTGAGAATTGCAATAAAGATGAGCTTTCTTGATAAATCTTACAACACTTGGACCTTAGAAATATTTACTTAATGCATTTATTATTTATGCAATTTATTTTAATGCATTTGATTAATTAATTAATAGTGAATAATTAAAGCACATAAATATAAATATCTCGAGCATACGTTAATCGTTAATTCTTCGTAATCCCAGTAGTGTTTAATGCTTGGTAACTTAGTAGCGTTGCAACGTGTTCAGGATGTGTATGGATGATAGGAACAAATACTTATGTTAGGATTAATTAAGAAATTAATTAGTTCTTAGATTAATTGCACATTTAATTACTTTATTTTCTATACCTAGGTGAACTTAATGAAAAAAATAAAAAATGATACAAATCATATGCCTCAGTTATACTTAACCATACCATTATGCCTCATAAGTGAAACTGGGAGGATAACTATAATGTTTTTGAAATTCACTACCTAGTTCTAATGTACTTAGAGAGCTAAAGTCTATGGAATTCAACCAAATTCCTTAGTGAATGCTAGTGTTTCGTATGGTTGGATGTAGGGACTTCTTGCTACTCATCACCAACATTCATCAGCATACAAGATAATAAGTCTAATTTTTGTCCTATAAATTTTTTCATTTGATTTTATTGTTATTTTTTATCACATAGAACATCATTGACCTATATCTATTTTAACCATCCTTTCTCAATTCTATTTTTTATATCTTTATTAATTTCATCATCTGATTAGAGCATTGATCCTAATTAATAAAACTATTCGTAATGAGAGACTTTTTGACTTTGAATTATCACTTTTATTTTATCACTATTTATGTTATTATTTTAATTACATTCCATATATTTGATCTTAATTCTACTAATTTTTAAGTCTTTTGATTCTACAGCATGTTTCTACTTTAGTTTAGAAGCAATATTTTGTAGGGTTGTATTCACCAATATAATATCATCTACAAAAAACATATACCAAGGGATTTCATCTAATATTTTCTTTATTAATTCATCTATAATAATGGTAAATAAGTGTGGGCTAAGCATAAGCCCTTGATATAGATATAGTATGATTGGAAAATACAATGTTATTCCATAAACTATTTTAATTTTAGTGCTAGTTTTTTCATACATGTCTTGAATCACTCTAATATATTTATCATGAATGTTTTTTTCTCCATAGGGTGTACCAAATAATATCTCTAGGTACTTTCTCATATGTTTTCCCTAAATCAATGAAGATCATATGTAGATTTTCTCTATATTTTCTAAATTTCTCTATCAATTATCATATCCAAAATATAGCCTCTATAATGGACCCCTCTGGTATAAATCTAAATTGATTTATGAATATTATTGATTCAAGTCTCAAATGCTACTATTATTCTCTTCTAAAGCTTTATAGTATGGCTCATTAGCTTAATCTCTCTATAGCTTGCACAATTTTACATATCTCCTTTATTTTTGTAAATGGGGACAATAATGCTTTTTCTTCAATTACTGGAAATTTCTCTAACTCTTAAAATTTTATTCAATAATTTTGTTAACCATGAAACTCTTATATCTCTTAGTGCTTTTTAAGCTTCTACAAGAATGTTATCTAGTCTGGTAACTCTTCAATTTCTTATCTTTGATAAGGTTGTCTTCATCTCAAAGAAGGAAAATTTATTAACTAGATAAAAATTTGGTTCTTCTTCTTTGGTGTATTCTCTTCGAAATTCTTTATTTACTAATTCTTGAAAATAAAATTTTCACAGATCTAGAATAACATTATTTTTTATTAAAAGTTTTCATTTACCTTCTTGATATATTTGACATGATCAATGTCCTTACATTTCTTATTTTTAATTTTTGCCAATTTAAAATAGATTGTTCTCCTTTCTTTATTCCTAATTTCTCATAGAAGTTATCTAAGACCTTATGTTTGGCTTCGGCTACTACTACTATTATCTCTTTTTTTTTTAAATTATTATGTCCATTAACTAATTTTCTTTATTTTTACTTTGTTGTTATTCCTTAAAGCATCTTTTCTTGTTTTGAATAGCATGTCATACTTCATTACTCCATCTTGATATATTTTTTTTTTGGGATGTATTTTTTACCTTTTATTTCATCCAAAATGTTCTTTTTAATTTTCTAAATGCAAATTTGCATTTGGCCCTAAATTAAATTTGCAAAGTAATCCCATTTCCAAATGTCTTGTTGAAGTAATTATTCTTTGAATAATATGTTGTCATATTCCTTCAAATTCTACCATTTAATGCATTTAGTCCATTTTCTTATGCTACCTTTGAAGCTTTATATAGCTAAGTCTATGACCATTATCTAATACTAAGTTACAATGCCCTCTCTAGATATGACCTTGCAATCTTTGCACATGGTCCAATCTCTTTTATGTAGTAATAAATAATCAATTTGTATTTTAGCCATACCAGTCTTATATGTAATTAAATATTTTGTCTTTTTTGAAAATAAGTACTTGTAATTGCAAGGTTATAGGCACTTGCAAATTGCAACAGTGAGTCTTCCATATCATTGCACTCTCCAAATTTATGTTCTTCATGAATCTCACTGTATCTCATTTTCATAAATCTAACATGACCATTAAAATTCCTACCCTCCAATGAATATGCTTTCTTATTGGAGAAATTCCTAAAGCATCAAATTCATAGAACTTCAAAAATCTTTCTTGATGAAGTTTTCTAAGTTAGTTTGTGAATTATATACATTGATGATGTTGATGATTTCATTTCCAAGGACAAGTTTGGTGCCCATAATTTGATTGGCATGGTGGTATATTTGTACCACTTTATCTTTGATAAATTGATCAACAATGATAGCCACTCCATTTTGATGATTTTCTTTTCGTAAGTAGAAAATTTTGTAATTCTCACCTAGATTCTTCATCTTTTAATGATGTCAATAATTTCAAAGGTCTTTTTCTTGAGAGTGTTAATGTTCCAAGTTATCATTTAAAATTTCTAACATAAAACAAAATATGAGTTTTAAAAAATTTTCTATCAAATTTTGCATACTTGTATATGTTGGAACATCTATTATAATAATATTTCACATGTTATCATTGGGTTTTATGCTTTTCATCATGCTTGCTAGATTTTTTACAATGCAAATGTAGAATTCAGAAGAACTTACATGATTTCTTAGCATTTTTCATAGAGAGATAAATTCCAGCAATTACATTTGATACACTAGAAGCCATGACTACATGAACTCGAAGACCATGATGGAATACATGAATCTTCTTTACTAAGAATAGAAAAAAATCAAGTGATAAAGCTTGCTCCTCATCTAGAGATCATGAAAGATTCATTTTTTGAAATCTTGTTTCTCATCCAAAGATCATAAATGGTTGGTTATTTGAAATCTTGTTCCTTATCCATGAGTCAAGAATATTTGATTGTAGGACTCAATTATTTGAAAGTTGACAAAGGAGAAGAAATTACCATGGTAAAATTCATGAATATTCTTTGTTAAATTGTAGTATATAGACAAACGAGTGATGATCCAAAATATATTCATTAAAATCTCTTTAAATCTTGTTGTTGTAAATCATCTTCCTCTCTAAGAATTATATCAAAGAAATCAAGTTTTATGAATGATAAACAAACACACTCATTGTAATCCCTTGTGGAACAAGAAAAACACTTACATATTAAACATAATTAAACACATACTTTGATGAGGATATCAATCCACTTTTTAAGGTAATTCTCCTTCTCAAGTTCTAACATGCACTTTGGAAACTCATACTTCATCCATTCTACATGTCCATGTTGTGGATTATAATCTAGACAAAGAAATTAATTCAACAAGCCAAAATTTAAAGTAATATAAGATCATATATATATAGAATTTTGATCTTTAATGTAACAAAATAAAATAAAAGCATAAAGATAAAGCTCAAATTTTAAGAAGTAACAAAGTTTAAGTGAAGACAAATTAGCTTTCTTGTAAAATAGGGACAAAAGCTATGTAAATTATATTTGAATTTTTCTACCACAAAAGACAAGATAGGTGATAGGTCAAAATTGTACAATAATAAAATGAAAATGATAAGTAATGTAAAAATATTAAGTGGAAGTAATTATCACATAAGTCCAACCAATCATTTAGTCAAGTAATGTAAAAGTTCAAAGATATATGGATGACTTTCTAGGAGAGTCCACATAGAGTGCCTTTTTCTATTAAGTTATACTATAGATAACCTTTAACACACTATTAAGATAAAAATCCAAGGAAGTTCTAATAACTAGATAACATACTATTAAGATAGAAATTCAAACAAGTTTTAAATAAATAATAATAACAAAAGGTAATAATAATGTTTCTATTTCTAGATAGATTGATATTTCATGCAAGATACTTAAATAGTTTATTTCTAGACTATAATTAAACTATTTCTAGATTAATAATAAAAATGACCACACCTATGTTGAAGAATGTAAATAACATATTGTTAGAATCCTTGTTAGGATCAAATCACTTCTTATTAGGAGATATTCGTGTGACATGCACAACATTTAACAAGAATATAGAATTCTAAAGCAAATACACCATAATCATGAATGAGTAAAAAACTTATCTTTATTCATCATACTAGGTATTTATATAGAAGTACAAACATATANAAAAATATATTTTTATTAATGCTAAGGAAATTAGAAAGATTAAGTTATGATGTCTTTTCACATTCCACATTTCACACTCCATGGTATCCCATTCTTGTCAATTTTTAGTTTTCAATATCTCATGCATCCATTATTTTATCATTCAACATTAATAAAAATTTTCAACATCTTCATCAATAATTACCAACAACTTCATTAGCAAGTCATCATCATCAAAATTTTTTATCAAAGTACTTTCATTAATTTTATTGCAAATTTTTTTTAGTAGCAAATATGGAAGTTTGAAAGTCATTGAAGTGGGATTCATTAATTTCTCCATGAAATTCGATTCATTCAATCTAATTCAATAGCTCATATTGTTTAGTAATTCGAGATGACTCTAACAAACTAGGTTTCATTCAAATTTGACTTCAGAGTCTTAAGATTTTCATGATTGATAGTTTGATCCTAACTCATGGTTAAGTTATGGTATTATTGATTTTTCAGACCATGAGTTTGCTATGACTTGTAACATTCTAATCTCTTGAACTTACATAGACTGTGACCCATGGTTCACTTGTTGTGAAGCACTATGACTCCACCACAACTTGTGGTTGCCTCATGACTATAAACCATAATTCTTGTGGTTAATCAAATGTATCAACAATGACCTGTGGTCACCTTATGGTTATAAATCCAATTAAGATAAATTCACCATAACTTGTGGTGTTCTCATTGCATGGTGACTAGGACTCATGGTTCACCAATGTCATTCAAAAAATCAAATTTCTAGTTGTTGCATTAGATATCTTTGATTTTCAGAGACCATGACCTATGGTTAGCTTGTGGTAAAAGACCATGACTCATTATAAATTAAATTCTTATATTTTTCATCATATTTCAATAGTTTTCAATATTTTCCTCTAAATCCCAATAACTAGTATCAAAGTAAAGGATGAAGTCATGTGAGATACAAATAAGAATTTGCTAGCATGTTCCATTATTTATGATGATACTCAAAATTTTAAATTATGGTAGAGATTGAATCAGTTACTCTTAGACTACAATGAGGTATGAAATATTGTGGACAAAGGTAGTGAAATTCAGAATTTGAGAAAGAAATTTCAGAATATCATTAAAGAAGATGAAATTATAAAAGACATTATATATAATTCACTTTGTAGAAAGATCAGAAACACAATTTCAAATCTGAAGACCAACAAGAAAATATGGTAGTATATGCAAGAAAAATATAAAGTTAAGAAGGGCATAAATTAATGTTAAGAAAAATCTAAAACTCCAAAAAGTCGAGGAAAACACAAAATTAAAAAAGAAAAAAGAAATGAAGACAAACCAAAAAAATCATATAGTTCACAACATGAAATTTTAGAAAAGAAGCACATTTCAAAAAGAGCAAAACAACAAAATAAAGAACACACAAGAAGTAATGAAAAGGTACATATAAAAAGTAAGGACTCAATCATTCAACACAATTCATAAAAAAATTAAAGATAAGCAAATTAATAAGTAAAAAATTAAAGGAAGGTTAATACCAAAAGAAAATGAACAATCAAATTTTCTTGCTTATTTTCATTTTAACAACCAAATTTCATCAAATAAATTATTATTGGAAATAGGTTATACAAATCATATGACATGAAGGATTGGAAACTTTACAAATATTTCATTCAAATGAGTCCTTAGAAAGCTCTAATTTGAAGATGATAGAAAACTTAAGATTCTTGGGATAGGTATAATAAAAATAAATTTGAAAGTTGGAAACCATTTTGAAATCAGTAATGTGTTTTATGTTCTAAACCTTGGAAAATTCCTCTTAGCAGCTAGCCAACAAATAAATGATGACTATGATATTATACTGAAAAGGGACTTCTACAATATTTTGGATATAGACAATACAAGAAATAAGTTTGAAAAGCTTGCTAATCAGATTTATTATTTAAAATTAGTTTCAAAATCATATATTACAAATAAAACTAGTAATGCCTAAAAAATAAGTAGTGCCTTCAATAAATGGAAAGAAGATTGAAGAAATTAAAGACTTAGAGCTATGCCTACAAAGAATATTCAAAGAAGAAAGTCAAGATACCATAGTAATAAAATAAGAGAATGAAGATATAGAAGCACATGAAGAAAAGAAAGAGGTCCACTCATATATATTAATTTTCATAAAAATAAAATAACCTACTATCACTCTACCAAAGCAATCAAAGAGAAAGAAAATAATACAAAATAAGCAATATGTACTGAAGTTCAAAATAAATAAATAAAATCTCAACCAAGGAGAACGATTATCAAAAATATTGAGCAAGTTTCCAAAATAACTAAAGATTGGTTAAATTTAAAGACAAGTTGTAATAACTCCAAAATGCATCCTAAAAGAGGGATTTTTGGTTTTGGCATACACTTTGGAAACTCATACTACATTCATTCTACATGTGCATGTAGTGGATTGCAAGCTAGACAAAGAAATGAATTCAACAAGCCAAAATTCAAGGTAATACAAGATCATATTTATATATGAAAATGTAGCAAAATCAAATAAAAGAGTGAAGAGAAAGCTTAACTTTCAAGAAATGACAAAGTTCAAATGAAGATAAATTAGCTCTCTTATAAAATTGGAACCAAAGCCATGTAAATTATATTTGAATTTTTCTACCAAAAAAGACAAGATATGAAGTTCCATTATTTTTTTAGAAAAATATTGATGAGTGGATGTAATTAGTAATGATCCCAATCTCTAATATCTCTTCAATTTCTAGCTTATTTTCCCATAAAATATCTTTGTGTTATCTTATACCATTATGACCCCATCACTAGGCTAGAAATATATGGGAAAATTTATTTTTGTTAATGTAAAAGTAATATGAAATATCAAGTTACAAATTTTCTTTTGCATTCCACATTCTACACTTCATAATATATCCATCTCATCAATTTTTAGTTTTCAATATATCATTCATTCATTCTTTTTGTCATCCAACATTAACAACAATTCCCAACCACCCTATAAATAGCTATTAATAGCTCCATCAACAAGTCATCGTCATCAACTTTTTCATCAAAGTACTTTCATTAATTTCATCACCAATTTGGTCTAGTAGTAAATTTGAAAGTTTAAAATTCATTGAAGTGGGATCCATCAAGTTTCTCAAGAAATTGAATTCATTGAATCTAATTCAACATTTTAGTTTTTTCAGTAGTTTGAGAAAACTCCAAAACTAAGTTTCATTTGAATCTAACATTAGAGTCTTAAGATTTTTGCAACTAACATTTTAATCATGACTCGTGGTCAAGTCATGGTATTATAGGTTTTATAAACCATGAGTTCACTGCAACCTATGGTTGTAAAACATAACTCATGGATGCCTTGTGATAAATCGAAAGTATCAACAATGACCTTAGGTCATCTCATGGTTTAAAATTTAGTTAATGTAAATTCACAGTGACTCATGATGGTCTTGTCGCACTTGTTATATTCAAATAGCCAATTTTATAATTGTTGCATCCAACCATGACTTGTGGTGCCATCATGGTTCATTGATGGTATTAACAATAATAAAATTCTTTATGATTTTTATAGACAATGAGCTATGATTAGGTTATGGTAAAGCATCATGACTTGTGGTAACAGACTATGACTCATGCTATTATATGATAATTCGTGCTAAATGAAATTTTCAAAATTTTCATCATATTTCAATAGTTTTCAAAATTTTCATCATAGGGATTTATTCCCCTAAATCCCAACAAATATATTCTAGGATTAGTAAGAGTCATGTGTTTGTGTTTAATTATTTTTTTGTAGTTATTTGCATTAGTTTTCTAGTCCAAGTAGGTAATTGTGAGCTTGCTGCAAGGCATAGTGAAGTCGTAGTCTACTAGGTATAAGCAACTATAACTACAATTTGTCATAGTAAGTCATCTTATAAATTCCAAGTGTTTGAGAGAGATGCATTGCAAGTAATAAGAGGTTTTAGTCTTGAAGTTGCTAGTTGCAACAAGGTCACATTTATAAAAGAAATAATAGCCAAAATATTCAAGTTTTACTAGTGTGACAGGATGTGAATCATAGTTTGGTTGTAAGATGACTACTGCGAGTGAGTTGTAAGTCATAATCACTCATAGTCTCATTAGAATCAATTTTTTAAAAAACAAGGTGAAATTTTTAAGGAAATTCAATGCTTGATCAAAAGATACTTAAAAAATAATAAAATATAAAGGAAACTTAAGAGATGATGCTGAATACCAACTTAGTATCAAGTGAATATCAAGTGTAATCAAGAATTTGCTTAAGAGAGTAAGATATCTTCTTGAGCATTATGAGTAATTGATCCTCCATTGATAGTCAAGCTTATATTGCTAGAGGTTGTGAGAATATGATCGATTACTTTTCTATTCTTGGGAGTATGTTTGTTTCCTTTATGTATTAAATTCCATTTCCTTTGAGTAATAATAAAATCTACATTTCCTTTTCTTGTTTAACTTGGCATTATTTGGAATCTTTGTAATTTGTGAGGGTTTGGATTATGGATTCTAAGGTACCACCTCACCATAGTCGTGTCAAAGAAAAGGATTGAAGATAATTCAGTTCAAGTAGAGAAACTTCATCTCAAATATAAGGAATCACTCTTCATATGATCATTTTGATTTGAATTCTCAATTATTGTTATTTCCATACTCCCTAATTTCATTGAAGATAAGCTCTTCCAAGGTTTTAGGTCATTTATATCATGGCACCTAAAAAGAAAATAATCCATACTTTAGTCAAAGACATGAAAGACATGTAAAATGCTTTCAAGCACATTTTGGAAAAACTTAAAATCTAGAAGAAAACAAAGGATATTCTTCTTCACCAAAGGCATCTAGGCAAGAAAACAAGTCAAGAACTTCTTCACGAAGATCATCTTTAAGATATTCATCCATGCCTTCTCTTGAAGATGACATTCCTTTTAAGAATGAAGACTTTGAAGATTATGATGGCAAGATGATGAACTTTTATTATGTTCCAAGTATTCAAAATAGATATCAACATTTCCAACTTCCAAGGTAAGAAAAAAAGAAACATTCTTGAAAGCCTTAAAGATATCCAACCCAATAAATTGAGCTTACTTTTGCTAGATCTTCTAGACATGCTTCTAGATTACCTCATGTTAAAGTCAAAACCTTTAATGGAATGGATGGTATTGAATCTTTTCTCTCTTAGGTCAAGATGATGAATAAATATTTTGAGCTTGAAGAGGTTAACGATCATCAAAAGGTATCGTATGCTAAAACAAAGTTTGAAGGTATGATACAAGTATGGTGGAAGAAAGAAAGTCTTTCTTTTGTGTTAAGTAATCATACTCCTATCAAAGATTGGTTTCGTATGCAATTTATGCTCAAGTAGAAATCTAAGAAGACTCATCATAAATGATGAGTGGCGAGGTACCCCTACACTCAACCATACGAATATGAGCATGCACGCGCGATCCGGTCAAAATCCGCAGACTAAATGCCTTAACACCACAAGAAACACTTGGGGTTAATCATTCGTTGTCTTCCCAAGCTTGCTTGTAAGTGTCACGGTGTATGGTTAAGCAAGTCTGAGGTATGTGATTTTTTTGGTATTTTCAGTTTTATCGCCTAAGCTATGGGAGGAAGGGTTGAGAAACTAACTAACTCTAACTAATGTCCTAAGTCTAAATTAACTAGCGTCAGCATCTGTTCCCACTTACCGGACACACCCTGAACTATGCAACTGTG
>MNCI01026065.1:157009-172279 GCA_015680685.1 Gnetum montanum
GGGAGTGCCGCCTCTTATTTATAGATATGGTGGAGGACCGCGATATCGCGTACGCGATATCGCAGGGAAAGACGCGATATCGCAGGGAAAGACGAGATATTGCGTACGCGATATCGCATGGGATGCGATATCGTGGCACAGTGCATGTCGTGTCTCATCAATAAATAAGATATAATTTAAAGATCGAAGTAAATGAAACAAGGTGATAAATGTATTACATGAAAATTTCCAAGGCTTTTCAACAAGTTTAGATCCATTGGGATGAATATGAACAAGCTTCTAACTTCCAAGATGAATTAAAAAAGGAATTATAGGAATACTAATAGGGATTTACATTGAATCCCTTAGGAAGATTGCCACTAGATGAGCTAGCATCTATGTCAATATTTCTTGGCTGATAGCCTCAATTTGTTTTAGCCCTACCTTGACACAAAAAGATTTATTTAAGTGAAATGACTTATACATTGCATATTTTGGATCAATTAAAAATTCTAGGCCTTTACCAAGCAACTAANTGATGTACAAGTCATTTCACTTAAAGAAATCTATGTGTGTTAAGGTAGGGCTAAAACAAATTGAGGCTATCAACCAAGAAANAATCCTTTGATTTTATTCTAATAAGTTTTCTTTTAAATTTTAAAATGGAAATTTATAACTACCATATAGTGTCTTATTATACTTCTATACTTAAAATCAAAATATTGCTTAGACATAATTTCATTAATTTGTCAGGGGATTGATAGGTTATACTATTGATTGACTAATCTTGAAACATCATACCATGACATGAGTAGTGAACATTACCCAATATTCAAAGAGTAGCAAGCACTACCTAATATTCCAAAGAGTAGTAGACATTGGCTAATATTTTAGATATTCATATGAACTTCAAGCCTTGGATGAGACTTTTGATTTGATTCTCAAAGCTAGTAATAAATTCCATGGCTTCAACCAAGATCCTAAGATTTCTAAAGACAAAGATTTCAAGGCTTCTAAAGGAGATAAAGGAACAAAGGAAACAAGTAATATCAAAGAAGATTCACATGAGAGGCAATAAGAATAGGGAGGACAAGATTCCAAGAAGAAAAAATATCAAAGAAATAGTAATATTTCCAAGTTAATATGCTTGAATTGTGAAGAGCTGAGACATAAGCAATGGGAATGCAAAAAGCCTAAGAGTTATAATAATAAGGAACTTCAAACTTTGAAGAAAGGAAAGTTTTAAAATAAAGGCAATCCTCATGTTTCTTTGATTGAATATGTTATAGAAATTAATTCATTTATGGGAAATGTTAATGTTGATGAAGATCCTTTAATAAAAATGATTTTTAGAATTTGGGATAGATGTCTCTCTAGTAGTACATCTTAATAGATGGGAATACATAAGAGAATATTGTTTCTTCTAAGACTATTGATAGGCTTTGATTGAAGAGATGTTTTCATACTAAGCCCTATATAGTGTATTGGCTCTATACAAATCATTTCCAAGAGGTAAAGAAAAGATGTATTTTATCTTTTAAGATTGATTCTTTTAAAGATCTAGTGCAATGTCATATTTTTCTCATAGATAGTGTTGATGTCATACTTAGTAGACCTTAGAATTATGATAATAAAGCTACATTTGATGGAGAAATTATATTTAATTATTTTCTAAGAAATATTGGATACATCATTTAATTCTTATGACATTGCAGTAATACAAAAAATTTATTCTATTAATGCTTCTTTAATTTTTATTCATGAGAAACAATATCTAAAAGCACATAAAGAAACTAGACATGATTTTTCATTGTGTCTACTATTGCTACATGTGAAGAATTACATTAAAATGAACTTCTAGTAACTATATAATCATTAATTCAAGAATTTTTTGATGCCTTCTAAGGTAAATTAGAAGGGCTTCTATGAATGAGATCCATTCAATATCAAATTAATTTCATGCCTAGAGCTACCATTCCAAATGAGAGAGCATATAGAATGAAATCACATTAGAGGAAGGAACTTCACAAGTAAGTAAAGTTGGTAAGTTGGTTATGCATTTTTTGTTGAAGTATCTCTAGCATGAGATTACAAGTTTAATTGTTAATTGTGCATACAACTGAAAATTCAACTAATAAGCTCATTCAATATTAGAATACTCTCTAATGGTTTCATCAAGTAGTATATTTTTCCTTATGTTGTTCTAGTTATTCTAGTGCCTAAGAAGGATACAGATGAAATAATATGTGTATTGATTCAAGGGTTGTGAATAGAAGTACAATCGAGTATAAACTTTCTATTCCTCATATGGATGATATTCTTGATGTTATGGCCAATGTTGAAATATTTTCCAAGATTGATTTAAAAAGGGGCTATCATAAAATTAGAATTAGACTAGGAGATGAATGAGAAATCACTTTTAAAACTTTAAATAATTTGTATGAATGGTTAATCATGTATTTTGGGCTTACCAATGCTCTAGCTATATTCATGAGGCTTATGCATGATGTTTTAAGAGATCTTATTGAAAAATTTCCTATTGTGTTCTTTCATGATATTGTTATCTACATTTCTAATAAAGAAGAGAATATACAACACTTGAGAATGGTTTGATTAAAGTTGCATGAATTTCAATCAGTGATTAATGCAAATAAGTATCATTTTATGATGAGGAAAATTATCTCATTAGGTCATGTTATCTCTAAGAATCAAGTTAGAATGTTGCCAAGTGAGTTCAAGGTAATCAAGGAATGGCCATCACCTAGAGATGTGCAATAGATGAGATCTTTTCTTGGTTTCACTAGTTTCTATAGGAGATTTATTAAAAATTTCAATTCTATTGCATGGTATATGCTATCATGTTTAAAGAAGAATTAAATTTGTGTGTGGGATGAAATAAAAGAGAATTATTTTCAAGCTTTGAAGGAGAAAATTTGTAGTACTTCAGTTTTGGTAATTTCAAACTTCTCCAAACTTTTTGAAGTCGAGGTGGATGCATGTGGACTTACTATCGAAGGTGTGCTTTCTCAAAAGTGTAACCCATTACATTTTTTTCTAAAAAATTGAATGAGTCTAGATAATAGTATAGTGTATATAAAAAAGAGTTATATACTATAATTCAAGTAATCAAGCATTGAAGATATTACTTACTAGCATCTATATTTCTTTTTATTACTAATCATACAATAGTTCAATTTTTAAATTTTCAAAAAAATTTAGTGCTAAACATATGAAATGGATTAAGGAACTTCAATAATTTCATTTTATCTTGAAACATAGAAATTCAGAGTCAAATGTTATTGTTGATGATTTGTCTAGGATTTATATTACTCATTTTTTATGTTGAGGTCAAAGGCTTTGATTCTTTTGTTTAGTTGTATCTAAATTATACTAATTTTTGTGATGTTTGGAAAGAATTAAATTCTCCATTATTAGGATAATTTGATAAATAGAATCCTAGTGGTAGCCAAATTTTAATTGTAATTTTGATCAGATTCAAAAGCAAGAATAATTGCCTTGTTTTAGCAAAATTATGGATCATTTTTTAACATGTAAAATGAAATTCATGGCCAACGCTATCAAAAAAGCTATGAATTTCATTATGCTAGTGTATTAGAGCTCAAAAGATAAAAACATTGCCAATTGCAACACAAAAGTCAAAAATGTTGGTGGCCCATACACTACAGGTTTGGGCTGTGAAAATAGTGAAATACGCTTTGTAACTACCCAGGACACTTGGTAGAACATGATTAACATAATAATGGCAAATGGTGATCTGTAAAAATAAGAATCAAGATTATTTTTGGGGACTTTTGGATCATTTGAGACTTCTCCAAACTAGAGACTTTTGGAGCAGATATGAGAGTATAGGGACATTCTTCATTACAATGCTGATCATCATGGGCATTTAGAACCTATTGCAGTGACATCTGGAAGTAGATTAAGTAAATTAAACACATTCAAGAGGACTATGAGACACACACATTGCCCATCCACAAGCTAGATTTTCATCACCATTATTTATGAAGACTTGTAGAACATTTAAAGTTGCACAATTTATATTATTTCATCATTGTACTTTGCAATTAATATAAATTTTATAGTTTATTTTTTTCATATTTTTTATTTTTTTCTGTATCATTTTTTGTCTTTGCTCACCGAGCTAGAGTTGGATCTACATTCACATGTTTTTACCCATTTTCATATATTTCTTTCAGTAATAGATTTTTAAAGTCCTTAGATTATTGGCAAGAATGCCTAAGGTGCCCCAGATCCTTTTGAGGTCAATGGATCTTGGGGTTAAAGCTATTTTGAATGGATTATTTTGGTTTTCTAGCATTGATTTTTTCTATCATTATAGTTTTCTAGTGCTAGAAGGATGGCCTCCACCTACCTTCTTCATCTCAATCTATCTACAAAAATTCTCTACCTATTTTTTCCCTACACATGAGCATATTTGACAAATTAAAAATTGTTCTAGGTTTTTTGTAACCTTAGTGTTTTACATTTCAACCAAATTTTCTTTTCATAGTTGCAAAAAATTAAAAATTATTATTTTCATAGTTGCAATGCATAGTGCTTTTCATCTTCCTTGCATTTATAGTTTTACAAGTTTGCTCTTGATTTTTTGTATTTGTGTTTTACTATTTTTTATCATATACGCTAAAGTCTTTTTCCATTTTTTCCTAGTTTTGTTCAAACACACTAGGCTAAAATATGCTATAGCCATTTTCCCTTCTATTTTTTTCTAGCACAACCTTACAAGTTATGCTCAAACAAGCTATAGCCTTCATACACTATAGCTATTGTATGCTACAAGCTATAGCCCTCATAAGCTATAGCTCTCATATGCTACAAGCTATAGCTCTCATATAGTACAACACTCACATGCTACAAGGCATAGCTCTAATACACTATAGCTTTCATATGTTACAAGCTATCAAATATGCTATAACCCATATACACTACAACCTATATATGCTACAAATCGTATATGTTACAAGCTCTTATATGCTACACCTCTTACAAGCTACAAGCTTGTCTTATATGCTACATCTCTTACAAGCTACAAGCTTTCCTTATACACTACAATTCAAACAAGGTACATGCTACAAGCTACAACTTATTTAAAATATTGAAGCCTTTACGATAGTTGCCCAATATCTTGGTCTTACATAGTTTATGCCTTTTGCATAAACTATTCTACCATACAACATCATTGTAATGGCCTCTAACCAAGAATCCACTTGTGTATATGATCCTAAGGACCTAGTTGTAATGAAGCATAGGTGGTCTCTTAGATGGTTAGGACTTAACCCAACTCATGCAAACATTGATGAACAATATTACAAGTTCATATGCACAAAAATCCAAGAGGGTTTATGTATCCCTTGTAAGGAATTCAACAATTTTAACAATTTTAGCTGGTCCTTTCAGAATGCAAATTCCACATGTATCACATAACCCATTTTTTTCAACACCCCTTTTATTTCATGAATCCCTATGCAAACCTCATTTTACATGTTTATTCCTTCTAAGTAATCAAACCCTTGCAGTCCATACTATTGTGTATTTCATAGCCACAGCCCCATGTCGTACAACTACCAGTCCAACCCTCAGGAGCACCCCAAGACCTATATCAGGCATTTTAACTAATTCAAGACCTTGCTGAGAAGCTACAAAAACTCAAAGCTAGTAAAACACAAATGGTAGATGATGAGTGGTGAGGTACCCCTACACTCAAACTTACGAATATGAGAATTTCATGCACGATCTAGTCAAAATCCACAGACGACCTAGTTGTGGTATTTAGATAGTTACTCGTTGATCGTAGTCCATTGTCTTTTCACCTAGACTAGTATATGCTTTATCATGTATGGTTTAGTCCAAAGTGAGGTGTATGATGTGGTTTCTAACCTAGTGCTACTCCTAGAGGCAATGGAAAATAAATTTAATTAAGCTAGGAGGAAAAGGGAGAGAGATTTAAGCTAATAAGAAGTGGGAGAGAGAATCTAAGCTAGCCTAAGTGTGATGGGCATCAATTCCTTAATCATCCATATACATCTTGGACCTCATGCACAACTACCATTGGGATTACCAAGCACAAATCCTAGGTACGCTACTGGGTTACCAAGTAGTCACACTTAAATGCTCGTGATTAAGTCATACTCATTCCACATTTAATAGAAGTTGAGGGTAGAGTAGTATTAATTAAGAAAGCAATTAAATAATTAAACTAAGTGAATGCTGTAATGATGAAGAAATCTTGATTTTTATTGCTAGTCATGTGCATGTCCAAGTATGTCACACTCAAATAAAGGTTCCATACAATTACAATCATCACACTATGGGCATGCACTAGGGGAAAGGGTTGAGAATAACTAAAAATGAACTAACTTCTATCTACTGACTGAAAACTAACTAACTCTAACTTCTTGCACCTACATGTGTATTTATAAGCTCTCACAGGAGTCACAATATCGTGTATCTGATATCACTTAGGTTACGAAATCACATACCTGATATTGTGGGTCAGATATCAGGGGTCCGATATCGAAGCCTACTAAATCATGATTCATCATACCCCCATGACTAAATGAAAACTCATCCTCAAGTTAAACAATGAGAATAAGGCCCATTGATTACATAGTGGATAGGTATGGGATTATTGACTGACTAGGAATTTATTCATGCCACAGTGGAGAATTGAATACAACAACATTGGGACATGGACACAAAAATTACAAAATCATAAAATTACAAAATTTCATGGAACTCATGTGGTTCTATGTGGTGGTGGCTCTTCCATAGGATTCTTCCCCTTGTCTTGTGCTCCACATTTTGGAATTTAACGGCTCTACAATAGTGCTTGAAGCCTTTCCTCTTCAGTTTGGGGGTCTTGTGCCATCCATGTTGATGCTCCAATGTTTGACAAAGTTGGCACCTCCCATGGACATAGTAGTTGTGGGAACATTTGATTTGCTTTAACATACTAGGCCACAAACAACTATCGTTCCTCCTCATAGGCTCTAGCATTGTCCCTGTACTCCTGGAAATATGTAAGCCATTGAGCCAAATTTGTTGCAACATCTTTCTGCCCTTGGTAGCTGGCATTAACCACCTCTAGTTCAGAATTTGTGACTTCTAGCCTTTGCAACATTTTCTTGTGCTCTGCAAATTTTGCTTCATATTTAGCGTAGGTGGCAACTACCTACTTCTTGAGCTCTATTCTCAGGTGTCCTGCTATCAACATGGCTAGATTAGCATACTGCAAGTTTGCTAATTCCATGTACTCTATGAGATCTTGAATCTACAAGTCCTAGCTTTTAAGCTCTGCCTAGTGGACAAATGCATATGTATCTAATATGACCTACCAATTAGTGTGTATAGCACTGAAGGTGTTGATGTGGGCCTTGGCCATATGGATCTCCTTCTCGATGACTTGCTTATACATCTCCACCTAGTCTCTGAAATGCTCCTTTAACTTTTCATGCCACTTGGCCTCATTTTGTCACACACTTATTTCAATGGTTGTTTTCTACTGGATTGTGCATACCTCCTCCATTGAGAGGGTTTGATTATCTTTGGCCAAACGATTCATGTCCTGGTTGACCTTCACCAACTGTTCTCATAACTGCTAAAATTTTTCTTCGAGAACATTCTTCTGTTTCTCCATAGTGGTCAACCAAAGATTATTAGCAGTGAGCTATTTATTCTCTTCTTGTAAGGCTCTAAGTGCCTTAGCGTGCACGTAGGTTTATGCTTGTGCCTTGGAGGCATCCCAATTGACCTTCTCCTTCTTCTCTACCACTCTTTTATTGTTCGCTAGTAGCTTATTAAGCTACTCCATCTTGAAAGTGTCTAGTTGGTCTACAAGAACAAACTGAGATGGGTCCCATTGTGTAACTTGTAGGGTAATGAGCCTCTTTTGGAGTCTTGCCAACTCTGCTTTCATGTGCTTGGTCATGGTCTCTACCATGACCAGCTTCCCTTTGGTGGAGATAAGGTTTGATTGTGCTACCATGACATCTTATGGAATGTCAAACAACGACATCATTACTTGTCCTATCTGCAACAATCGATCAAGGACATCCTCATGCTCTGCAAGAGTCATTAAGGGACCAACCAGAGTTTGAGCATCCCATGCTCCTATGAAATTTATCGGTGGCACAACAGGGATGTTGAAAGATTCTTTAATGTGGTCTGTGACCACTTCTATAGCTCCTATTACATCTTGGTGCTACATGGCCACATTGTGGCCACTTCACCTATTTCCAATTATACCTAGAAAGACATAGTGTTCCCTAAAATCTGTTGTGACCAATGGGTCTCCCCTCCTCCTATTTAGATGGACATATTAGCCCATGCACAATCAATAGAAACTATGGGTTGTATGGTGTCATTGATGACCTAGAAGAGATTGGCATCATCACGACTTCCCCAACTAACCGTCTCAGCAATGGCCCTGAGATGGCTCATCGATGGTTGATGATCCTATGGTGGTGGTGGCAGTTGGTCTCACTGACTTGTGCTAGGCCCTACTTCTTTTTGTTGACTAGGCTTGGTGCTTGGAAGTTGATTGGGACCTGTAGTTTGAGTTGCAGTGGATCCCACCGTCTAGTCTTGCTCTGCCTCTAGTGTCTCATTAGCACTTTTTCTTGGGGTTGGTGACTTCAATAATTCAATGAATGAAGCATTTTGGGCTCTTTTTGGGACATCATTGGTGTACCCCAAAATTTCATCATGCTTGTATAGCTTCTTGATGAGACAATGAAAGGGAAACAAAAACTTCTTTGTCTTGTGTTCTTTAAACCACCTCAAGATCTCCATGAGATACAGATGAGGAAGGTTAGTATTAATCTTTCCTATCAATATAACACTTCCTCTTGCCACATATGTTGAAATTCTGTTTAATCCTCTTGTGGGAAAGATGTGATAAGTACCAATCTTGAAGTATATCCTTTCCTCCAATGTCAACTCTCCATATGTCTTATCTTCTTTGACATATGACCTCTTCAACCAAATCTTTTATGCATCAGCATCAGAGTGAGCGGGTAGGTGAGCAACTTTTGGACCTGTATTAGAAAGGTTTAACACTTCTAAAATGGCCTTGATAGAAAAATCAACAAATACACCACCATTGTCAACTACAGTGCCTTCTTCCTTATTGTGCCAAAATTGGTACATTTTTCCTAAGTACCAGGCACCACTTTTAGAAAGGATAAACCATAATGGGGACCCTTTGAGTTGGTCCCTAATAGCCTCAGGAGTGAATTCTATGAAAGGTATGAAGTTTAATTCCATGATCATAGCTGTCGACATGGACCTTTCTTGGATAGCTTGGACACACTTCAGGGACAACATGAGGTGTTGTCCCTATTTAGGCACTTTAGTAGCTCCTCCTTCTACCTGTCTCGACTACACAATAGCAAGAGTCTCTTGATGAATGTTAAATGATTGCACCTCCTACTCTACACGTTGCTTGGGAGACACTTATCCTCTTCCTCTCCTGGGTTTCTTGGACACACCTTAAGAGGGTCCTTCTTATTGTCCGTGTTTTGGGGGCCATCTACAATCACATGAGACTGACCATTAGTAAGGTTGTTTACAAAATTTAAGTTATACCTTACTTCTGCCTTAATGAATTTGTTTCTTATTTTGTGTGATTTAGAGTTAAAAAATCTTGTGGTAATGTCCCCTAAAATTTTTAATATTGGGCCCTCTTTGATTAGGTGGCTTCAAAATTTTAATTTCCTAGTATAGGTAAGGAGATGAGATTGTTTTTGGCAACATGTTTATTATTTTTATAATCAATTACCCTTTATAGTATCCTTCAGACAATGAAAAATTTCAAAACATTTATACGCAATTTGGAGTGTACCCCTCCCCCATGACTAAGCTAAACACTCTGGGTTTAGGTAGGTTCGAACGAAATGAAAATTGGAGCATTAGTGAGTGAGTTATGGCTAGTAGACCAAGAGGTGCACGAGTCACAAGTTGTAGAAGAAAACTTAAAAAACTCCTCCCATGTGAATAGTTGAGAATGATGTTCACATGCGAGGGTGGGGGGGATCCATATATATAGTTTTTGAGGATGCGATAACGTGGCCCCAATATCACGTCCAACCTGATATCTCGACCCAACGAAAATAGGGTACGTAGGAAAATCAATAAATTTCTAAAATTCTAAACTCAAAAATGAAAGACTTGAGGTTGGTGTAAAAGGTCCAGGGTAATATTAAATAGTCCTAAAGGCACAAAAAGTATAATGGTGTAGAATCTGGCAATGAAATGCATGAATCGGATGAGGAGAAAGGACATATTTTGATACATAGGAATATTTGAACCAGAAGGATGATGAGGGAAAGAGTATTGTAATACTTGGAGGGTATAAAATGATGTGATGGTGATGTGTTATGAGTGCAAATTACAAAAGTCACATAAGTGGGTCCTCCCCAATGCAGGTTCCAACCTATAATGCCCTTGCGTAACCACACCTCAAAATGTTCGTAGGCATTAGAAGGGTTAAATGTAATCTACACAAATGCAATAAAACACCCACATGTAGATACCAATGTGACAAGATATGAATTCCATGCTACCCAAGACACAAGTCAAAATTACAAGAACAGTGAGATGAGGTGAATTATAGAAGGGATTGCAGAGATTGATACATGAGGTAACTAGCCTAGGGCATAATGAATCCTTAGTGTAAGGCATGATTAATGTGTCATTAACCTATCACTTAAAAATTAGGACCAAGTTTATTCCTCTGATTAGTGACATCACATTGTTTCATCCCAATGATAGACAACAATGAGAGCATCATGACAGCAAGGCATACGATCACTTGATGTTTTGTACAAGGGATGAGTGATTCTTGCTTTGTGGCACTTTTGTTTGTGTTTTCTTTTTCTTTCTTTCTTTCTTTCTTTTTTTTTTTGAAATGCTTAATCCAGAGAAGCCACCTACCTTCAGGCATGGGTACATGTCTTTCCAGTGGAACCCCCTAGAATAGCATTGGGTTTCTTGATTGAGTGCCTTTTTATTACTCTTACTCCCATTTTTTGTTAGATCTACAAGGATCTTAGTAAAACCAAACTGCATGATAACTCCCATGGATGTCACCAAAGAGAATCCACAAGTCCCCTTGATGTTACATGCTAGCCATTCCTGCTTAGTCCATCATTCTTTGCTCTAGGTATAATGAACACAAGATTACTTTAAGTTTTAATGATTAGGAATATCATTGTACCTAGGGTAGAACCTCTTATTAATAAAATGGGTGGATGGATGTTGTGGGCTCACTGTTTAAGTAATTAGTCACCTGAGACTTGATAGCATAGAACAACACCTCAACTAACGAGTCACATGAGTGTTTTATTCATAGATGAGATTACTCATAAAAAAACAATAAGACAAAACAATAAATTGAAAGATGAAAAACTGGAAAACAAAAAATTGTAAAATTAATAAAAGGAAAACATTTATTAATTTTGTTGTTGTTAGAATGGGGGATACCCCCCATAACTAAATAGTTGAGCATGGCTAGAATTAATAAATGGAAGGTTAGGATCCTTGCATGTGGAAATATTGGGACCCGATCATACTCACCCCATTGGGGTTCACACACTTGATTAGAGTTGACATAGTGGGGCAAGTTATAAGATGTGGTTAATTTATAAGGAGTTGACCCACTATGGTACTTGGGACTGTAAGATTGTATGCAAGGATTAACAGGTCTCCCCATGTGAAAATATTCATTGGGCCCCATGGTTGTTGGAGTATTGAGTGGTGGCTCTGATAAGGTAACACAAGGCGTTGGGTTCGAAGAGGAAGATGCACCATAGTGTTGGACTTGTGCTAAGTTAGTGGATGTAGTGGTTTCTGAACTGTGGTGTCCCTTTCTATGGTCACGTCTAAAGAAGGAACGCCTATGATGTTGTGGAGGATCCCCACTGCAGTTGGTAGTGGTAGCACAAGTAATGTTTGTGAGTCAATGCTATGGTGCAAACCCTTCGAGTACAATTAGTGGCGATGTAGAAGGAGGTGAAAGATAAGAATGTTGAAATTAAGGAGAAGTGTTAGGTACCCAAGGTGATGGTCCTATTGGTAAGGATACAGTTGATAGTATTGAGGAGAATAATAATAATGTGGTGAGATAAAGGATGTTGACCCAATTGGGAAAATAGGATGTTGAACTTGATAAGCACTTGGGTTTGGATGGTATGAAGGGTGTAACCAATTTGGGAATGGCCTCCCCCACTACTAGGATTGTTGCCACTATGATTGAACACAGTATTTCTGCATGAACTCTGGATGTAACATTCTTCCCCAATGCTCATTTAAATGTGACAAGATTGGGCATTGGCCCTTGGGATGATCGAATAGGCAAATGTTACATTGATACGTATGATTGGCACTTAAGTTCTTATTCTCTTCAACCCTTCTTTATGATTGTCTAAAGGTGTTTTGTCCTATTTCCTAGTTCATCATAACTCTATCTCCAATAATGTTGGCATATTCTCCACATTTTTCATGTATCCATTCCATCATCCTATGCCTCATCTTCATCCAATGATTGTAGTACTGGCAAATATGGTTCCACCTCCTTGCAGTGAGTTGATTTCTCCTCTTCATAATCATGGGCCCTTGTTGATTTTTGGGCCTATTGAGATTTTTTAGCATTCTCCCATTTAGCCATTTCTCCTTCTTCCTTTGCTACCCACTTGATAAGCTCTTGGAAATGATGGGTTCGTAGCTCATATAGTTGACCTTGGGCGTACATCCCTAGGGTCTCTCTTGTTTCATTGTGGAGCCCATCCTTGATATGATACATTAGCCTTTCCTCAAAGAACCCATGGCCTAGGCAGTTGTTTAACAGTTAATAATATCTTTCTAAGGCCATGTCCAAGGGTTCATGTTTCCCTTGTTTCCACTCTTGGATTTGTCTCCTCAAGGCTGACACTCTTGCATAGGTTTGATATCTTTCATTAAATAGTTCTACCATTGTTGGCCATCTATGAATTTTGGTTTTAAGGATCTATACCATACTTTTGTGTGGTCAATGAGTGTCATAGGAAAGAGCTTAAGTTTTTACCATCCATTATCCATGTTATTCCATGCACAGGCATCATGGAAGGCTTGTAGATGATGTTGTAGATCTAAATCGTAGCATCCTGAAAAGTTAGGAAAGTTGTTTAAATCCAACCTAGGTAAATAGCTTTCCTTGTGATGCTTGTGAGATATTCGAATAGCCTCTTGTATTTATGTTAGGCTTGTAGTGGCCAGTAGGGGTTCATTGTCACCAGGTATGTTAGGCATTTGTGAGTTGGGATGATTTTGTCTTTGTTTATGTTCATAGGAGACCCCTACAATAGATTGGGTACTCCAAAATTCATCTTCATCATTATATAATTCATTGGTTATCCAATGAATTGCCTTATTAGTCATTGCATTATCATAGTCTTGTGAGAGAGACATTGTTGTGAATCGTGTATGACTTAATTAAAATTAATTTCTTTCTAAGAGATATATCGTGAATGCTTTGTTACAGCAATCTTGTATGATATAACTAATCTAGATAACTAGCACTATCCTCATCAACAACGCTAATGATGAGTGGCAAGGTATCCCTACACTCAACCATATGAATACAAGCATTTCACACACGATTGAACCAAACTTCATAGATGGACTAGTTGTGGTATCTAGATAGTTACTCGTTGATCACAATCCACTGTCTTCCCACCTAAACTAGTATATGCTTTGTCACATATGATTTAGTCCAAAGTGAGGTGTATGATGTGGTTTCTAACCTAGTGCTACTCCTATAGGTAATGGAAAATAACTTTAATTAATCTAGGAGGAAAAGGGAGAGAGAGTTAAGCCAATAGGAAGTGGGAGAGAGAATCTAAGCTAGCCTAAGTATGATGAGCATCCATTCCTTAATCATTTGTACACATCTTGGGCCTCGTGCATGACTACCACTAGGATTACCAAGCACATATCCTAGGTACGCTACTGGGTTACCAAGTAGTCACACTTAAGTGCTCATGATTAAGTCATACTCATTTCATGTTTAATAGGAGTTGAGGGTAGAGAAGTATTAATTAAGAAAGAAATTAATAATTAAACTAAGTGAATGCTGCAATGATGAAGTAATCTTGATCTTTATTGCTAGTCATATGCATGTCTATGTACGTCACACTCAAATAAAGGTTCCATACAATTACAATCATCACACTGAAGGCATGAATTGGGGGAAAGGGTTGAGAAAAACTAAAAATGAACTAACTTCTATCTACTAACTAACTCTCCGACTCCTTACTCCTACATGTGTATTTATAGGCCCACATAGGAGTCATGATATTTTGTATCTAATATCGCTTCTTAGGTCACGACATTGCGTACCTGATATCGTGGGTACAATATCAAGGGTTCGATATCAGAGCCTACTGAATCATGATTCATCAGTAGAGGTCATGGACTTCTACTAGAATGATCCCATTAGTTCCTTCATTCCTCAAATAGCATTACCCATGAATGTGCCTATCTTAAAATTCATCAAATACAATGATGAAGGAGACCCTAATGTACATCTTATCACATTTTATTCCAAGTGCCTTCTATTACAAGCTTTGCCTTACACAATGTTACATATTTTCCCAATTTCTTTGATAGGCAAAGCTTTAGATTAGTACCAAACCTTACCTAGAGATTTCATCTTTTCCCTTGAAGACTTGATAAACCAATTTGGTAACTACTTAAAATACAATCTAAACCTAGATACAACATTGGACCAACTTATGAAACTGAGGTAGGGCCACTTGTACTAATTCAAAGGTTTATTCAAAGATGAAATACAACCCTAAATGAAATTCCCAAGTTCATTTCTAAAATCCACCTTTTAGTCATCTTCAAGGAAGTAGTTAATGACTTCATCAAGTTAAAACCCTATTACTTCAAGGAAGCCTTTTCACAAATTAAGAACATTGAAGAGGGTGTTGAGGTTAGCAACAATTTGGTTTATGTGGCCTACAAAAATCAATACATGAGAAGGAATAGAGATAAAACTAAGCCAACATAATCAACCATGGCCATTAAAGCAAAAGATGCAAAACAAACAAAAGGGAAAAAGTCTCCACCATGCAACACATCTTCTAATCCTTTGCAATTATCTATGTCATATACTTCCAACCAACCAAGGCTAAACTTTGAGCATAGAGATTGGTCAAAGTACACTAAGTTGCCCATGAAATTGTATGAGCTTTTGGAATAGTTATTTAAAAG
>MNCI01026065.1:179491-195215 GCA_015680685.1 Gnetum montanum
AAATATCTTTGAAATCTAGTGTAGGAGGTAGGGTGTGTTAACAAATCTACACTTGTCCTTTCCAATATATTTGGTCCATAACAAATGCTACTACAATGTCTCTTTGTCATCAAAAATTAATGTTAAAAAGGCTACAAAATCTACCAAAACTCATCTATTAAGTTGGCAAAAATTTTTTTGTTGCTTTTGTTGCTTCTAAGTCATCTTCTATCTACCAAAAGATGTGCCTAAATGGATCTTTAAATGGTGTTGAAAATTGACTTAAATAGGCTTTCAATTTGCTATTACTAGGTTAGTTACATTTCCATATGCTTTATAGACCATTACATAGTGTTTTTGGATCCATTTTATGGCTTAAAATTGCAGCGTATGGATCACTAGCGTTTTTGACTTTTCCCATCACATTTGGTAGCATTTTTGAATCATTTTCATGATCAAAAACTATAGCATATGGGCCACCAACGTTTTTGGATTTTTCCATCACATTTGGTAGCATTTTTTAATCATTTTCATGACACAAAACTATAGCATATGGATCATCAACATTTTTTATCTTACTACAATTGGTAACATTTCTAACATTTTGCCTTAAATATGATGGCATAATGAAATTCATAGCTTGTGGGTCATTAATTTTATTTTACATGTTAAAAATGATNCAGGTTGTAGGATTTATTTTGGCCATATCATTTCTTGTTTCTCTCAACTTGTTCTCAAATTTAGCACTTAAAAATTTGTATTTATATGTTTTTCCTTATTTTTGCTTAACATGCCCAGTAATAGATTTTCTANATGGAATGAATTTGATATTAGATAATGGCTACATTGGTTATCAAAGAGTAGTCACATGGGATAATGAAGAATTCCAAATGTGTTAACATCACAATTAGGGCATAGTGATGACATGTTTTACTAGCTGACGAGGTCTTCATGCTTCGTGCTTGAATTATTGGTTAGTCGATGATGTTTAGAGCAACTAGCACTTTGTCATATTCTTCTTTGGCCACTTGAATTGTCCATTTTTAAGAGCCATGTATTTCATTTTAGGATACATTGGCCTCTTATATTTCTTGGCTTTTTCTCTCCTCTTCTTTTTTTGTGGGAGTGAAGCCTTCATTGGGTTTTGTTGCCAAGGCTGCACTTTTGTTTTATTTTCTTATTGTTAGAAGAGTCTAGAGATTCAATGAACTTTTTAACTAAGCATGTTAAGAATGTCACATGGCCATGGTGCATGAATATCAAATAGTGATCTCCATTGTTAGCATAGTAAGGAAGCCTAAAGTTTGGTTATGGGTTTATGGCTTAGAAGGGGCAACAAAGATGATATGAGGTAGGTGCTATTGGAAAGGTTAAATAGGCTAGTTGAATCTCATGTATAGAGATCACATGGTAACTCCCTACTACGATGATTTGCACCCCTACAATGACTTAAAGCTCATCTTACAAACACAACTCTAAGAATATAAGCAAACAAGTCAAAGTATACATGTGACTACAAGAGGTTACAAGAAAGTATAGGCCATCATGAGATACAATTGGTGGAACATGAGAACTTTATATTTTATTATATAGATTCATACAAAGTTTTTAGTGTTTTGAGATGCTAACAAAATAGAAGGTTACATAGGCTTGCTTATTATAGGCTACTCAGGTCATCGATGCCAATCACTCCTTTGAAGCTACAAGCCAATAGGTCAATGTTAGATATAGTAACGCTTGAGATAGGAATGGTTGAATGAATTGATTAATTCATTTCCATTCATGCCCACCAATCTAAATGCTCTATTTTCATAGTCATTGGTGACCAAGAAAGGTCCTTCCTAGTTGATTGAAAATTTTTTCGCATATTTGCGAACGATCTTAAGAACAATGTCTCCTTTCTTGACTTTTTGCTAGTTAGGATCATGATGATATTGTTGTTTTTGCTTCTCTTGATATCTTTTGATGTTGATAATCATTTTTATTTTTTGCCCTTTTACTAAATTAAGGTCAATGGTATGTAGCTTTTTGTTCTACTCATCATTGATGTAGTCAGATAGAGCTACCCTCAAGGTTGGAACCTAAAATTCAAGAGGTAAGATAGCTTCAAATCCGTAAACTAGTCTATATGGTGTGGCATTGGTTATACTTCAAAATATTGTCCTATAGGCCCAAATGCATACAAAATTTGTCCATGCCATCTATGTTAGCCATTGTTTAACATTTCCTTTAGGAGGTTTATGATGACCTTGTTACTAGCTTTAGCTTGACCATTGGCTTGTGGATAATAAGGTGATGAAAAGGAGTGCTTAATGCTTAAATCATTAACAAAGTACTTGCATTTTTTATATACTAAACTATGGTATGGTATCTATGATAATGGTTAAGGATAGGCTAAAATGGATTACTATGTTGTCTAGGACAAATTTACAGACTTGTGACATTGTTTTCCTCAAAGAAATAGCTTCAACCCACTTTGTAAAATACTTAGTTGTAATTATGATGAAGCTACGTTCTATAGAGGATTTAGAAGATATTGATCCAATTACATTAATTTTCCATCATTAGAATGGCCATGTGATTTGAGTACTGTGTAACTCAACTAGTGGCACATGTATTAAGTTGTTGTATTATTAACAGATGTTACAAGTCTTCAACTTCTATAGGTAGTTAATTTTCATATAGGGCCAATAGTATCCTAGGCATATAATCTTAGCAATCATGCTCTATGTCCTATATGTCTTCCACATATTCCATCATGTACCTTTTTAAAGATTATATGGGCTTCTGGTTTACTCAAGCATACTAATAATACATCATCGTAGGACCTGAAACACCTCAAAAACACTTCTATGGACTGAGAACTTAGAAGGGGTGTTTTAAATAAGTTCCCCAAATTAAATAACCAAGACAACAAAAACTACACATAATTTTTATATGATTTTCCAACTTGGGTATGTCAACACTCAGAGGGTAGAATCCTTACATACCTTTAGACTTTGTTCCTTCAAAATGTGGTTTATAGGGGATCACAACATTTACAAAATATGAGCTCCCCACTAGAGCATTTCGTCATTGTGAACACACTCAACCACACAAGGTCTTGACAAGCTCAACAAAGATGCCTTTGTGTAAGAAGCACATCAACCTCGCAGGGATTACAAGAAGAGAAAAAAAGTCAAGGAGAGTATGAGAGAGGTAGTAGGGTTGCTGGTAGCCTGCTACCTCCCCCATAGTTCGGGGGTCATGGGGGCACAAGGGATCCTCCACTCCTTGTGTCTTCGAAACCATACTGGCATGGCAGTTCCATGTATTAGTAAGAGGAGGCTACGACCTACCTCATTATCCCACTCGGTAGGACCTTACCTGGGAGGGTTGCGTAGTTTAACTCTGCATTGGGGAGTTTTTACCGAGTGTGTCATGGGGGGTGCTATGGGATGTTGCATGCACCCCTTGGAGCACGACACCAACTACCAACACGTAGTGATGAATCTAGAGGGTTCAGCTAGTAGTCCCCGTGGTGTCCATGTGAGTGGAGCAAGGGAGTGCTATCTGGCTTGTTAGCATATCACGAATATTTTTTATGAAACACCACTCAGGAGACATGCTAACACTAACACATCATTTGTTGGCATGTGTTTTAGGATTGTTGATTGCCGAGGCATATTCCTCTTGAGTTTTGTCCCAAATTAGAATCTTCTTGGGAAACTCTTGGGGTTCCAAACAATGTTCTTAGGGACAACATTATTACAGATGGTATTAGAGCCTCACAGTTTTAGTTATTGGTAAAATTTTCTCGCTAAGTGGGCACCAGGGTTCGTGGTTTGTGAGGTTTCTGTTTTCACCATTCTCAACTTCTGCTAGCCACTCCCTTGGAGGGTGGCCTTGTGCTAAAGCTCCCTTTAGCAAACATGGAGCCTGGAGAACCGAGTGACATGGCTGATGTTCAAAAAAATCCAAAAATTGAAGCTGAAATAGAACTTGGTCAAGATGAGACTAAGTTTCAAATGTTATGGGATCATGTCAAGGTAATTGATGAGGCCTTAGCCCATCTTGGTCTAGAGAACGTGGATGCGATCCATCACATTCTTAAAGATGTTGACTTTCCACAAGAAAAGATGAATCTTCACTCCAAGGATAGGTTGAAATTGGTAGAGGCTAAGGTTTTGATCTTGGAAGGTCATCTGGATCACATGATCAACCTCTACAAGGATCCATTCAGATCCTTGGAAGAGGCACAAAAAAAAGCATCTTTGGTTGAGGACCTAGTTGGTTGGGTGAAAGTTCTGGAGGATGCCCTAGTGGGGGTAAATCAAGAACTATCTAATTTGAAAATTGAAAATGCCATCCTGAAATCCTCCTTAGCAGGATGCTTGGTAGATGAGCTAGTAGCGACAGCCTGTATCAAAGCTAGAGAATCGAGTTCTTATGATGGTGAGAGAAATGATGCTAAAATCGATGCCTTGCTTCATGATGCAGAGATGTACCTAAATACCGGGGGTGTTCCTGCAACCCAAAAGGTCTCCACAGCATCACAATTTCTCATAGGAAGTGCTAAGCTATGGTGGCTTAGCCTCCTTCGTGCCCAAGAAAAGGGCACCACAACAGAAAAGATCAAGACATGGGACAGCTTTAAGGCTGCATTGATCAAACAATTTCATCCTGGGAACTCTAAATGGGTCACTAGAACCAAGCTAGAGACCCTAAAACATTTAGGAAAGCTTGAGGATTATATCAATAGCTTCCAAGAGCTCATGTTGCTGATTCCTGATATGGGAGATCAAGATCATTTCTTCAAATTTGTAAATGGGCTACAACCATGGGCGCAGATGGAATTGTGTCGAAGAGGCATTGACTCCCTCACGGAGGCTATTGCGGCTGTTGGCACTTTTCTGGACTTCAAGGCAATGAAGCCAGATAAGGGCAAGCTTGGGAAGGATAAGCATGGCATGCCCTCCCACTCTCATAGAATAGATACAAGATCCATCAAAGGTGGAAATACCTTCAGATCAGTTCAGCAAGGTAGTCACTCGATTGGTGGTCCTCTAGGGAACCAAGGCTCCCAACAAAAATGTAAGGATACAGGGAGCAAGTGGCAACCTGGGGCCAAGAAGAATTAGTTTACAAGAGGCGCCTTTAAGGGGCCAATTCAGTGCTTCTTGTGTCTTGTAAATCACTTGGCGCAAAATTGTCCCCTAAGTTCAGGAAGGATTGATAATAGGCAAGGGCCAACTCCTAGGAAACAATTGATGGCACTCGATTATCACCCTAACCCATGCCTTCATATCACTAATGGAAGCACATCGGGGGAATAGCAAAGGCTAGCGATGATGATGGAGTTATCAGACATGGTTACAAAGAGGTCAGGAGCTGGAAACTCCCAAAATCCTAATCCTGATACTCTACATTAGTTTTAGTTGGCCCCAATCATTGTGAGCTCGAGTTAGCTAAGTGCCCTCATTGATAATGGGGCTAGTCACAATTACATGGTTCCAGCCATGGTGAAAGACTTGCAACTAAAGATGGAACCTGTTCAAGCATCCTGCAAGCTGGCCAAGTTCAGACCCCTTCGGTGCATTGGGGTTGTCGTGGTGTCCCCATTCGAGTGGGCTCATGGCAAGGAGTGCTAGATTTTTTAGTTCTATATATGGACTCCTTTCAGTTCATTTTGGGCCAAGAATTTTTATGCAAGGCCAAAGTTTTCATAGCTCCACATTTGGACCTACTTTTTATTTCACATGAAAGCTCCCCATGCATTATTCAAACTCATGGAGCACAGATGGGAAAGGATGAGGACGCTAGCCCCCAGATTGTGTCACCAATGATGATAAAACACTTGGCCAAGGATCCTACCAGGAAATTTCTGCTAGCTATGCAAATGGGTGATCCTTCTAAGGCTTGTGGATCCCAAGCTATTGTTGATCCATGCATAGCACAAGTGCTCGATAAGTTTAAAGATGTGATGCCACCTAAACTGCCTGGTAGTTTGCCACCTCGAAGAGTAGTGGACCACAAAATCGAATTGCAGCCTGGCACTGATCCTCCTATCCAAAGGCCATACCGGTTAACAAGACTAGAATTGGGGAAACTGAAAAAGTAGCTGGAAGGTTTAATGTCCAAGGGATACATTCGTCCCTCAAAATCCCCTTATGGGGCACCGGTGCTATTTGTTACCAAGGAGGATGGAACGCTACGGCTCTGTTGTGATTATAAACTACTAAATAAACACACGATCAAGAACAAGTATCCACTGCCACTCATTTTTGACTTGTTTGATCAATTGGCAAGGGCTCGATATTTTACTCGACTAGACCTCAGATAAGGATACTACCAGGTTCGCATTGCAGAAGGGGACGAAGCAAAAACTACATGTGTAATGTGGTATGGGTCATATGAATGGACCGTAATGCCTTTCAGGCTTTACAATGCACCGGTTACATTTTGTACCTTGATGAACGAGATATTTTGACCCTTACTAGATAAATTTGTGGTCGTTTATCTTGATGACATCTTGATTTATAGCCAGTCAATGGAGGAACATGCCCTCCACCTACAAATGGTCCTTGAGAAGCTACAAGAAAATTGACTATATGTTAAGAAAGAAAAATGTGAATTCTACTGCTTGGAGCTAAAATTTTTGGGGCATCTCATGGGGTATGGGCAGGTAAAGCCAAATCCGAAGAAGGTATGCACCAATGGCCCACTCCCACTAATGTGCATGAGGTCAGACAATTCATGGGGTTAGCTACTTTCTATCAAAAATTCATCAAAAATTTCTCAGGAATTGCTACTCCTCTAACCAATCTGCAAAAGAAAGAAGTTGCATGGGAGTGGGACACAAATTGTCAAAAAGCCTTCAAAAGGATCAAAGAGCCTTTAACCTTCCATCTATTGTTGGCATTGCCCAATTTCTCGAAACCCTTTGAGGTTCATATGGATGCCAGTGACAATGCAATTAGGGGCGTCTTGCTACAAGAAGGTCATCCTGTCGCTTATGAAAGCTAGAAGCTGAATCAAGTAGAGCAGAGGTGGCCAATCCATGAAAAGTAAACGTTCTCTATTGTCCATTGCTTGAGAGCATGGAGACACTACTTGCTGGGAAGTCATGTCCTCGTGAAGACGGATAACCTGGCCACTAACTACTTGATGAATCAAACGAAGCTGAGGCCTAAACAAGCTCGATGGTTGGCCATGTTGTCTGAATTTGATTTGCAATTGACTTACCATCCTGGAAAGGAGAACATGGTGGTAGATGCATTGAGTTGCTGTCCTCAACCTGCCTCTCAGCTCTTTTCCATCATTGGGCCACAAACTTCACATGTTTAATGTGATGAAGTGTTGTTGGCTAGAATTCAAGATGGTTTGAAAAGGGACCCCCATATCATTGATTTAATGAAGCTCATAGAAACTAGGCAAGCACCATAGTTCAAAATGAGGGATGGACTGGTTTGGTTTCGGGATAGTCGGATATGCATTCTAGATTGGGATGGCCTACGCAAGGAGATCATCTGAGAATGCCATGACACATAGTGGGTAGGGCACCCTAGATAGCAAAGGACCTTGGCTCTCATTGAGAGAACCTTCTTCTAGCCAAAAATATATTGAGATGTGATTGCTTATATCTAGAAGTGTTTGGTGTGCTAGCAGGATAAGGGGTCTATGGAGCGTCCAGGTGGTCTTCTGCTACCCTTCGAAATCCTCCATTTCCATGGGCTACAGTGTCTACGGATTTCATCATGGGATTGCCAAATATTCAGGGTTTAAGCAGCATTATTTTTGTGGTGGACAAATTCTCTAAATTTACCATATTCATTCCCTGTTAATCATAGTGTTCAGCTAAGGACACAGTAGCATACTATTTTGATAGGGTGGTTCGATATTTTGGGTTACCCATGAGCATCATTTCATATCATGATCTATGCTTCACAAGTGCTTTCTACCAAGCACTATTTGGCATGATTGGTACCACCCTCAAATTGTCAACAAGCCTTCATCCATAAACCGATGGGTAGATGGAATGGATGAATTGGGTACTTGAAGAGTACCTTCATCACTATGTTTGTAGTGACCAAAAGAATTGGCCATTTCTATTAGGGATTGCCTAGCTAAGCTATAACATCCAGAAGTCCTCAGCTACTAGGTTTTCTCCTACAGAACTAGTAATGGGGAGGTAGCCCATTACCCCTCATATGGTCTCCCCCTTGTTGTAGGGTTGACATCCCACAGTAGATGAATTCTTGAAGAGGTGGTCTGAAAATGTTGATACAGCAAAGTATCATCTAGAGAGGGCAGTGCAACGAATGAAAAAATATGCTGATCGAAAATGCCAACCTCGTGAATTCAAGGTGGGAGATTGGGTCCTCCTGAAGTTGGACCCACGTCAGTTTAAACCGAAACAGGGAACTACCTCTAAGCTAATGAGGTAGTATGATGGTCCCTTCTGGATCATTGATAAAATTAACCCTGTAACATATAAGCTTCAACTACCAATCAATATGGATTAAGTCCATCCAGTTTTTCATGTCAGCATGCTAAAGCCATTGCCAGATGGGTTCCCATATCTGGAGAGAAGCCTCTCAATCAGAGAGTGACCTTGTATACGATCTATACAATGAAAGAGAGCAAAATGCATTGAAAACTTCTGGACCACTAGCCATGGGGAAGATTTGAAAGTGGAGTTCCTCATCCACTAGAAACATCGCCCTGACTCAGACAATAGATGGGAACCACTAGAGCACTTGAGGTCCCAGGAAAACTTGATCCTGGACTTCTGTAGGGAGCAAGCAATTGACCTCCCACCTTGGCTGCTCCAATGATGGATGGAGAAATCTCCCATGTGAAATAAAATCAGAAGAGGCATGACATGTGGTGCCTTATGGGATTCGAGAGTGAATTCCTATGGGAGTCAGCCTCAAACAGGGGAGGAAGGTGCCTGGAGCCATTCAAAGTGCTCTATAGGCGATGGGGCTTAAGATTCAAAGGGTGTTGAACTTATGACCCCTAGATCTTTGGATCAAATGAGTTAGGGGATGCCCTGGAACTCATGGATCCCTAGGTCAGTGCATTCTATCATGTTGCAATGATAGACCACTTGATGTCCTCCCATAGCTTGGCATTTTAGGCTAGTTATGGAAGGATGGACAGTCCAAGTTTTGAGGAGTGATTCTCTTGACTTGGATGTCAGATGCTAGGATGAGTCTAGGTCCTAGGAAGACAATCGAGTTCAACAAAAATTATTTATGGCCTTAGGCCCTAGTAGTTGGACCTTCCAAAACCAAAGATCCCTTCAAATTGACTCAGAATAGCATGGGCGTACTTTCCTGGAATTGATGGAATTCTCCCTTGGTTTTGATGTAGTAGCCTCACAGGTTACCCAGGCCATGCTCTGAGGTCGTCGCTCATTTTAAGTGGGGGAGAATTGTGAGAGAGGTAGTAGGGTTGCTGGTAGCCTACTACCTCCCCCACGGTTTGGGGGCCGTGGGGGCATAAGGGGTCCTCTGCTCCTTGTGTCTTCGAAACCATCCTGGCATGGCAGTTCCATGCATTAGTAAGAGGAGGCTACGACCTACCTCATTACCCCACTCGGTAGGACCTTACCTAGGAGGGTTGCGTAGTTCAACTCTGCGTTGGGGTGTTTTTATCGGGTGTGTTATGGGACGTGCTATGGGATGTTGCATGCACTCCTTGTAGCGCGACACCAACTACCAGCACGTGGTGATGAATCTGGAGGGTTCAACTGGTAGTCCCCGTGGTGTCCATGTGAGTGGAGCAAGGGAGTGCTATCTAGCTTGTTAGCGTATCATGAATATTATTTATGAAACACCGCTCAAGAGACATGCTAACACTAACACATCGTTTGTTGGCATGTGTTTCAGGATTATTGATTGTTGAGGTGTATTCCTCTTGAGTTTTGTCCCAATTCAAAATCTGCTTGGGAAACTCTTGGGGTGACGAACAATGTTCTTAGGGATAATGTTGTTACAGAGAGAGTGTAATTCACTTCACAAATTTCTTGCAATAAAGCTCTCAATAAATACAACAATTCATAAATGATGAACACAATGAGGAACAATGATAATTCACTTGATATACAATAATGGATTGATTAATGAATAGTGCTTGTACATTTTCCAAGAATTTCACTTTGTTTTATAGCCTACTACTTTTCAAAAACTCAGAATTTGTGCAACATCTAGGAAACAACTAGTTGGGATGTTTCATTCAAGGTTGGGACATTTATCTAAAAATAGCTTCAATTTTACTAGGATCTCCCATAGAAAATTGGGACATCTCCCTTGGGACATCTTAGCTAGAACATCCCAACAACAATTAGGAAATCTGCTATCAATTTGAGATGTCTTGCCTACAAGTGAACTTTGAACTTGGATCATTTCTATAACATTTTGACATCTCAGAAAACCTTGGAACACCTTCATTTGGCTTGTAGACTCTATTTTTATCCCAACTCTTGTTTTTCATTCCAGCTCATTTCAGCATCCCAACTCTTGTTTTGTCATCCTTGTTTAGCTTTTGTTTTATCTCACCTTTTGTTTTGTTATCTTAGCTCTTATTTCTAGGCTCTTCCTCCATCATCTTATCAACTTGTTCTTTATTAGCCTTGCAAGATTACAACCACATTTCCACATTCTTCATTCTCTAAGGTTTTGACATACCAAAAGGTTAACAATCTCTTCCTTTTTAGTAATGTCCAAAACTTGGAAAATGGGTTACCTAAAGCAAAATATAAAACATTAAGATTAACTTACTCCCCCTAGGGAAACTCCCCCTAAACATATGCTAGAAAGCTTATTTTTTAAAGGGATTTTTTGTTTATATATTTTTATATATTTATTTTTATTTTGAAAGAATGAAAAGTTTTCTTACTTGATAGGACAAGGTAGTTAATCATTATTCATCAAGAGGCTTGGTGAAAGTATAGGCAAGTTGACTATTTGTCCCAATGTATTCTAACTTTATATGTCCAAGTTGAGTATATTCTCATATGAAATGATGATGAATTTTAATGTTTTTTGTACAAGAATGTTGAACAAGGTTTTTTGTCATGTTGATAGCATTGTTGTTATCATAGAAGATAGGTGTGGAATTTTGTTGGATCCCTATTTCCTTGAGAGCTTCCTTCATTCATAAAATTTGCGCATAGTAACTTCCAGTTGAAATGTATTCTACTTTTACTATACAAAAGTGCTATAGACATTTGCTTCTTTATTACCCAATATATAAGACTTTTTTCTAGAAAGAAGCAATTTCCACTTGTGCTTCGACAATCATATGTATAACCTGTCCAATTTGCATCACAATACCTAGTAACGTCAAGTGAGGAGTCCTTTGAATATTAGAGACCCTAATCAGTAGTACATTTTAAGTAATGAAAAATTCATTTAATAGCTTTTAAATGTGATCCTTTGGGATTAGCTTAATACTTGGCATGAATTACAATACTTAAGGCTATATCAGGCCTACCAATAATTAAGTAGAGTAAACTACCAATCATACCTCTATAGAGCTTAAGATCAATAGAATTTTCTTAATCATCTTTGATAATTTTGAAATTTGTAGTCATAGGTGTAGTTTTTGCCTTCACATCTTATCAAGTTGAATCTGTTTAAAAGATCTTTGATGTACTTATTTTGAAAAATGAAGGTTCCACCTTTTTTTTGATTGATTTGAAAGCCAAGGAAATTATTGATTTCTCCCATTTCATTCAAGATTCTATTTTTGCTTTCTGCAACACCATTTTGTTGAGTCATAGGGGCAGAAAACTAATGTAGAATACCATTCATTTGACAGTATTGTTCAAATTTAGCATTTTTGAATTCTCCTCCATTGTCACTTTTGATGACCTTGATACCATAATCATTTTCATTATATATTTGATTACAAATTCTCATAAAATGATCAAAAACTTCATCCTTGTAATATAAGAAGGTAACCCAAGTAAATCGTGAGAAATCATCAACAATAGTCAAAAAATAACTTTGCTTTCCCAAACTAAGAGGTTGAAAATGACAACTAAATCCATGTGAAAATGAAAACCTTATCCTTGTTTGCTTTCCTTTTTGACAAGTTTTGCTGGTATTCAAGGAGAAATCCTTGAGTTTAGGTAACCCATGAACCATCTCTTTAGAAATAAGGATTTGAAGAATGTCTTTTTTTATATGACCTAGTTTCCTATGCCACATACGAACTTCAGCTATATTCCTAATCAAGCAATAAGATTCAAGGTTAGGATTACCTGCAAAAATAATAGTATAAACATTTTTCTTTATATTCCTTTACATGTATCTTTAGAAAAGGTAACATCAAAATTTTAGTCACAAAGTTGACTAACACTAAGAAGATTATGTTTTAGTCCTTTAACAAAAAATACTTGATTGATAGTTGGTTTACCCTTACCTTTACCTCCAATGCTACAAATACCTTTGTTTGGAGCTTCCATGTCATCTCCAAAGGGGACAGTTCCATAATTTTGTTCTAAAAAGTGTACAAATTGAGATTTGTCTCCTGTCATATGTTGAGAACAAGTATTGTCAATGTACCGTGTGCTTGTTTTAATAGTGGAGAGTGCAAATTGTGCAATCATTCCTTATTTAGAGCTCTTTTCTTTTTGCCTCCAAACTTTCTTTCACTACAAGGCACATTTTCTAAGTTATTTTCAAAAAGACAAAGTATCGTCTTTTAACCATAAATAACAACAAGATTAAACATGTTCAATTTTTCCACAATCGAAGTAACTTATGTTTTTAAATTTAGCTGCAGTATCAAACTTGGGAGAATATTTCTTTAAATTTGCAAAACCCGATGATGATGCTTTAATGTGTAGGTATCTTTTATCTTGACCTCTCTCTTCAATGTGTCTTTCAAATTTAAGCTTTTCATCTAATAATTTCTTATTTTTTTGCACAACAACACTTTTTAACTTTTGAACCTTAGCCATTAGGTTTGAGTTTTCTTTCTTAAGATATAAATAATCGAAATTAAGAGTTGTAATTTTTATTTCCTTAACATGCAAAATCTGTCATTTTAAAGCATAAAATTTGAAAGAAAATAAATTTATTTTAAAGAAACTCATACCTTTCTTCCAAGTTGATCTCATCTTCTTTAGCTTCACCATGAGATGTCTGATCATTAATAGATTCTTGATTTTCCAAGAGAAGACATAAATAATGAGAGTCTTTGGATGCATAACTTATTTTTCCTTTTCCATCCCTCTTAGTATTAATGTTGCTAGTTCTTAGTTCTTTACTAGAATTCTCTTCATGCATCCTACATATACAAGCCTTATTGGAGGCCATATGGCCTCTTCCATTACATATCCAAAATTTTGTAGAGAGATTATTATGATCAAAAAGTAAATTTTTTACCTCTTACCTTACCTTTACAATCGATGAATTGTATGCAACTCTTCAAGATGAATTTGATGAAGCTTATCAGTATAGCTCTCCAATTTGAGAAGTTAAATCCATCTATTATTGGTGACTTATGTTATATGTCCCTTTCATTATTCAATCTTGAGAAGTTAAAGCTCCAAAATTGTGAGTGCCATGCTCCAATATCACTTGTGGATTGAGAACTTAGAAGGGAAGGTTGAATAAGTTCCCCAAATTAAATAATTAAGATAACCAAAACTACACATAACTTTTCCATGGTTCCCCAACTTGGATATGTCCACACTTGGAGGGTAGAATCCTTGCACACCTTTGGACTTTATTGCTTTAAAATATGGTTTAGAGGGGACTAGAACCTTTATAAAATATGAGCTTCATACTAGAGTGTTTCATCATTGTAAACACACTTAACCCTGCAAGGTTCCAACAAGCCTAATGAAGATGTCTTTCTATACGAAGCGCATTAACCACTCATGGCTTACAAGAAGAGAAAAAGAATCAAGGAGAGAGCATAACTCATTTTATAAATTTCTTATAATAAAGCTCTCAATACATACAAAAAGTCACAAATGAGGAACAAAATTAATTCACTTGATATACAATAATGGGATTGATCAATGAATAGTGCTTGTACATTTCCCAAGAATTTTACTTTGTTTTATAGCCTTTTACTTTCCAAAAACTCCTTAGAATTCTTGCAACAACTAGTTGGAATATTCCATTCAAGATTGAGGTATCTATCTAAAAATAACTTCAATTCTAGTGGGACACAACACAAAAAATTAAGGCATCTCCCTTGGGATGTCTTAGCTTAAACATCCCAACTATAATTGGGACTTCAGCTATCAATCTACGACATCTGGCCTACAAGTGAAATTTGAACTTTAGACCATTTCTTTGACATTTTGGCTTCTCAGAAGACCTTGGAACACCTTCATTTGGCTTGTAGACTTCATTTGTATTTTAGCTCTCATTTCATCATTCTATCTTTCATTTTGTCATCCCAGTTTAGCTCTTATTTTAGCTCACCTCCTATTTCATTTTCTTCGCTCTTGTTTCTAGGTTCTTCCTCAATCATCTTGTCAACTTGTTCTTTCTTAGCCCTGAAAGATTACAACCACATTTCCACATTCTCCATTTTCTAAGGTTTTGACATACCAAAAGATCAACAAATTCATGTTGCAAAAAAAATCCTGATAGCCAAGACTTTCATTGTAATTTTATGGGGATCTAAAGGTAGAAACAATTGTCTTGTTTTACCATAAAAAATCCTACCTTGTGGCCTTGTTTTGGCAGAAGTTTAAGAATTTTTAATATGTAAAAAATAATATTTGTAGCCCACATGTTGTGAATACCATTTATGCTAGCTTGTGAAGGCAAAAATACCTTATAAACTACCAAAATTAGCCCTTTTGCCCCACACGTTGCACATTCTAGCTCCACACAACAATGTTAGCATGTGAAGTAGCATGTGGCACTTGGGTCCTTGACCCATACATTGTACTTTTAGCACAAAACAACTTGTAACACTCCAATGATTATACAAAACTATAACAGATGCTAACATAGCAAATTTGAAGCCTATTTATACCAGATTAAGCATCATTTTAAAGATTTTTTTAGGGAAATCATCTTTATTGCTAAGAGATCACTTGGTAGTAGTAGAGAACTTTTTGTCAACATAGCAAACATTTTTGTAGCCTTTGATAGCCTTTTTAGGATAGAGCATTGGAGTACCATTGATTATCAATGAAGCGCTAAGCAGTCGATGCATCAACTAGGCCGCATATATGGGGCCTCGTATACGTGGCCGCGTCAATGTGGCCCCGTTTACGTAGAGCCTGTTTTAGCCTATAAATAAGTGGCCCTCCACCACACTTAGGTATCTTTTGAGTAGTTGTAGCAAAGCCCTTGCAATTTTTTTCTGTAGGAGTTAGATTATTTTCCCAAGTGCATGCTCGCAATGTGATGCTTGTAATTGTATGATACCTTTATTCGAGTGTGACGTACTTCGACGTGCACATGACCAGAAATAAAGATCAAGATTACTTCATCATTGCAACATTCACTTAGTTTTAATTGTTTGATTGTTATTATTAATTGTCATTGTTATTTATTTTTTTCTTATTTAATATTTCTTTATCATCATTTACTATTCTTGTTGTTAACTGCGGAATGAGTACAACTTAATCATGAGCATTTAAGTGTGACTACTTGGTAACCCAGTAGTATACCTAGGATCTACGCTTGGTAATCCCAGTAGTAGTTATGCACGAGGTTCAAGATGTGTACGGATGATTAAGGAACGAATGCTCATCGCACTTAGGCTAGCTTAGACT
>MNCI01026065.1:199213-221020 GCA_015680685.1 Gnetum montanum
CAACATTTATTAAAGGTAATGAGTAAGGTATGAAATCATTAAAAAATTTTCAATAACCTTACTAATAATTGATCTTTGTGTGATTATAGATGGCCCCTAAAAGAAGACAACAAGGAGGACCTTCTCAAGGTGCAACCGAACGACCTAGGGGAGGCAGAGGCTAAGGACCTCATGCAAAACATGTAGAGCAGAAGGCACAATCATTCAGCATCCGTCATGGAGCTCTTGTTACTGCATAATCTATCCAAGCAAAAGGAGGAGAGGTCAGGGCCCGAGCCTATGAAGAGGAATGACGGCTACCTACAACATGCATGTCAAGGCCAATGACAATCAAGTATTCCTGCAGCTGTCATGCCCATGGGAAATGCCAACTTCATCAAACATTGGAACATTAGCATGGACGGCTCATAATCCTCAAATAGAAGAGGGGGAATGTCAGGTGCTTCTTCAATGGTATCAATCTTAGAAGCCTAATGCACAGAACAAAGGAAAGGCACCCATGGAGGAGCCACCACTACTAGGAACCCCATGAGTTCCATAAGTTTTTCCTTTTGTGTCTATGTCCAAATTTTTTTTAATTCTCCACTACAGCATGAATAAATTTCTAGTCAATCAATAATCCCATACCTATCCACTGTGTATTCAATTGAGCTTGTTCCTCACTTTCTTTGACTTGAGGATGAGTTGTTATTCAGTTGTGGGGGTATGATGAAGTGCTAAGCAGTCAATGTGTTGACTAGGCCACGTATACAGGGCCCCGTATACGCGGCCACGTCGATGCAGCCCCGTCGATGCATCCCTCCATGCATCAACATGGCCCTGTTTACGCAGAGCCTATTTTAGCCTATAAATAAGTGGCCCTCCACCACACTTAGGTATCTTTCGAGTAGTTGTAGTGAAGCCCTTGTAGTTTGTTTCCATAGGAGTTAGATTATTTTCCCAAGTGCATGCCCGCAGTGTGATGCTTGTAATTTTATAGCACCTTTATTCGAGTGTGACGTACTTGGACATGCACATGATCAGAAATAAAGATCGAGATTACTTCATCATTGCATCATCCACTTAGTTTTAATTATTTAATTGTTATTGTTAATTGTCATTGTTATTTATTGTTTTCTTGGTTAATATTTCTTTATCATCATTTACTATTCTTGTTGTTAACTACGAAATTAGTACGACTTAATCACGAGCATTTAAGTGTGACTACTTGGTAACCCAGTACCGTACCTAGGATCTATGCTTGATAATCTTAGTAGTAGTCATGCACGAGGTCCAAGATGTGTACAAATGATTAAGGAACAGATGCTCATCGTACTTAGGATAGCTTAGACTCATTTCCTATTTCTTATTAGTTTAATTAATATTATGTTCCATTGTCGCTAGGAGTAACACTAGTTTAGGATCACATCATATGCCCCACTCTGGACTAAACCATACATGACAAAGCAAATACTAGTCCAAGTGGGAAGATAGCGAACTACGATCAACGTGTAACTATCTAGATACCAAAACTAGCCCATCTGTGGAGTTTGACCAGATTATGTGTGAATGCTTGTATTCATATGGTTAAGTGTAGGGGTACCTCACCACTCATCAATTACAGTACAACATAGATGAAAAACAAGTGTAGATCTAAGTGTAAAGCACACCCTGCAACTTGTACTCATTCTTGCAAGATATTCCTTATATTCATAGCCTTTTAAAGTCAATAATTTGTACTATCTAAACCTCTATTCAAATAATATTCTTTTTTTATAGCATTTAACATTAAGTTTACAATTTTCTTGTGTTGTCATATATTTCCTCATTCTCTATACCTTTTCCTTTGCTATTTCTTGTTTTCATTTTGAACACATATGGTAACATATTATTAAAGTTCTTAAGTGATCAAAAAGATCATTTAAGGTGCTCCAAATAATTTCAAGGCCTATGGATCTTGGAGCTAAACTATTTTATGCTATGATTTTCAGTTTTACAACATCAAATTTTTCATTCGTTATAGGACCTTTGACATAATGTATAATTAGATACAATAATATATTATTTTGATCTTTTACATATAACATCCTTTTTAGAAGTAGTTAGGTTTTGTGAAGGTTTATCATGCATGAGATAGAACTTGATGTCATCGTATCATTCTTGTTGAGGATTATTTTCTATGGTTGCTATGGAATTGCTTTCAATGTTCTACGTGATGGAAAGAGCACAATTTTTTTTCATGAAGGACAACTTGCTAAACACATCTAGTGTTACACTTAAAGCTAAGGTAGTAGTGGCATCAACTAATATGTTTCGGCTTGGGGAACATGTTAAATATTGATGTTTGTGAATTGATAAATCAAGGTTTTGGCTAAGTCATAATATGGTTGTAGGTGTTTGGCTCTACAAGCATAAACTTTAATTACCTAGTTAACCACTAGTTGAGAATTACCTTTTATGATTAATCATGTGAATCCATGGTCATATCATCAACCCTCTAATTAACCCTTCATATTTTGCCACATTGATAGTACATGGAAGCTCCAACCAATAAGCAAAAGGTTAGATCTCACTAGAGGAGAGTGTTATGATGATAGTAGCACTAGATTCATGTATAGCCAAAGCTTCGTCAAAGTGCATTAGGACCTCATAACCTTTGGGTACATCATTAAAAATGTTGATATGTTCATTAAGAAACTTAGGATCTATTGTTGCATTATCTTGTATTAGGGAAGTTGTTAACTATGTGGCTATGACTTGACCTTTCATAGAGGCTTGGAACACATAATGTAGGTCAAACTCAACTATTATGGCTTTCCATTGGGCTATTCAGCTACTCTCATAGATGTTGGTTCTGATGGCTCATAGTATGCTGTCATTACATATGACATTGACCAAACTCCTAAAGAGGTAGTGTCTCCATTTCTTCAATGAGAATACTAAGACTAGATAATGCTTTTTGACCTTAGTGTATTAGGTCTCATAAGCTACCAAGGCATGGATCATGTAGTAAACAAGTAACTCTACTCCATCATATCATTTTTGATAGAGCAAAGAGGCTATGGATATATCAAAGATTACAAGATATATGTAGAATAATTTATCTTTCTAAGATGGGTACATATTTGGCAATTGGGCTAGCTCTTACTCAATATTGTGAAAGGTTATTTTACACTTGTTTATTCACTCATATTGAACTCCCTTCTTGAGAAAGTGTTACATGGATTGTATCTTTTTTGTGAACCTCAAGTGAACCTACAAATAAATTTCAATCTACCTTATAAACCACATAATTATTTAACCTTATCAAATTACTAGATGTTGACAAATTGGTTATCACCTTAACCTTATGAGGATCAACCCATATTCTTGCCTTAAGACTACAAAGCCAAGCATTTTCTTGGTCTTAACACTAAATTCATACCTCTTGGAGTTGAGTCAAAGTTCATACTTGAGAAAATGTTGAAGTACTAGGTTTAGAACATGTGCATGATCATTGGCCATCTTGGACTTTACGACCACATCATCAACATTATCATTAAGAAAGCCTAGCATGTAGTCATTGAATATATAGATCATAGCTTATTGATACATTACACCTATGTTTTTTAGGCTAAAAGACATCATCGTGTAAGAAAAGGTTCCCCAAGAGGCTATGAAGGTTGTATATAATTAATGCTCTAGGTTGATCCTAGATTGATTGTATTTCAAGAATTCATCCATAAAGGATAACAAGACATGACTTGTCATAGTATTAATGAGTTGATCAATACTAGGTAAATGAAAGTTATCCTTAATGATTACCTTGTTGAGATCATATAAATCAATACATATACGAATGCTTCCATTCTTCTTGGGAACTACCACTATGTTGGATATCCAATCAACATAATTGATAGCTCAAATGAAACCTACTTGATAAAGACTTTTAATCTTATCACAAACTGCTAGGATTATATCTGGTCTAACTTTGTAAACTTTTTTTTTGACAGACTATGCTAGAGCCAAGTATACTATTATGTTGAACTAAGCATGGATCAAGTTTGGGCATGTCTTCATAAGACCATGTAAAGGCTTGGATGTTGTCTTAGAGAGCCTTGGTGATGTCTTGGGTTAGCTAGGATTCTAGTGAAGAACTTAGTTTTAGTGTTTTCTCCTCATCATTGTAGGGTTGTAAGAGGAACTTCAACTAGAGAATCCTATGTAATGTTTCCATCTTCTAAAACAAGGGTTTTGACTGTGTAATTAGGCCATTTTAAGAACTTCTCTATTGAGGCTATATGGTCAAATAGACTCCTAGGCTTAAGATCTAAGCATTCAAGGTCAATGGATTGTTTGGCATCATCATATGGTCCATTCAAGCTCAAGGGCTAGTTAAATTGTGTTCCCATCCCCATGGCTTGAGCTTGCATGTTACCAAGAATACATTAAGTGGTACTTACATGATATTTTTGTCAAACATAGTTAAAATATTGCAAAATTATGAGATAATAAAGAATAATAAGGAAAGATGATGTCAAAACAAGGAAACAAGGTAGAATAAGATAGGATCAGTTTACAACAAGGAAGACTAGGACAAAATAAATAGATTAAAGCATAACAAGGTAGGATAAGACCCTAAATGATGTTAAAGTAAGGTAAAAAAGAGGTTAAACTAAATAAATTGTGTAGCAAGGTAGAATAACATTCAAATGAAGAAAAAGGTAAAATGAGGCTAAATAAGATTAAATAGTGTCAAATAGGTTTGAATAAAGTCAAAAATTATATTAAATTATAATAATTTACTACGTGGGCTATTATGTAATCAAAATATGCTAAGATTTAATGCAACTAGGCTATAAATAAATAAAATAATGGGTTTTTATGTTAAATAAGTTGCAAAAGGCTAAATATTCCCATTCCCAATGTGTAAGAACCAATGTGACAATGTGTGAGCACTTTGGAATATGTTCATAGCATGCAAGATGCATTTTGGTAGCATGTGAGCACTATGGGACACATTCACAGCATGTGGGACTTAGGTTGACAACATGTGACCACTCTAGGAGAGATTCTCACCATGTGGGAACTCAATTGATAATGTGTGACCACTCTAGGAGAGATTCTCATCATGTGGAAACTCGATTGACAATGTGTGATCACTCTAGGAGAGATTCTCAACATGTGGAACCTAGATTAATAGTGTATGAGCATTCTAGACTAGTTCCATAGTGTATGAAACTTGATGTGGCAGCTTGGGGGGCATTGTTAACTAAGTTATCAGCTTTTTTGGGCTTGTATGACAACATATGGGCTATGTGGGATAGGCTCATAACTTTTTGATCATTTTGAATAGTGAATGGACAACATTGATTAGGTCAACAATTTTTTTTATGTCACACATGTTGCACCATATGCTAGCACAACATATTTGTCTTATGGTGTCTTGGGTAGAGAGCTATGAGGTCAACATGTTAGCATATGAAACTAATCCCAGTAGTTTGTGAACTAGGGTTTAAGGTTTAACAATGTGTAGAAGCTATTTTCATTGTTAATTTCACACTTGGTGGTTTGATTCTAGGGTTTTGAAACCCACCTATCAACTTGTTTGACTAGTTTAATAGTGTATGGAACCCTAGATATCAATTTCATCCTAAGATGCAATGTATAAGATTACTTTCCTAGTCAATTCCACACTCAAAGCATGTGAAACCCTTAGTCGATTCTCCCAAGCTCTATGGGATCCACTAGGTAGTGTGTGAGAGATTACAATGCCTGACACTAATTTCATAGCTAAATTTCCATCCCTAGCATGTGGAACCCTTTGTATTCTTTCTAGGCACTGTGGGGTCAACCTATGATCAAAATTGATTACATTAACTACATGTGGGACTAGTAAACCCTAAATCTTCATCAAAACACAATGTGTGAACTTAATTTCATTCTTCATTTTTCCTCCCCAGTGTATGAGATAGCTTATAAAACCTTGACTATTTTGGCCATGCTTTGTGGAGCCCACAAATCTCTAGAATTGACCATGTTTGCAGCATGTGGACTAGAAAAATCAAATTTTTCATTAGAATCCAATGTATGGATCTATTTTCATTTTTTATTTTCCATCCACAACATGTGAAGGGATGTTCTTAACATGTGTGAAAAAATATACATGGTGTGTGGGGGCTAGGAAAGAGATTTTTGCATCAAACCCTAGCGTAGGAAGCTAATTTCACTCTTAATTTCCCTTCCCCAATGTGTGAGAGTAGACTTGGGATTATAAACTCATTTGCATAAAGTATACTAGCAAATTTTGCTTTTTGTACCTCCTATGCTTAGCATGTTAGAGAAAACCTAGGAATTTTAAGCTTTTCTATACAATAATCAAAGGTAGAACTCCCAAAATCTAGAAATCATAGTGAAGAAAAATGGATCAACATGCCAAAATTTGGAACTAGAAGAGGCAAAGAAGGTTGTAAGAATTGTTTCAAGCCTTTCTAATCCATCTACTGGAGAATAATCTTTGTCAATGACTCCTAGGTACCAATTTTCCCTACATTTTCCTTGTTTTGGGCTAAATTAAGGAAACATTTTTCCACTTCTTGGCCTATTTACGTGAATATTTTTGCATTATGACTACATCAAATCTAGGATTTAGATTTTTTAACTATCTTGGGAATTAAATTTAAAATATTTTGGCTTTTTTTATAAAGATTATGGTTTTCTCCTAAATACATGTGTAGCATTTATGTCCTATTTTGCCTATTTTCATGAAATTTTGTTATTTTTTCTAGCCTATATACAATGAGATTTCTAAGTTTTGACTTCATAGATCAATTATTTGGGATTTTTCAGCTATCATAAAGGTGAAATTGAATTTTTTATATTTTTAATTATAGAGATCTGGATTTTTCTTTGCCCAGTATATAATGTTTTCATCATGAGCTTGTTTTTCGACATTTATGACTTTTTCTATGGCTAGACTGGCAACGTTGATGGGTTTCTGGCCACATATGATCAGCATCTTGGCTCTCTAAGAAGGGTAGATGTAGTGTAGATGGGTTCTAGGTCATGTTTGAATTTTATAAAAAAATTTAGAATTTTTTGGGGTCTTTCTTGAAGTTAATCAACTGCAAACTAGGGTTTTTTCTAGTCAAATTTGATGGAATTAGGGAATTTGATGGAAGTGTAGCATTGTTGGTCAATCTAAGTTTTTCTAGAAATTTGTACTATATTTTTGGTTGAAATAATTTTAAAGAAATTTTTAAATATTTTTTGCTAGCCCTAGGACCTGCGATGGTCAATTTTCTAGCCTAGAATCAGAATTTTGGATTTTTCTTGGTAAATCTTGATAGTGTTTGAATTATGCATTGTGTATTTTTCCTAGTCCTGTTATCAATGTGTAAATGCTTGGGCTATGTAGGAGTAGCATATGGCACTCCTTGGACTAATGTGACAATGTATAGAGGACTTTGTAATTTTTTATGGGCAGAATAAAGCATATGATCTTCTAGAGTCACAAAAATCTTTTGTTTTCCACTTGCTTCTTCCCACATTCTTAGTGTTCAACATTGTTTGGGCTTTTTGACCATTTTTTTTGGGAATTTTCCACTCACGAAGCTCCAATGTTATCAATCTTAACTAACTATTTTTGTCAAAACATAGTTTCATGTCAATTGTTTGTGGAAATACCTATTTGATACTCCATACATCAACTATTTGAAAAAATGTAAAACTTGGTTTTTACACTGCTCAACTATTTTTTTTTTCTTATGTCCACTAGCTATCACAATGTCAATTTGCATTTTTTTTCTATGTCAAGTGTCTATTAATGATGGGACGTGATATCGCATCTGTCGCGATATTGCGTATATCACGTACACAATATCGCGGTCCGCCGCTAGTTCTATAAATAAGAGGCAACTCTCCCTTGTTTCTCCATCTAGATCTAGATTGTAGCCAAACTCTTTCCATTTTTTCATTCCAGAGTTAGAATAATTTCCATGTGCCCATAGTAGGAGTCCCAAAGTGAACAAATCTTTATTCGAGCAATTTTGTACTTGAGCACTCAATTGTGTACAGTAATAAAGATGAACTTTCGGATAAACCTTGCAGTGCATGGACTAAGCTAATGAGGATTTAATTATTGTTGAATGTTTAAATGCTTTCTTAGGACTTAATCTCTCTCAACCCTCAACCCTCATAGTTAAGTGCATTCAGATCGACCGCTTCGAGCACGTGCGTTATGCTTGGTAATCCTAGTAACGAATAACATTTGGTAACCCAGTAGTGTTGCATTGGTTCAGGGTGTGAAACGGCAAATGGGAATGGATACTGATGCTCGATTAATTAAGGCTTAGTTAGTTAAAGTTAGTTAATTAGTCTCTTCACCCTTTTCCCTCTTAGCATAGGCGATAAAAACATAAAAGATATAAAAATCACATGCCTCAAGCTTACTTAACCATACAACTGTGACAAATACAAGTAGGCTTGGGAGGACAACGATTAATTAACCTTAGGTGTTTCATAAGGCGTGTAGGCACTTAGTCTGCGAGGTTCGACCGGATCACACGTGTAACACTCGTATTCATATGGTTGAGTGTAGGGGTACCTCGCCACTCATCGGTGGCGCCGTTGCCAAGGACTAAGTTGTTTGTGCGCTAAGTAGAACATAGGAAATCATCCACATCGTTGGGAAGCTTAAACGAATCCTTGGGGTTAATCAGAAGAAAATTTAAACAACAGTCAATAGCACATCGAGTAAGATAACAATGTCTTCTTCTTCTTATAAAAGCACTTCACCACCTAGGGATCACACAAGAGATAGTCAGCAGCACAACATACATAACGGAGAATCACCAGTTCCTTAACAGTATCGGGTGGCATATACTCATCCCGATAAGTATATACCCAATTTTACTTTTATCCTCCATCAGGATGAACAACTGCGTTGACAGGATTTGCAAGGTAACATAGTGTTACCTCTAGATCATGCAGTCCCCAACATGCTCCTTCGTGCTCTTGCACAGATTGGCATGACATAGCTATATGCTGAATACATTGCATGTGATTATGACACAAGGGATTACCATCCCACAGCGGCGCAATGTTTAAGGGACTCACGGTAGGAGAGCTACCATACATTGTTGAAGGGCAAAGGGGTCCTGCACGTCCTAAGCGAAATTAGAGATGGTGAACCAGTTATAATAGGTTCTCCATCAAATGATGTTCCTCCTCCTAACGATGCTGAGGAGGTGGGGTATCAGAACCTACACTCCACGATTCACAACCCAGGTTCTGATCCCTATGAACACCAAGTGTTCAATGAGGGAACACAAACACATGACAAGGACAAGCATTCGGATCATCATCACGATCAGGGCCATAACCACCGAAGAGAAGGTAAGAAACATCATCATGGCGATGGTTCCCCTTCTTCTTCCCCTTCATCGCATCATTCACCCTCTCCTTCCACATCAGGACACAGTCATAAAGAGCACAACCGTGAGGATAAGGGTAAGCAAGATGAGAGACCTCGACAAGAGAGTCGAGAGAGAGGACGAGGGCATTCGAGAGAATCAAGGCATGGTAGAAGGGAAAGTAGGAAACCACATAGGCATCATAAACATCATGAGAGAGATGATCATGATGAACCCCTATTTGCAACCCGGAGTATGTTAGACATTACAGAGGCTGTGAGAATACCTACAAGGCACTAGAAAGATAGTTGGATCAAGAGACTAAACATGAATAATATTCCACGATTCGAGGGGGGATATAATGCTGATCCGCAAAACCACTTACATGCATTCCATGATGCCTGTGCCCTGCAGAATATTAAAAACGAGTGGCAGAAGTTAAAGTTGTTCCCTAGGACACTCATAAAAGGAGCAAAAAGTTGGTACCGGTCTTGAGAACCGAAATCCATTAGAAGATGGAGTAAGATGCTAGAGCTATTCAACAATAAATATCAAACGTACTCCAGAGTGTCCAACTTGCGTAAGTAGATCCAAGGATGGAAGCAGGGTAATCACAAACCCTTGGATGCTGCCATGGGCCAATATTATGCATTGCTACATCGTTGCCCGGGCCATGGCTACACACAACGAGATCAACTCTGCCATCTCATAGATGGGCTAAGACATGAAACTAGGAGAACCCTTGGGACATATTCCCAAGAAAGATTATCTGAACTTAGGTCCCATGAAGTTCATAGATTGTTGGAGTAAGTAGCTAAAGAAGAAGAGGAGCTACGGAAAAGAGAAAGCGCAAAAGAGTATAACCGCGACCCTTTCCTCTGAAAAAAGGGAGTAAGAGTTTGTAAGGAAGAGGATGAGTCACCACTCGAGGAGTTGGTGAATAGAAAAACCTTGCTGCTTCAAAAGTTAATAACCGAAATGTCAGCTAAGGTAGATCAAATGTGGGACTCTTTAGACAGTAGATTTGAAACCATTTTGAAAATCATAGAGGAGTCTAAGAAGTGAAGTAGTGACCATGATAAGAAAAAGAGGAGAGATTTGGACCATGCACGTAAGAACGGTAAGGAAAAAATGACTATCACCGATGAGGTTATGGATTCGAATACAAACAATGACGGTTGATGTGAGATCTACCAATATGACCATCCTAAGGGATGTTGCCCTATAATCTCACATCTACAAGAGTCTGAGGTGTATGCACTCAAGCCAAGACTTAACAAACAGTAGGCACCCCGAAGGTTACCTTATCCCCAAAGTAACCCGAAACAGTTCCACCAACCGTTAATGTACTATCTAAGTGGAACTCCGCCGCAACCTATCGAGCAACACCAGCAGTGGCAATACCCACAGTCATGGGGAATGTCATCGCCTAGGAAACAATACCCTTACTGACAACCAGATCCTTATGGCTATTACGTGCAGTAGCCAGTTTCTCCAAGTGACTCTATCAATCACATAACCCCACAACGGCACTACCAAGTTCAGGAGTATTTTAGGACTCCCTCTCCTAGAAAAGACACTCCACATGCATCCCATCCTTCGAATCCATCCACATCTCTTATGCCAATAGTTTCACTACCACCCGCTCCAACAATGCAAGGGGAACTCCCCACTCAACTGTAGCAACGTAATGCTACGAGAGCTGTAAACCTTCAACCTGCTGTTGGTTCTGACAACCATACAAAGAAAAAACCTTTCTTCAAAACCAAAAGCCCAAATAAGCTCTCACAACCATAAGCGGTTGAGTCTACAACCACTCCTCTATTAAGAAAGGCTTCGGAGCTCTCTTCAAACCAACAACAGAGCTCAACGCACATGGTTATGTTAACACATATCATTACTAACTAAATAAAGGTGGGCCACCTTCTCATGAAACTCTCTAACCCTATAAGTCCCTTAATCTACCGGGAATGAACCACGTAAGACTCTTCTTGACTCAGGTTCCGAAGTCAATTTAATATCATGAGAAATGTATAAAGCCTGGAACCTACCTTTACTTAAGAAGAGCAATATTCAATTAGAGCTAGTTGACCAGTCCATCATTGTCCCTTTGGAACTTGTGAAGGACATTATTACCACTATGTGTGGTTGATCATACCCAACTAATTTCCTAGTGATAGAAGTTAGCAATAACAAAGGGGATTTCCCAATTATAATAGGGAGGGCATGGCTAAGTACCATCAACGCATGCCTAGGAATCTGTGATCTTTCCTTGGAAATATCTAAGAAAAACATTTATAGAAAGATTGAGAAGAAGAAAGTTCCCTACATCATATACAGTGATACAAAGGATGATGATGTACAAAAGTGTTCAACATCTCCTATATGCAACCAATGTGCCCAAGAAACTCAGATACAAAGGTGTCTGTATGTAGCAACCACACCACAAGAGAACACCCAGATTGTTGACAGCTAATCAAAAAAGCAACCTACCAATATGCATGGAACTAACTGGGGGAACAACTCACACCCACAACGAAGGCATAGATACATTGGAGTATAAGCGTCGCCAACTTCCACCCCTTAACCTAAAAACATCAATTAGGAGAAGTTTGACACTTCTAAAAAATTCAAATAAGCGCTCATTATTTTAGGTCTCTCCCTTTCAACTCAGTCATGGGGAAAATGGCCACCTATGCTGATCATTTGAGGCCCTCAGTTCTTTTTAAATTTTTGTTTTACACATTTTTGTTTTACTATTTCTTTAACTTTTCTTATTTTTGTTTTACAACACCGTTTACACTTTTTCATTTCTTTGTATGTGTGTGTGTGTTATCCATTTTGTTAAGTTTGTCATCCAATAAGTGCTCTTAATGATGGTATGAATTATTTTTCATTGATTGTTAATGTTTGATTCTTACCTTTAAGTTATGATGTTGATACTAAGGTATGGTTCTTTTGGTATAGCAGGCAATGAGTCCACATCATCCACGTATCCATAAATTTCTATGGTCTCCATTGGTTTGGAACTGTACAGTCCCTTTCTTCAAAATAATAAAAACTTTCAATGAATCTGGGCATTTCTCAAACTAAGAAACTAAGGATTGAAAAAGGTGTGGCTTTAAAGGAACTTGATGCATTTGTGTTGGCCATTCTTTTGAGAGGTTGGATGTTTTCTTCTTGAGTTTTCTTACCGCTTCGACATTACCCAATTATTGGGAAGCTGAATAAATAAAAATAATAAGTCTTTACATGGTGTGATTCTCACGCAAAAAAAAAACAATGAAAATTCAAAGCACACCCCTTAGACGAAATAATCATTTGGGCTACAAGCACTGGTTATGGAACTAAAATAAACATGTTCCCTCTAACTAAGGCCCTTTTCGCTTCCTACTTTCTCATTTTTCATTTTGTCAAAATGGTGGTGGCTCTTTAAGGAAGACATTCTTGTTACTTCAAGAGGATGGATTGGTCAAATGTGTTAATGCGAAATCATTGGATGAGGTTTGTTTGAGGCCAGACTTGGAATGGGATATACTAAGTCACATTAATCATTAAATACACAAAGGGCAGTACATCACCTTGTTCTTAGGACTCCATTCCATTCTCTTCTCTCCATCATTTTTCCTCCATTGTTCACCTCATTGGTGATTGTTTCATTAGTGTATATTTTGGTTGACACATTATTTTCTTTTTGGTAAATTCTTGTAGTTAAGACTTTTAACTCTTGCTTCTAAATGACATTCCCAAAGTCTACGAAGTTTTTGAATGTGGGATTTTCAAGACATTAAGGGCATAAGCCTACTTTGAAGAGGACCCACCGACATTCCTATTTGATGCATCAGTTAATTTCTTTCCTGTAAACATTTTTGCAATCAACTCTATTTTGTTCATTTCCATCTTAACATCCATTTCATCGACGTTACAGTTGTCTCTTTTTCTCCACCTTTCTCATTCCTTTTCTTTTTTCATTCTATCACTACCGGAGGTTCATTCTTAGTCATGGGGGTCGTGACCCAATTTTTCAATTTTCGCCTAACCCTACACCTTCAATAGTCACCATTATTATATTTCCAGTATGCGCATCAACCATACCACAACTCAACCAATGAACCTTTCACCGAAGCAAGGTATCAACTGCATTATGATTCATTTACACTTGCCAATATAAAGACTATGTTGTGTGTGCAGATGACAATCATACAACAACAAAATAGATTGGTGCTGAAGCAACTATGCAAAGAATGAGATGGATGACGTGCTTACAAATAAACAATGAAAGGTACAATCTTGGCAATGGTAACATCAAACTACTCTCTCTCTCTTTCTCTCTCTCTCTTTCTCAACTGCCAAATAAGGCCGAATGTCAAATGTATAAAATGTTCACTCTTGTTGTCGTGAATACTAGTTTTGTTATGTTTTGTAATGATGATCCGTTTACATGTCATCCCATTCACCATTAGTTCCATTCAAGTCAATAATCTCATACCTTCCCAATATTTTGTAAGAAACTCAATGACAAGTTTTTATTCAATCATGGGGTATGATAGGACGCAATATCGCATCTACCGCGATATCGCGTACACAATATCGTATACACGATATCACAGCTTTTCCCGCAATATCGCGATCCATCACCAATTCTATAAATAAGAGGCAACTCTTCCTTATTTCTCCATCTAAATCTAAATTGTAACCAAACTCTTGCCATTTTTCCATTCCAACGTTAGAATAATTTCCATGTGCCCATAGTAAGAACCCCAAAGTGAACAAATCTTTATTCAAGCAGTTTTGTACCTAAGCACTCAATTGTGTACGACAATAAAAATCAGATGCCTCAAACTTACTTAACCTTACAACCATGACAAATACAATTAAGCTTAGGAAAACAACAATTGATTAACCTTATGAGTTCCATATAAGGCATGTTGCCACTTAGTCTACAAAGTTCAACTAGATCGCACATGTAATGCTCATATTCGTATGGTTAAGTGTAAAAGTACCTCGCCACTAATCAATTAGGAAAACAACAACTAATTAACCTTATGAGTTCCATAAAACATGTAGGCACTTAGTCTACGAAGTTCGACTAGATCACACATGTAATGTTCATATTCGTATGGTTGAGTGTAAGGGTACCTCGCCACTCATCAATTAAGATATCAAATTTTATTTTTTGTATGTTAATTGAGCTATGTAAAAGCTTAGTTTGATTTGTAATGCTATGGTAATTGTTGGATGATGTAGGTTATTTTTTATTTTTATTTTGTTATCATGTCTACTCTACCACTCTCAGGATACTTTTGTTCCATTTTGTTCATTTTTTTGTTTTCAATGGTTTTATGATCTAATGGCTATATATTTTGACTGTGTAGGGCTCTATTGAAACCAATTTTGGTTGTTATAGAAATGGTATGCATTCTATGTTGTACTGGAATGGCCTCCTAGAATAGTTCAATGCTTGACATGACCTTTAATGAGAAAACCAATACATGGTTCAAGCCTAGTACTAGAGAGTTCCTCATATACTTATTATACCATTTCAATGTGATACTGTGGGCACACCTGGCCATGGATGTTGTGACAATAATTACACAGACTCTTGTGGAAAGATCTTCTAATTACATCCTTGAATATATGATTGATGATTCCAAAACCTGGATGGAATTAGAGCATAAAGGGAGTAAGTACTCTGCAAGGATTAGATAGTTATTATGCATATGGGAGATGCCAATCTAGTCACAATACAATGCCAACAAAGCGTTGATGTTGGGTCATAGGCCAATCACTCTATTACAAAGTCGTCCTAGAAATGTCTACCTACAAAAAAGGTAAGTTTTATTTTAGTTTGATGTTTTTATTTAAATTCTAAGGCCATTTTCTTAATTGATTTCAAATTTTGAATTGCAAATTCAAGATGCACAACGGATGATTGATGTCAAACGACCAAACCTTGTAAGTATTAATTTTATAAAAAAATCGACAACAGGTAAAAGAAACTGTTATTAACAATAAAATTTAGAATTGAAGTATATCGAATATTCCCACAAATTTCTTGTGATATTAGCATCAACAAATGCATACATAATGGGATTTCCTTATATCTTAGACATCAACAAAGGACCATAATGATGAATCCATTACATAAGCAAACAATCTAATGATAATGAACAATAGCAATACATAAAAAGAATACGTGAATCTATAGTTCCTTTTACTCCTTCAAGAAAACATTAGTTTTCTGATCTACTAAAGATCGAAAAGAAATATCCTGTATTAATTTTTATCCTAGCCATTTGGTTTTCATTATTAATGAATTATTACATCTCTTAAAATTTTAAAAAATACAAATTTTCTACAAGGCACCAGATAAACTTAAAAACAGACAACGCATACAAAGGTGCACCCTAAATCACGAACAGCTCAATGTGCAGTCATTCAACGTTGCAATAAATATTGGCACAAACAAGAGTCAGAAACATTTTGGATCCCTCTCTTCCAACTTATTTGGAAACTTCCGACCCTCCCCAAAATTAAGCAGTTCCTTTGGTGTCTTCTCCACCATGGTCTTCCTATCGGAAAACGTCTAGAATATCTTGGGATTCCTAATCCCACTTGCCCTCTATGTGGTGGACTAGATGACTTTGTCCATGTGTTTTGGCAATGTCCCTTTGCTCAACATGTGTGGCAGTGGACTTCTAAAGCTTTTCCATCCTACAAGCTATCTCAAGAGGATGCCATATTCGGATTCTTGAACATTACTTCTACTAATCTTAATTTTCTGTGGAAAGTTATTAGACCTATTATTTTATATTATATTTGGAAGCGAAGATGCAATGTTCTATTTCAAAAGACAGAGTATTCTAACAAATGTTTTCTTACCAGGTTGGAGATGTTGCAGATCTTTCGCCTCACCTATTTTCAACTCACATCTCAAGCATCCAAGTTCAATCTGGACAGTCATCAATTGGTTCATCTCCTGCAGCTATGGGAAAAACCTATGTGTTTTAGTTACACTTAGCATCAAATTCTATGTCATTCTATTTTGTAAAAACCTAGTCTATGCGAACATTTGGTTGTGTCCTAACTTGGGGTACCTCCCCTAATGCTAGTTTATTTTTAAGGTGTTTCCCAAGTGTCATTCACGTTGCTCTCAGTTTTCCCCTTCCCTTAACCCTATGACTTATTCAAGTTGTTGTAATTGATGCTCCTTTAATTTCAATAAATCTTCTTTTCGGGGTCCGACACCCCCCCACGAACAGCTCAATCTAAACGTTCAAATATAAAAGAAAAACTTAAATTTTCACGAACATAATTATGAGTTCTCAAACTTGAAAATTCTCAGAAAAAGGATCATTTGGATCTCTAAAGAAATCATTTAAAAAATGCAATTTAAGAAGGTTACTAAGCTATCATAACTATTCTATTAAAACTTCCAGCATATACCAGTAACATTAAATAATACAGTCCATAACCCTCTGGAGCAGTAACGCTGAATAATATTTCATCTATAAAAAAACCAATTTTACCACACTTTCATATAGTTTCAAATCTCAAATTTAATTTTCCTTGATTCTACATTGTGTGTGTGTGCTTGAGCTTTATATACCACCATTCTTGGCAACTTTATTGCATGTATCCTGCCGAGATTCATCAGAAAAACAAACTATACAGTTGGGTATATATGCCACATTTTTATTCCTCTATTAAATAATTTTCTATACAAGAATGTGAATGATTTCCTAGCCATTAAGTACATTAGCAACGAAGTACATTTTTCCTGACAAGAACAGGAAAGATTCTCTCAGCCAAATTATAAATATATATCTATGCAAATGATTTGGTAATGACTTAGTAACGAAGTACATTTTTATTTACGAGAACAGAAAAATTCTCTCAGCCAAATTATAGATATATATTATAAATATATAACTAAGCTAGTAATCTCCATTCATAAGCTATAGCACGATATTCAGAATTCTATAACCATTACCTAAAAAGATGAGCCAGGACATAAATTTCAATTGTCCTCTTTCCCAACTCAGTAAGCCGTCTTTCATCTCGTTCAATAGAATCTTTTGCAAAATCATCTCCAGAACAATCCTACAGGTAGCATATATTTTGTTCATAAATTTAAATAAGGGATAAACGACAGACGTTAAAATTCTCTTCATATAAAAAAACTGAAGAAATACAGTAGTGAAAGAAACATGCCAATATGAAACAAACACAAATAAAATGTGCAACATCAAGAATTCAAAAATTTTAAAGAAACAGCTTTTTTAGATGTAACTAGTTATAATAACTACAGAATGCTTTTTTGGAATCAGAATTATGCATGATATGAATTGAACTATCTTATGGAAATCTCATGCAAGGATTATAAGAAATACAAAGGCATTTTCTGTATCTAGTGATCTAGTCGCAATAGTGACTCAGCAAATTCAAACAGCAAAAAAACAAATTTGAAGATAAGTAACAACTTCCATCGAACATTCGGTCTAAAACTCTTTTAAAGGCAAAAGACAAAACCAATATTTAGATATATATCATTCAGATAAGCTAATACCTCATTCAGATAAGGTACAAGAATAATGGCTTAGATAGTTTAGACATATGCAAAGATTAGATGATGAACCTATAAAAAAATGTTGCTACATCATTCTTCCATAAAAGCCACTAAAATGAAGACCAAACAAGACATAGTGTAAAAATAATCAAAGATAATTTGAAAAATCTACAAATGAATAAAGATCTAGCTCGTTATTGAGGCAAATGGCAAAAAAAAGAAAACTCATGTTGCCAACCTATCTTGTTAGAATAAGGCTATGATGATAATGTAAGTAGCAAGACATTTTGTTGTGCTATGTTGTTTTATTTCCTTTATGTTCTAACTAATAATGTTTATTCATTTTACAATTATTTTCTAATTTAGTAAATCAATGTTTTATTTCCTTTATACCTACCTTCCGAAATCACCCATAGGCTAATGTGGGGTGTTGAAAGGATTAGTGGATGAGCAAAAGATTAACCTCTTTCTGAGTAGGTACACTTAGACTTGAACCTATGTCTTATGACTTGAAAAACAATTAACTTACAATGGTAAGGTATGAATTTCCTAAGGCATAGTTGTTAATGCTAGTTCCAAGCTCAGATACGAAAGGAGGAGGATTAACATTAGGTTGGCAATCAGCTGTAAAATGATGTAAAATCTCATGGACAAGTGTTTTTTCTTTTTAAGATTTTGTAGATGCTAAAGCATCCCCATGATGTGATGCATAATCATCATAAGGCTTAGTTGTTGTAGAAAATTGGCAAGGGCTTGCAATGAGCTTTTCTAGAAATGGTGTGCAACATAGTTACCTAGATATTATGAGAAGTGGATGAAGGTTTCTACATTAGGAATGAGTGTGGATAAAAAAGCAAGTCCAACAACATAAATTTTGGTTGGCAGCCTAGAATATTGACACTCTTTTTGGAAGAACCATTGAATGTCAGATAATGAACCTATAAGAAAAGATTGTCATAAGATCAAATGAAACAAAGTAATTGAAGATGATCTAAAAAAATTGCAAATAAACAAAGATTTTGCTCTTCATGGAGGCAAATTACAAAAAAAACTCATGTAGATGATTATCGATTAACCAAAATTCAAGGTTAACATATTTAGTTAATCATTATTTAATAATGAGGTGTTTAATTTGAGTAGGTAGCTTTGAGTTATTGTTTGTGTGTGGGGCAGGGTAGGAAGGGGGTTAGTATTGGACCAAATAATAATAAAATTCCTAGTTTGTAAAAGGTATTTTGAAACTATTCCAATATATCCAAAGGTCTTAGTGGACATAAGTAAAAATTTAGTTTTAGTTTCATATATCTCTCCATGCTTATCTTGCCAATATGCTAAATCTCATAAGAATCAAGTAACTACACTTAGATTTTGGGGTTTGAAACCATCCCAAAGAACTTAACATAACTATAAGAGAAAGCTCCACAATGTGGGGAAGATGGGGGTGGGGTGGGTTGGAACTTGAAATAATTGAAACATAGGTATACCCTAGGATAGTCAAAATAGAACTTTTTAGGGAAAAAAAGAAAAATAATATTAGAAAAATTTAAAGTACATTAGATCATTGAATAGAAAGGCTAGTGGCACAAGTCTTAGCATAGTAACCCTAAGTGACATGTTCAATTCAACTAGATATCACTGAGTTATAAACTTTTATAAATCTTTTGGTGCACCTATGTTTTAATTATTTTGGGTTCCAACACCCGGCACCAAAGAGAAAGTTAAAAAAAAAATGCCCAATAATTTTGGGGATGCCTTTTCAAGTTTTCATCGTTACAACCAATCTTGAATAACATCCCTTTTGGGTAGGAAAAGGATTAAGCTTTGCCCTTGTTCAAAAGCACCATCATGAGTTTTCACTTTTTACTAAAGGGTTTATTATAAAGAGAAGGAGAAAACTCTCTCCAAAGACAAAAAGAACACATCAATCACACAAAATGAACAACTTGCAATAGAAGTTGAAAGCTTCCTAACCTTTAGCCTCCAAAACAAAAAATAAGTTAATATTGTAGAAAATAAATTAATTATTCATCTTTAACTACAAGTTTTTTTAATTGAAGTTATAGCTAAACAATGACATCTTTGATAATGTGATATTTAAATATTGAAGAGAGATCATAGTTGTCCTCTTGCTATTGGAAAATAATTAACCAAAGCTTTCGAATAGAGAAGAGAGCAAGTAGTCAAAGATATTTCAAAGTGCCAAGAAAATAAAATAAAATAAAACAAGTTCATCACAAAAAATGACTTTATTAATGCTAGGTTGAAAGTTGTCTATTTTAATTTAATAACAAAAACAAAACAAAAATAAAATAGAGATGTAACCTCGAGTGTACCTTGAGGTTACAAAATCAGGAGCCCAAGAGAGAAAGACGGGCAAAGGAAAAAACCAAAGTAAAACAAAACCCCAACAAAAAAAAACAAACGAAAGGGAAAATAAAAACAAAAAAACATACGGTGGGATTTTGGCAGCGTTAAAAAGTTACGGCGAAGGAAAATAGGAAAAAAAGGGAAAAAAAACAAAAACAAAGAAACCACGAGGAGATGCAGAATAAAAGTTAAAAACGTGAGGATGGAAATTGGGAAACCTGGCTCTGATTAGCTCGGCCGGTCAGTTCAGTCAGTCATAGTTAAAATACGTCGCACCGATCAGCCAACAAAGAAGAAGAGAAAGAGAAAACGGAAGAGAAAGATACGACGCAACGCAAAATGCAGAAACCGTCGTATTTGCATTAAACGGAGTTCTTCGGCTCTCTCTTCTATTCTTGTTCGTTCATCATCATCTTCATCTTCATCTTCTTCTTCATCCATTTTCTTTGTCTCACGGCTCTGTCCCTGTCGGCATTTCCTTGCCGTTTTTTGCGAATTGCGAGCAAAGGACCAAGCTCGGGCTCAGGATTCTCGTTTGCCTCCCAGTGTTGGCCGTGAAATTTCTGTTTGCAGGTCGAAGCAGCAAAGCAAAGAAACGAAGCAAAACAAACTTTTCGTTTTCGTTTCTGTCAGAAAAGGGAAGGGTTATGTGAGAGATGTCCCAAGTGGTGGTTCTATTGGGCTCTCCCCATAGTTCGGGGGCCATGGAACACTCACCCTAGGGTGGCTCTCAAGTGTTACAAAACCCACCCCAGCTTGGTGGTACCAAGCTAACAATAGGACACCCTTCTGTTGCAACTCTCTTCTCTAAGTCCTCTTCCTTCCCTCTTCTCTGTGGAGAACTACATGGCCCTGATTCTACGGCGGTCGTAGATATGTAGGCAACCAAGACTAGATATTGGTGCAGTGCCATGCCACACTTTGTACCAGATTGTGAGGGATCTAGGGGTGAGGTACTTTCCCTTGTAGGTGCATCGTCTCTCCTCCCATCGATGTGGTCTACAAGGTTGTGTGTGTGCTTGTTTGCTTGGTTTTCTTTTACTTGCACTCGTGAGAGGCTTGCTTGTTTGAGGCGTATCCCCTAGGATTTTCGCCCCAAATCCATTGGATCTTTGTGAATTCCTTGGGGTGTCGGGCAACGTCGGGGCAACGTTGTTACAGATGGTATCAACGCTGTATAGTTTCAGCTATTGGTAAAAGTTTTTTGCTAAGTGGCTATCAGGGTTTGTGGTTTGTAAGGTTTCCGATAGAAACTAGCTAACCCCATTCTCAACTTTGGCTAACCACTCCCTTGGAGGGTGGCCTTGTGCTCTTTGGTGGTGTTACTCCATTGAGCTTGTTTGGTTAATGGTCCCTTCGAATTGATACCTAGGTGATCTAGGATCATATCCTTATGTGTTTTTGAAGAGTTTCTTGATGGCAATGTTTTTCACTCTTCATAAGGGGATAGATGAGAAATTGTGAGCAATTGATGTATGTTGCTCTCCCTAAGGATATAAA
>MNCI01026065.1:221714-233835 GCA_015680685.1 Gnetum montanum
AGAGCTTAAAACCTTTGCTTTGTTATCATTATTATGTTTTTTCTTTAAAAGTAATATTATATTTTATTATCTAATATGGTACCTTGTTATGTAATGATAATACCCCTTCTTCAATGCTATTGGGACTTGAACTTAAGACCTCTTAATGGTTATGCATCTTAAGGCTTGGAATTTTGACCCTTCTACTTACATGTGATACTTTGGTATTTTTATTCTTTTATCTTTTATTTTTATATTGGTTCATTTTGTAATTATGCTTACTAACTCTTGTTAGCATGGACAGGCTAGAAGAATAGTGGTGACCCATTACTAGTACTTTGTTAATGTCTAAATTTATATTTTTTATGTTTTATTATAAGGTTTCAAAATAACGTAAGAGTATCCTTATGAGACATGTTTATGGATATCTAGGGCTTATTCTAATTATTCTTTCATTTTATCTTGGAATCCATTCTAATAAATGTGATTCATGGTAGTACTCTCCTAGTGAATTTAATCTATTAGTTAACCATTAAAACTTTTTATGGATACATGTTATCTTATTTTTAGAAAATAAATTATTAATTCTTTATTCTTGAATTTGCTTAAACCCTACATTTTATGGCTATAAATACTTGATAACGTTGGCTCTCTTAGCATTAATTATGCATTACTCTCTCTTCCATTCTAATGGGACGCGATATTGCATGGGCCACGATATCGCGTCTTCTCCCATGATATTGCGTACACGATATCGCAGTCTGTCACCATTTCTATAAATAAGAGGCTTCTCTCCCTTGTTTTGCCATCTAGATCTAGACCGTAGCCAAACTCTTGCAGTTTTAGCATTCTAGAGATAGAATAATTTCCATGTGCCCGCAATAGGAATCCCAAAGTGAACGGATCTTTATTCGAGCAATTTTGTACCTGAGCACACAATTGTGTACAGCAATAAAGATGAACTTTTGGATAAACCTTGCAATGCATGGACTAGGCTAATGAGGATTTAATTATTGTTAATTGTTTAAATGCTTTCTTAGGACTTAATCTCTCTCAACCCTCAACTCTCATAGTTAAGTGCATTTAGTACGACCGCTTCGAGCACCTGCGTTATGCTTGGTAATCCCAGTAGCGTTGCATTGGTTTAGGGTGTGAAATGAAAAGTGGGAACAGATACCGATGCTAGGACGATTAAAGCTTAGTTAGTTAAAGTTAGTTACTTAGTCTCTTCACCCTTTCCTCTCTTAGCATAGGCGATAAAAATTGAAAATATATAAAAATCATATACCTCAAGTTCACTTAACCATACAACCATAACAAATACAAGTGAGCTTGGGAAGACAATGACTGATTAACCTTAGATGTTCCATAAGGCATGTAGGCACTTAGTCTGCGGAGTTCGACCGGATTGCGCATGCAACGCTCGTATTCGTATGGTTGAGTGTAGGGGTACCTCGCCACTCATCATTGGCACCGTTGCCAGGGACTAAGTTGTTTGTGCGCAAAGTAGAACATAGGAAATCATCCACATCATTGGGAAGCTTAAACAAACCCTTAGGGTTAATCAAAAGAAAATTAAACAGCGGTCAATAGCACACTGACAAGATAAACAATGTCTTCTTCTTCTCATAAAAGCACTTCACCACCTAGGAATCACACAAGAGACCATCGGTAGTCTAACACACGTAACTGAGAACCGTCAGTTCCTCAACAATTCAGTGTGGTATATACTCACCATGATGAGTATATACCTAATTTTACTATTGTCCTCCATCAAGATGAACAACTGTGATGAAGAGACTTAGAGGGTAACATAGTGTTGCCTCTAGACAAAGCCGCTCCCAACATTCTCCTTTGTGCCCTTACACGAATCGACATGTCACAATTATATGTTGAGTATGTTGCATGCAATTACAATGCAAGGGAATACCATCCCACAGAAGCGCAACATCAATAGGACTCATAGCAGGAGAGTTACCATACATCGTTGAAGGGCAAGGGGCCCCATAACGGTCACCCGTCATAAGCGAAATCAAGGGTGGTGAACCTATTTCAATAGGTTCTCCACAAAATGATGTTTCCCCTCCTAACGATGGTGAGAAGGTGGGGTATCAAAACCTACATTCCACGATTCACAACCCTGGTTCTGATCCCCATGAACACCAAGTGTTCAATGAGGGAACATAAACACATGATAAAGGCAGGAAGTCTGATTATCATCATGATCAGGGCCGTAGCCACCAAAGAGAAGGTAAGAAACATTGTCATCGCGATGGTTCCCCTTCTTCTTCACCTTCATCACATCATTCACCCTCTCATTCCACATTAGGACGCAGTCACAAAGAGCATAACCGTGCAAATAAAGGTAAGCAAGATGAGAGACCTCAACGAGAGAGTCGAGAGTGAGGATGAGGGCATTCGAGAGAATCAATGCATGGTAGAAGGGAAAGTAGGGAACAACGTAGACATCATAGATGCCATGAAAGAGATGACAATGATGAACCCCTACTAGCAACCCAGAATATGTTAGACATTACAGAGGCTGTGAGGATACCTACAAGGCATCAAAAAGATAGCCAAATCAAGAGACTTGACATGAATAGTATTCCCCGATTTGAGGGGGGATACAACGCTAATCTGTAGAATCACTTATAGGCATTCCACAATACCTATGCGTTGCAGAATATCAAAAATGAGTGGTAGAAATTAAAGTTGTTTCTAGGACACTCATAAAGGAAGCAGAAAGTTGGTACTAGTCCTTAGAACCAGAATCCATTCGTAGGTGGAGTACAATGCTAGAACTGTTCAACGATAAATATCAAACATACTCCAGAGTGTCTAACTTGCATAAACAGATCCAAGGATGGAAGTAGGGTAATCATGAACCCTTGGATGCTACCATGGGCCGATATTATGCATTGCTACATCGTTGCCCGAGCCATGGTTACACACAATAAGATCAACTCTGCCACCTCGTAGATGGGCTAAGACACGAAACTAGGAGAACCCTTGGAACATATTCCCAAGGGAGACTATCAAAGCTTAGGTCCCATGAAGTTCATAGATTGTTGGAGCAAGTAGCTAAAGAAGAAGGGGAGCTGCGGAAAAGAGAAAGTGAGGAAGAGTATAACCGCGATCCTTCCCTCCAAAAGAAGGGAGTAAGATTCTGTGAGGAAGAGGATGAGTCACCACTCGAGGAGTTAGTGAATAGAAAAACCTTGCCACTTCAAAAGCTAACAACTGAAGTGTTAACTACGATAGATCAAATGTGGGACTCGTTAGACAATAGATTCAAAATTGTCCTCAAAATCGTAAAGGAGTCTAAGGAGCGAAGTAGTGACTCAGATAAGAAAAAGAGGAGAGATTCAGACCATGCATGTAACAAGGGTAAGGGAAAAATGACTATGGCCGATGAGGTTGTGGACTCTGATATAGAAAATGAAGGTGGATGTGAGATCTACTAATATGACCATCCTAAGGGATGTTGCCTAATAATCTCACATCTGCAAGAGTCTAGGGTGTATGCACTCAACCTAAGAGTTAACAAACGGTGAGCACCCTGGAGGTTACCTTATCCCCAAGGTAACCCAAGACAATTCCACCAACTATTAACATACTATCCAAGTGGAAATCTGCCACAACCTATCGAGCAATACCAATAGTGGCAATACCCACAGTCATAGGGGATGCCACCACCTAGGCAACAATACCCTTACCGACAACCAGATCCACATGGCTATTACGTGCAGCAGCCAGTTTCTCCAAGTGACTCTATGGGTCATGCAACCCCACAACATCACTACCAAGTTCAAGAGTATTTTAGGACTCCCTCTCCTAGGAGAAATACTCCACATGCATACCATTCTCTAAATCCATCTGCATCTCTTACAATGGTAGCTCCACCACTAACCGCTCCAACAATGCAAAGAGTACCTCCCACTCAACTGCAACAACACAACGTCACAAGGCCTTCAAACCCCCAATTCGTAGTTGGTATTGATAATCTTATGCCAAAAGACCTTTCTTTAGAACCAACAATCCAACTAAGCCCTCACCCTCACAAGCAGTTGAACATCTAAACACCTCTATACCAAATAAAGTTTCGGGACCTTCTTCAATTCAAAAATCGAGTTCAATGCACACAGTTATGTTGACACATACCGTCATGGATTGGATTAAGGTGGGCCACCTTCCCAGGAAATTCTCTGACCTTGGAAGTCCCCTAATTTATCTCCAAGTCACTAGGAATGAATCTTGTAAGGCTCTTCTGGACTCAAGTTTCGAAGTTAACCTAATATCGCAGGAGATGTACAAAGCCTGGAACCTGCCTCCATTAAGGAAGAGTAACATTTGACTTGAGCTAGCTGACTAGTCCATCACTGTCCCCTTAGGACTAGTGGAGGACATTGTTACCACTGTTTGTGGATGGTCATATCTAGCAGATTTCCTAGTGATACAAGTAACTAATAGCAAGGGGAACTTCCCAATAATAATGGGAAGAGCATGGCTAAGTACGATAGATGCACACCTAGGCATCTGTGATCTTTCCCTGGAAATATCCAAGAAAAATACTTTCAGAAAGATCAAGAAGAAGAAAGTTCCATGCATCGCATACAGTGACACAGGGTACCATTGCGTGTAGAAATCATGGGTTATGTGAAGTTTAACATTACCTGCATCCAATCAGTGTGCACAAGAAATTAATATAAAAAAGTGCCTGTATGCAGCAGCCACACGACAGGAAGACACCCAGTGGCTGATGGCTGATCAAGAGAGCAACTCAATAACATGCATGGAATTAACTAAGGGGATAACTAGTGCTTACGTTGAAAGCATAGACGCACTAGAGCAAGTTCATTGCCAACTTCCAGCCCTTAACTTTGAAAACATTAACTGGGGGAAGTTGGAGATTCCTAAGGAATTTAGATAAGAGCCCCTAGATTTAAAACCATTGTCCACCAGTTTGGAATACATGACCCTTGAAAACGAAAAACCGATAATCATTAATGCAAAGCTTGTTCCCAAGCAAAAAGAGAGATTGCTGAAGGTGATAAATAAATGGTCAACAACCTTTGCCTAGTCATACCATGAATTAACTGGAATAGATCCTAGGATATGCCAGCATAGGATTTACACGGACCCCTCCATGAAGCCTCGAAAACAACCGTAGAGACGCTTGAACACAAAATTGAAACAGATAGTAAAAGAAGAGATAGAGTAACTTCTTAAGGCTGGGTTCATATACCCCATTGTGGATAGTGAATGGATTAGTCCTCTAGTCATTGTACCTAAAAAAGGAGGCAAATGGAGGATGTGTATAGATTTTAGGCTATTGAACATGGCAACATTCAAGGATCACTTTCCATTACCATTTGTTGACCAAGTCTTAGACACCATAGCGGGGCATCGCTACTATAGTTTTCTGGATGGTTACAGTGGGTACAACCAAATACAGATTGCACTAGAAGACCAAGCCAAAACAATGTTTACCATTCCTTGTGGAATGCTTGCATATAAACAAATGTCATTTGGCTTGTGCAATGCTCCTACCACGTTTCAACGTTTAGTTCTAAGCATTTTCCAACAGCAGATAGGAAATAGAGTAGAAGTCTTTATGGACGACTTCTCCACGTATGGGAAAAGCTTTGATCAAGTCCTAGACCAATTACAACAAGTGCTAAAATGATGTGTTGAAACCAACCTAAAGCTCAACTGGAAAAAAAGCCATTTGATGGTTCAAGAGGGTGTAGTACTAGGGCATAAGATTTCATAGTCAAGAATAGAGGTAGACCCAGAAAAAATTAAGGTCATCCAAGGAATCACCCGACAACTAGAAACTGTCAAAGATATTTGATCATTCCTTGGACATATTGGCTACTATAGGAGATTCATTGAGAACTTCTCCAAGATTGCCAAACCGTTAGTAGAATTAATGAAAAAGGATGCACCATTTGAATGGACCAGGGAATGTGAACGAGCATTCCAAACTCTAAAACAAAGGCTTGTGGAAACTCCTATTTTACAAGCCCCTGACTAGTCCAGACCATTTCATATAATGACTGAAGCATCTAATTATGCTTTAGAAGCTGTACTGACAAAGTTAGATGAACAAAAATGGCCTTATTACATCCACTGTGCGAGTAAGAGTATTGCCGGTGCACAACTCAACTACACAACTATAGCAAACGAATTAATGGTTGTAGTGTTTGCACTAGACAAATTTAGGCACTATGTGTTAGGCTACAAAGTGTACATTCATATAGACCATAGTGCAATAAGGTTCCTTATGAACAAGCCAACAGTTAGCCCTTGTATTATACGTTGGTTGGTAATCCTTTAGGAGTTTGATCTAACGATAGTAGATCGAAAAGTTGTAGATCACTTATCTCGGTTGTGTTGGGATAACAAAGAGGATGAATATGCCATATCTGATCATTTTCCTGATGAAACCCTCTTTGCCGATGTAGTGAATAACCAACCCATGAGCACGAATTGGTATAGTAGCATTCTCACTTATCTCCTTTCCCAACAAACACCACAGGGGTTGGACTTTAGGAAGAAGCAACAGTTTCTTCACAAAACCAGGTACTTCATGGAAATCAAGCAACAACTCTATAAACCCTATCCTGATGGCTTGGTTTGATGGTGTGTGCCTGATGAGGATCAATTAAGAGTTCTCCAAGATGCTCATGAGGGCCCCTATGGGGGCCACTATGCAGGGAGACGAACGACCATTAAGATCTTGCTTGCAGGATATTACTGGCCAATGCTATTTCAGGATGCCCATCAATTTTTCCAATCTTGTGAGCACTGTCAACGTGATGGTGGAATGACTACTAGAATGAAGGATCCGCAACAATGGATTCAACCTTTGGAACCATTCGACATTTGGAGAATAGATTTTATGGGGCCCATTACACCAATGTTCAATGGGAAAGATTATATCATTGTTGTTGTTGACTATTTAACCAAATGAAGCAGTTGCTGTAATAGACTGCACATTGTCTATGGCTGCACGATTTGTACAATAACAAATCGTAAATAGGTTTGGTGTGCCGCATGCACTCATCTCTGATAATGGAACACATTTTACTGGTGCAACCTTTTGCAAGTTGATGCAACGCTTAGGGGTTGAACATAAATTGACCACACCTTATCACCCCCAAGCTAATGGCCAAGCCAAGATCACTAATCGGGAGATTACGAGAATATTAACAAGAACAATTAGAAAATTTAGGGGAGATTGAAGCACGAAACTGAATGATGCTCTCTGGGCATATAGCTCCACTTGGAAACTCCCTACAGGCTACTCTTCCTATGAGTTAGTATACAGAAAACTTCCAAATCTCCCAATACAAACGAAGCTCCATATACTATCCATGGCATGTGACCTCCACCTTGACCTTGACCTAGCACAAAAACAAAGATTGGCAACTCTAAACGTGCTAGATGAGAATAGATTGATTGCTCTGTTGTCAAATGTGTTGCACAAGGTACATAACAAGCAACATCATGACTTAAGAATTTGAAAGGTTAAGTACCAACTAGGAGACAAGGTCCTTTACTGGAACCCCACACATGTACCACAATGTACAAAATTTCAAACATTGTGGGAAGGACCCTACATTATTCATACGACCTTTCCCTTGGGAGCCATAACAATATACAAGCTTGAAAGCCTTGATAAGAGATTACTGGTCAATGTGCAATAAACCAAACCCTTCCATGAACCAAGAACAACCAATGCAAATTACACCTCTAATAGCGGACAACTATGCTCCTTATTTTGGATTTCTCCCTTTCAATTTAGTCATGGGGGAGATGGCCACCTATGATGATCATTTGAGGCCCTTAGTTCTTTTTAAGTTTTTGTTTTACACATTTTGGTTTTACAATTTCTTTAACTTTTCTTATTTTGTTTTACAACATCGTTCATAATTTTTCTTTTATTTGTGTGTGTGTGTGTGTGTGTGTTATCCATTTTTTTTTATTCATCATGCAATAAGTGCTCTTAATGATGGTATGAATTATTTCTCTTGATTGCTAATGTTTGGTTTTTACCTTTAAGTGATAATGTTGATACTAAGGTATGGTTCTTTTGATATGATAGGCAATAAGTCCACATCATCCGTGCATCCAAAAATTTCTATGGTCTCTCTTGGCTTGGGAATGTATAGTCCCTTTCTTCAAAATAATAAGAACTTTAAACGAATCGATGACTGGGCATTTCTCAAACTAAGGAAGGAGTCAAGGATTGAAAAGGGTGTGGCTTCAAGGGAACTTGATGCATTTGTGTTGGCCATTCTCTTGGGTGCTTGGATGTTTTCTTCTTGAGTTTCTTACTGTTTCGACGTTACCCAATTATCAAGAAGCTGAGTGAATAAAAATAAAAATAATAAGTCTTTGCATGGTGTGGTTTCCACGAAAAACATACATAAAAAAAAAGAAGAGAGTGGGAATTCAAAGCACACCCCTTAGATGAAATAAATATTTGGGCTACAAGCATTGGTTATAGAACTAAAATAAACATGTTCCCTCTAACTAAGGCCCTTCCTCACTTCCTACCTTCTCCTCTTTCGTTTTGTCGGAATGGTGGTTGCTCTTTGAAGCAGGCATTCTTGTTACTTTGGATGGATGGATTGGCCGAATGTATCAATGCGAAGTCATTGGATGTGGTTTTTTTGAGGCCGGACTTGGAAAGGGATCTACTAAGTCACATTAATCATTAAAATACACAAGGGGCTGTACACCATGTTGTTCTTGAGACTCCATTCCATTCTCTTCTTTCCATTATTCTTCCTCCATGGTTCACCTCATTGCCAGTTGTATCAGTAGTCTATATTTTGGTTGATGCATTGTTTTCTTTTTGGTAAATTTTTGTGGTTAAGACTTTAACTCTTATTCCAAATGACGTTCCTAGAGCCTATGGACTCTTTGAATGTGGGAATGTCAGGGCATTAAAGGGCATGAGCCTGCTTTGGGGAGGACCCACTGGCATTCCTCTTTGGTGCATCAGTTAATTTCTTTCCCTTAAACATTTTTGTAGTCAACCTTATTTTGTTCTTTTCCATCTTGACATCCATTTCATCGATGTTACAATTGTGTCTCTTTTTCTCCATCTTTCTTATTCCTTTTCTTTCTCCATTCAATTGCTACTAGAGGTTCGCTCTTAGTCATGGGTGTCCTGACCCAAATTTTTTGATTTTCTCCTAATCCCTACACCTTTGGGTAGTCACCATTATTATATCTCCAGAATCTGCAATCAGCCATATCACAACTCAGCCAATGGACCTTTCAATGAAGCAAGGTATCAATTGCATTATGATTCATTTACCCTTGCTAATCTAAGACTGTGTTGTGTGTGTAGATGGAAATCATACAATAACGGATTGGATCTAGAGGGAACACTTGGAATGGATCGGTGCTGAAGCAGTTATGCAAGGAACGAGATTGATGGCGCACTTACAAATGGACAACAAAAGGTGCAATCTTGGTATTGGCAGCAACAAAACTTCTTTCTCTCTCTCTCTCTCTTTTTCTCAGCTACCAAATAAGGCCTAATGTCAAATATATAAAGTGTTCACTCTTGTTGTCGTGAACACCAGTTTTGTCATGTTCTGTAATGATGATCCGTTCACATGTGATCCCATTTACCATTAGTTCCATTCAAGCCAATAATCCCATACCTCCCAATATTTTGTAAGGAACTCAAGGACGAGTTTTTATTTTTAGTCATGGGGGACACGATATCGCATGGGCCACAATATCGCGTACGCGATGTATCGTACGCAATATCATGTCTTCTCCTGCGATATCGTGTACGCGATATCGTAGTCCACTACCATTTCTATAAATAAGAGGTGACTCTCCCTTGTTTCGCCATCTAGATCTAGACCGTAGCCAAACTCTTGTAGTTTTGGCATTCTAGAAATAGAATAATTTCCATGTGCCTGCAGTAGGAGTCCCAAAGTGAACGGATCTTTATTCGAAGAATTTTGTACCTGAGCACACAATTGTGTATGGTAATAAAGATGAAATTTTGGATAAACCTTGCAGTGCATGGACTAAGCTAATGAGGATTTAATTATTGTTAATTGTTTAAATGCTTTCTTAGGACTTAATCTCTCTCAACCCTCAACTCTCATAGTTAAGTGCATTCAGTATGACCGCTTCGAGCATGTGCGTTACGCTTGGTAATCCCAATAACGAATAGCGTTTGGTAATCCCAGCAACGTTGCATTAGTTTAGGGTGTGAAATGGCAAGTGGGAACAGATACTGATGCTAGGATAATTAAAGCTTAGTTAGTTAAAGTTAGTTACTTAGTCTCTTCATCCTTTCCTCTCTTAGCATAAGTGATAAAAATCGAAAAGATATAAAAATCATATACCTCAAGTTCACTTAACCATACAACCGTGACAAATACAAGTGAGCTTGGGAAGACAATGACTGATTAACCTTAGGTGTTCCATAAGGCGTGTAAGCACTTAGTTTGCAGAGTTCGACCAGATCGTGCATGCAACGCTTGTATTCATATGGTTGAGTGTGGGGGTACCTCGCTACTCATCATTGGCGCCATTGTCAAGGACTAAGTTGTTTGTGCACTAAGTAGAACATAGGAAATCATCCACATCATTGGGAAGCTTAAACAAACCCTTAAGGTTAATCAGAAGAAAATTAAAAAATGGTCAATAGCACACTGACAAGATAAACAATGTCTTCTTCTTCTCATAAAAGCACTTCACCACCTAGGGATCATACAAGAGACCATCGGCAGTCTAACACACGTAACCGAGAACTGCCAGTTCCTCAACAATTCAATGTGGTATATACTCACCATGATGAGTATATACCTGATTTTACCATTGTCTTCCATCAAGATGAACAATTGCGATGAAGAGACTTGAAGGGTAACATAGTGTTGCCTCTAGACAAAGCCACTGCCAACATGCTCCTTCGTGCCCTTACATGAATCGACATGTCACAATTATATGCTGAGTATGTTGCATGCAATTACAACACAAGGGAATAACATTCCACATAAGTGCAACATCAATGGGACTCGCGGTAGGAGAGTATTTCTACATCATTGAAGGGCAAGGGGCCCCATAACGGTTCACCTATCATAAGCGAAATATTCATTCTTCATCTTTGCTTTTTCCTTTCTTTGTCTTACTTTAAATTCCTATAGCTTCATTGAGGTACTTGACCCTATGCAACAAATTTTTTTATTAGTAAGTCAACAAGTTGCTATCTTGAAATAATGTAAATGGGTTTGATGGTTTCTTCTTTCACTTCCTTCTTGATGAAATAGTACTTGATGTCAATGTGTTTGGATTTTTTGTGATGTACATAGTTTTGGGATAGTTAAATTGTTGTTGTATTATTACAATACAAATTTGTAGGGAGATCAACTTTATATTCTAAGTGTATGAGAAGTTTATTTAGCTAGAGTATGTGTTGGAGTTATGTAGCCATGGTAATAATTCTACTTCATAAATGAATAAGTTCATGGATTATTGTTTCTTTGATTTCTAGTATATTAGATTTTTTCCATGCATAATGAAAGCTCATGATGTGGATTTTCTATCATCACTGTCTCATACCCAATCAACATCTGAACATCAATGGATCTTATTATCTCCTTTACTAAATTGAATCCTAAAGTTGCAAGTTTCTTTTACATACTTGAGAAGATGCACAAGTGCTTACATATGAGATTGTATTGGCTCTTGCATGAATGTGAATAAGTATGATGTTACATATTCTAAATTTGGTCTGGTGTGGTAGGGAAATCAAAGTGATTCAATCATGATTCTATACATGTGATGAGTGGGGAGGTACCCCTATACTCAACTATACGAATACGAGCATTTCACACACAATCTGATCAAACTCTGCAGACAAGCTAGTTGTGGTATCTAGATAGTTATTCGCTGATTACAATTTGTTGTCTTCCCACCTAGACTAGTATTTGCTTTGTCACGTATGGTTTAGTCCAAAGTGAGGTGTATGATGTGGTTTCTAACCTAGTGCTACTCCTAGAGGCAATGGAAAATATATTTAATTAAGCTAAGAGGAAAAGGGAGAGAGAATCTAAACTAATAGGAGATAGGGAGAGAGAATCTAAGCCAGCCTAAGTGC
>MNCI01026065.1:233889-296773 GCA_015680685.1 Gnetum montanum
TGTCCAAGTACGTCACACTTGAATAAAGGATGCTGTATAATTACAATCATTACACTACGGGCATGCACTGAGAAATAATTCTATCTCTAAGAAGGAAAAAACTACAAGAGTTTGGGTAAGGGATTAAGAACTAATGTGGAAACCAAGTGCGTCGCCTCTTATTTATAGGCAAGGAGATAGGTTACGATATCATGTCAGTCATGATATCGGGTATCCGCTATCAAGGGTCTAATATTGGGACTCATCAAATAACAGGGGTCCAATATCGGGGGTTCGATAATGGGACTCATCATATAATAGGGGTCTGATAACAAGGCCTAATAGACCATGACTCATCATACCCCCACAACTGAATAACAACTCGTCCTTGAGTCAAAGAAAGTGAGGAACAAGTTCAATTGATTACATAGTGGATAGGTATGGGATTATTGACTGGCTAGGAATTTATTCATGCCGTAGTGGAGAATTAAAAAAAAAATTGGACACAGACACAAAAATTACAAAATTTATTGGAACTCATGTGGTTCCTGGTGGCGATGGCTCCTCCATGGGTACCTTTCCTTTGTTTTTGCGCTCCAGGCTTCTAAGATTAATACTATTGAAGAAGTACCTGAAGTTTCTCCTCTTCTATCCATGGATTATGAGCCATCCATGTTGATGTTCCAATGGTTTATGGAGTCAACACTTTCCATGGACACAGTAGCTGTAGGAACACTTGATTGGCCTTGATATGCCATGTTGCAAATGGCCGTCATTCCTCTTCATAAGCTCGAGCCTTGACCTCTCCTCCTTTTACTTAGATAAGTAATAGGAGTTCCATGATGGATTCTGAATGATTATGCCTTCTACTCTGCATGAGGTCCTTGGCCTCTGCCTCCCCCTGGTCATTCGGTTGCACCTTGAGAAGGTCCTCCTTATTGTCTTCTTTAAGAGGCCATCTATAATCACACAAAGATCAATTGTTAGTAAGGTTATTGAAAAAAGTTCAATGATTTCATACCTTACTCATTTCCTTTAATAAATGTTAAATTCTTTGCTTAGTATGATTTTAGAGTTAGAAATTTTTTCAAGGAAGTTGCCCTAGAAGTTTAATGTCGGACCTGGTTTGTTTAGGTGACACAAAAAAGGACCTGGATTTGAGAAACGTTTGATAAAATGATGATAAAGGAAAGAATAGATTTGGCAATGAAGTATTCGGAGGGTATAAAATGATGTGGTAGTGTGCAACAAGTACAAATTACAAAAGTCATGCAAGTGGGTCCTCCCCAAAGTAGGTTCCAACTTATAATGCCCTTGCGTAACCACACCTTAAAAAGTTGGTAGGCATTAGAAGGGTTAAATGTAATCTACACCAATGCAACAAAACAAACACATGTAGATGCCACTGTGATGAGGTATAAATTCAATACTACACAAGTAATGAGTCCGAATTACATGAATAGTGAGGTGAGGTGAATTTTAGAAGGGACTGCAAAGATTGGAACATGAGGTAATTAGCCCAGGGTAGAATGAATCCTGAGTGTAGGGCATGATTAATGCGTCATTAGCCTTTCACTCCAAAATCAAGACCAAGTCCATTCCTCCAATCAGTGACATCGCATTGTTTCATCCCATGATGAATAACCATAAGAGCATCATGACAGCAAGGCATATGATCACTTGGCATTTCATACAAGGGAGGAGTGATTTTTGCTTTGAAGCACACATGTGTTGTTTTGTTTTTTCTTCTTTTTTTTTCTAATGTTTAATATAGAGAAGCCACCAACCTTCAGGCATGGGTACATGCCTTTCCAATTGGACCCCCAAGAATAGCATTATTTTTCCTTGATTGAGTGCCTTTTGATTACTCTTACTCCCATTTTTCATTAGATCTACAAGGATCTTAGTACAACCAAGTTGTATGATAACTCCCACAGATATCACCAAAGAGAATCCACAAGTCCCCTTGATGTCACACCCTAGCTAATCCTACTTAGTCCATCCTTCTTCACTCTGGGTATGATAACACAAGGTTACTTTAAGTTTTAATGATTAAGAATATCATTGTACCCAAGGTAGAACCCCTTATTAATATAATGGGTGGATGGATGTTGTGGGCTCATTGTTCAAATAATTAGTCACTTGAGACTTGATAGCATAAAACAACACCTCGACCAATGGTTCACATGAGTGTTTTATTTGTAGATGAGATTACTTACAAAAAGATAAAAAGATAAAAAGACAATAAGTTGAAAAGTGAAAAACTGAAAAATGAAAATTTCAAAATTAAAGAAATAAAAAATATTTATTAATCCTACTTGTTATTAGAATAGGGGGTATCCCCCATAACTAAACGGTTGAGCATGGCTAGGATTAATAAATGAAGAATTGGGACTCTTGCATGTTGGAAATGTTGGGACTCGGTCATACTTATCCCATTGGGGTTCACACACTTGATTATAGTAAGCATAGTGGGGCAATTTATAAGATGTAGTTGATTGATGAGTGGTTGACCCACTATGGCACCCTTGACTGTAAGATGGTATGCAAGGATCGATTTGTCTCCCTCGGTGGCTATATTCATTGGGTTGTATGGTTGTTGGAGTATTGGTTAGTGGCCCAAAGAAAGTAACATAAGGCATTAGATTCAAGGAGGGAGCTAGACCATCGTGTTGGACTTGTGCTGATCTGGAAGGTGTAGTGGGCTCTAAATTGTGGTGTCCCCTCTTATGGTCACATCTAAAGAAGGGACGCCTATCATGTTATGAAGGATTCCCACTATTGTTGATAGTAGTGGCACAACTAACATTCGTGGGTTGGTGCTATGGCACAAAACCTTTTGGAACACTTGGTGGCGATGTAGAAGGAGGTGAATGATGAGAATGTTGAAATTGAGAAGTGTAAGGTATCCAAGATGGTGCTTGTGTTGGAGAGGGTATGGATTGATAGTATTGAGGAGAATATTAATCATTTGGTGAGATAGAGGATGTTGACCCAGTTGGGGAAATAAGATGTTGGACTTGATAAGCACTTAGATTCAGATGGTATGAAGGGTGTACCCAGTTTGAGGGTGGCCTCCCCCAGGACTAGGATTGTTGCCACTATGATCAAACACAGTATGTTTGTATGAACTTTGGATGTAACACTCTTCCCCAATGCTCATGCAAATGTGACAAGATTGGACATTGGCCCTTGGGGTGATCGTACAGGCAAATATTACATTGATATGTATGATTGGCAGTTAAGTTATTATTCTCTTCTACCCTTCTTTTTGATTGTCTAAGGGTATTTTGTCTTGCTTCTTGGTTTTTCATAACTCTATCTCCAATAATGTTGGCATATTCTCCAGATTTTTTATGCATCCATTCCATCATCTTATTGATCTTTGCCTCAATTTCATTTAATGATTGTAGTGTTGGAAAAGATGGTTCCACCTCCTTGGGGTGAGTTGATTTCTCTCTTCATAATCACGGGCCCTTATTAATTTTTGGGTCTGTTGAGATTTCTCAGCATTCTCCCATTTGGCTAACTCCCCTTCTTCTTTTGCTACCCACTTGATAAGCTCTTGGAGTTGATGGGTTCGTAGCTCATATAGTTGACCTTGGGCATACATCCCTAGGATTTCCCTTGTTTCATTACAGAGCCCATCAATAATGTCATACATTAGCCTCTCCTTGGAGAACTCATGGCCTAGGTAGTTGTTTAACAATGCATAATATCTTTCTAAGGCCATGTCCAAGGGTTCATGTTGTACTTGTTTCCACTCTTGGATTTGTCTCCTCAAGGCTAACACTCTAGCATAGGTTTGATATCTTTCATTAAATATTTCTACCATTGTTGACCAATGTCGAATTGATTTTGGTCTTAAATACCTATACCATACGTTTGCTTGGCCAACAAGTGTTAGAGGAAAGAGCTTAAGTTTTTGCCATCCATTATTAATGTTGTTCCATGCATAGGCATCGTAGAAGGCTTGTAAATGTTGTTGCGGATCTAAATCATAGCCTCCTGAAAACTTGGAAAAGTTGTTTAAGCCAAGCTTGGGTAGATGGCTTTTCTTACAATGCCTGCGGGATATTTGAACAGCCTCTTGTATTTACGCTAGGCTTGTAGTGGCCAATAGAGGTTCATCATCACTGGGTAGGTTATGCATTCGTGAGGTGGGAAGATGTTGTCTTCATTTATGTTTATAGGAAACCCCTACATCTGATTGATTACTCCAAACTTCATCTTCATCATCCTATAATTTGTTGGTTCTCCAATGAATTGCCCTACTGGTTGTTGCATTATCATAGTCTTGTGAGAGAGACATTATGTGTGAATTTGTGTGTGACTTAATTGAAATTAATTTCTTTTCTAAAAGATGTATCATGAATACTTTGTTATAGTGATCTTGTATGATGTAACTTATCTAAATAACTAGCACCGTCCTTAGCAATAGCACCAATGATGAGTGGGGAGGTAGCCCTACACTCAACCATACGAATATGAGAATTTCACGCATGATTCGGTCAAACTCCGTAGATGGGCTAGTTGTGGTATTTAGATAGTTACTTGTTGATCGCAGTTCGTTGTCTTCCCACCTAGACTAGTATTTGGTTTGTCATGTATGGTTTAGTCCAGAGTGAGGTGTATGATGTGGTTTCTAACCTAGTGCTACTCCTAGAGGCAATGGAAAATATCTTTAATTAAGCTAAGAGGAAAAGGGAGAGAGAATCAAAACTAATAGGAGATAGGGAGAGAGAATCTAAGGGTTCAATATTGGGACTCATCAGATAATAGGGGCTCGATATCAAGGGTCCAATAACGGGACTCATCATATAGCAGGGGTCCGATAACAAGGGTCTGATAATAAGGCCTGATAGACCATGACTCATCAACATGGTTATATCTATAAGAGGAGTCTTATCTTTGATTGTTAACTTTAAATTGTATGGTAAAGAATTATTGACTAGTGTCTCATTCTTTAGATTGAGTTTTTAAATGATGGAATTTGCATATTTGGTTTCATGAATCTTTATTTCCTCCTTATCCTAGTTCACTTCAATTCCTAGAAAGTATTTGAGTTCTTTGCAATTCTTCATTTCAAATTTAGTTTTCATGTCATTCTTGAAATCTTTTGCTAGCCTTTGATTGGTGGCAATAAAGATAATGTCATATACATATAGTGCTAAGATGATGAATTTATCTTCTTCCTTTTTGAAATATAGTGTTGGTTCAAACATGCAAATTTGATAATTCTTTTCAATGAGATATTCATCAATTCTCTTGAACAAGGCCATGGGTGCTTGCTTTAGACCACATAAAGCTTTGTTAAGCTTGCATAGTTTGTCCTTTTTTTTATAACACCTTCGACCTAGTAGATGTATACTTCTTCTTTGATATATCCATTTAGAAATGCTGAGTTGACATCCATTTGTTAAACCTTTAGATCTTTATATGTTGTTATGGAGAGAATGAGCTTGATGGTTTCAAATCTAGCCATCAATACAAAGATTTCTTCATAGTCAATGTGGTTTTTCTTATTTGAATTCTCTTTCTATAAGTCTTGCTTTATGTATTGTGACTTCTTCTTTCTTATTATAATTTTTTTATAGAGCCATTTATAATTAGTAATCTTTTTATCTTTTGGTTTGGCAATTAATTCCCATGTGTTATTTTTTAAGATGAAATTGTACTCTTTGTCCATGGCTTCTTTCCAAATTTTTAATTTCATGACTTCATTGACCTTGGTTGGTTTACTTGAAACCAATAAATATGTTATATTTGTAATATTATGAGATCTTGTGGTTCTTCTTTCAAAATTTATGTTTAACATTGAGTACGAGGATGTTCTCTTTGAACCTAAGGTTTTAAACTTTGATATATGTCTGATTTCTCTTGCTATTTAAAAAATCACTTGTACTAAACTTTGTCTTATCAAATATAACATCTCATGAAACATATCATTTTTTATTAATTGGGTCCTAGCACATATATCCATTGGTATGAGAATCATAATGAAGAAATATGCATTTCTTTTCCTCTATCTTCAAGTTTGTTAATGAATTATTTTGGGGTCTTTACATAGTAGTGACATCCAAATATTTTCATATGACTTAGGTTAGGAATTCTATTGTATAGAACTTCATATGGAGATTTGTATTCATTATGTTTGGTGATGATTCAACTAGAAATGTAACAAGTAGCTGTGATAGTTGTATTTCAATATTGGTTAGGTAATGAGGCATGCTTTTGTAATTACATTGTTATGTATAATATCATTCTACTTTTTCTTTCAACTACTCTATTTGATTGCAAGCTACATCCATAGGTGATGTGATGAAACTTGCTAAATTCTTTATTTATGGATTCACTTCATTTGTCCGATCTAATGACTATAATAACATTCATGAGGTTTTTAATCAATTTATGAAAATTTTAAAATTATTTGATGGCTTCATCCTTTTGCTTCAGATTTTAAGTCCAAGTGTATCTTGAGTAGTCATCTACTATGAGCATGAAATAATTTGCCCCTATTATTGAAATAGATGAAATTGGCCCAACAAGATCCACATGTAGAAGATCAAATGATGTTTCCTTCTTTATCATGTGAGAGTTGTGAGGATAATTGGTTTGCTTTCTTGGTATCCAAGTCTCGTATTTGTCTTGAGAAATATCTAAAATTTTTATTATTGTATCTTCTTCTTATTTAATCATTATTTTAATTTTATAATAAGAGGTGTGACTAAGCCTTCCATTCCAAAGTCCAGACTTGATGAAATCCTCATTATCCTTTTCCTTAACTTCATCTTTGTTTGGGATTTAATTAGCTTTTGTTCGGAGGGCATGCTTTTCTTAAATAGTATTGTTGCTTATGATGTCTCCTTTTTCATTGATATAGTTACATTTAAGACAATATATTCTATTATTCAAGGCTTTGATTTCCATGATTTCTTCACCATTAGGTTTATTGATAATGTAGAAATTACTTTTGAAACTAACATTACTTTCTTCATTAGAGACTTGTCCAAAAGAGATGAGAGGATTAGAAAGATTAGAAACATAATATACACCAAAAATGATGGCTTTTTATTCATTGTTTAATTTAACTATACAATCTCCTATTCTTTCTTTGACTACGTATTTTCCATCTCTAATTTTCATGTTGCCAAGACTATTATTTATTTTGTAATTTAGAAGATAATTTTTATAGGATGTCATGTGATTGGAGCATCTATTATCTAGAATTCAAAAATCTTGATTTTTTTTCTTTAATTGAATTGAATGCTACATGACTTTCTAGCCCTTTTTCTTGAGTATCTTTTTGAGATGATGGAGTATCTTGTTCTATTTATGAAGTTTATCCATGTATTGTTTCAAACCAATTCTAGTATAGCCTTGTTTAATGGTATGACATTTTCTTTTACAAAAGTTTCAATATGGTACTAAGTCTTGACCTTATCTTTATCTTTTAGATTAATTCCATCTAACTCTTTCCCTAGCTAAACCTCTTTCCCATTCTCTTATACTTTGACCACTATTTTCTTCTAAGTTTGTTTCTTGATCTTTATTTTAATAATTGGATCTTCCTCTCTCTAAATATTTCTTGCTTATCTCTTTCTCTTTGGTTAGTTATGAAGGCTTGATCATCTTTACTAGATTACTTGTTATTCTTCATAATTTATAGGGTTTTAACTTGAGCAACTAATTCATTAATACTAAGCATGTTGAAGCCCTCTAAAAGAATAATGTTTTTCATCATGTTTTCAAGCCTTAGATCCATGCAGAGAGCTTATGAAACTTTCTGAACTTTTTGCTTGTTGGTATATCCATAGCCATGTTCATCTATTTTTTGTAAGTTATCATACATCCTAATAAAGAAGCTTTCAACACTTTCATTTCTTCCAATTTCAAAGGTATTAAATTTTTGTTTATAGATTATTTACTACAATTGTTAATTTTCCAAGATTCCCTTGTATTCTAATGAGATATTATCTCACACTTCTTTGGCAATAGTATAAAGACTATATCTACCAAAAATAACTTGTGAAACACTAGCCAATAGTATCATAAGAGTCAAATTATTATTCTTCTTCTTTGTTTCATATTCTTTGATTTATAATCTAGTGAAATCTTTAAAATCATAGATGAATTCAAAACTTGTTTCAACTATTTCCCAATAGTCATTATGTTTAAGGAGGCCTTCCATCATCCTTATCCATAGGCTAAAATCTTAAGATCCATCAAAGATGATGGAGTATCTAGCTATGTCTTTTGTTCTCATTTTTGTAGATGAAGTTGACTCTTTGATACCAATGAAGGAATTTTAGGCAGTAAAAGAATTGATTGGTTATCTTGACTTCATAATAAATTAGCTAATAAAATTTATATTTTAGGAAAGTTTAGGAATTTTTCTATAATTTGGAAAAATGAAATACTACAAAAGATATCTAAAAGCTAGGATTATTTTATGTATTTTCCAATATATCAAAAATAGTGGTAATTCAAGTAGTGCAACTTTGATAGATGATAACTCAAAATTTGTCAAGTTTTTGCTATTAAAATTTTAACTAAACCTTTTCACATATATTGGGTTTTAAATAAATCTTGAATTACATCAAATCATTATGAGATAAGGAAGAAATGATTCAATTGTTGACCATCATTCATTTTGGTAAAATGTGTATGGATGCATTCAACATGTTGAAATAATTAATCATTTATGAGAATAATGAACAATAGAGTAGATCCTCTGCCTAACCATATAGATCACAAGTGTTCATATGCAATCTGGTCACATTCTGTGGATGAGACTAGTGTGGTATCTAGATTGTTAAGTGTTGATCACAAGTTGCTATATTACCACTTGGACTAGTAGTAGCTCTATCATGTGTGGTTTATTCTAAAGTGAGACAAATGATTAAGATATTGTTGAGACCTTGAACTAAATTAATCAATAACATAGGAATTAATTATTTAATTTAATTAACAATGAAATTAGATCCTAAACTAGCCTAAGGACCATGAGTGTCCATTTCTAGCTTGCTGTACATGTCTTGAATTGGTGTAAGCATTGTTATAATTACCAAGCAATATGCTACTAGGCATATTAAGTGATATCACTATTGGGTTACCAAATAGTTATGTGTTACGCTTGAAAATGGTTGTGCTCATTCCACCAAAGAGTAATGTCCATGAAAATGTAAATATTAAGCTAGGTTGCATGGAAAATAAATTACATCAAAAGTAAATTCTATTCTAAGTCAAAGTGTTGCAATGAATAGGAATTAATCTTGATCTTATTATCGATCATAAATTGTGTTCAAGTATAATGTCACTTTAATAAGATGATTTACAGTTAACTTAAATTCATAATATAGATACTTGTTGACTATTTACTAAGACTACAAGAATAAATTATGAGAGTTCAACTACAGTATTGATCAAATGATGCATAGAAATTGCAAGTGAATTGTATGTGTAAGCAATTTTTGTGACTATGTCAACATAGATACATTGATGTAGCAAAGGCTTAGTTGATGAAGCTACATTGATGCATTAGCATTGAATAAGTAGTGTCTACTAATCCCTAGCATAATTACACTTTCTATAATTCATCATATCCTTATTACTAACTAAAAACTCATCCTTAAGTTGTACAAAATAGACAAAGCTTAATAACAAAATGTTTGGAGGTAACTTGGACATGATTGACTGATATTACAAAAACCTAAGTGCCACATTACAAAATTTATTTGAGTTAATGTATTACAACATGAAAAATTACATGATTCTTTGAAAATCCACCAATGACAAGTATTCATGTTATTCCTAGTGGTCGTGGCCCTTCTGATCTTGGTTATTATGTTAACATATTTTCTTCATGCAAAACATTTGATGGGGGAATTGAAATATTTCCTCATTAATGTAAGGATTTTTAGGTAGTAATCATGTGATGTTTGGTATTTGTTACTTGCCCAAAGGCATGTTCTTCTCTATCCTCCTCTTAGCCTCTTTTCATTGTCTTTTGAAGTACCTTTAATCTTAGGGGCTCATGTAAGCATCATTTGTAATCATCAAAGGATCAAGGTTAGTTTTAGCAAATTTTCTTAGTGTTTGAATCATTTCCAAATCCTTGGTTAGCTAAAAAGTCAAAAAACTCAACATTTGGACTTAAGGGGATTATGAAATAACATTATTAAGGCTCTATGGTAATTAAAATCATTAGGTTTTTAAGTATTTTGATCAATTATTTTAACTATTAGTTACCTTAATGTTTGAAAATGGGCTGTTAGAAAAATTTTCAAAAACAATCATGTCCTTAGCCCTGACAATCAATGAGCTTAAATTTAGGAGCTTATAGGTTTTCAAATAAGTAAAATCAAAAGTCTAATTTACAAGATATCACAAATGCATTGGAATATTGAAAATTGCAAGGACTAGATATGTTAGATTCTAAAATAAGCAAGAAATATGAAATTTGAAGAATATTTCAATATAAAAGCATTTAAAATTAATCAAAATTAATGAGAAGCAGTTCTAAAATCATGCATGACTTAGAAAAGTTACTCAAAATGTCCTTGAAGATGTGAGGTTGGTTCAAAGCCACGATCAACAAAAGTCATGCAAGTAAATCCTCATCAAAGCAAGCTCCTACCATAATGTCCTTACATAAACATTTTTACAGATGTCTATGGGCACCATAGAAGTTAAATGCATATAATCTATTTGTTCCAAATAACACACAACTATCTTGGTTGGGATCTTGCACTATGCTATATAAAACCATTAGGTGATAATGGAATAAGAAGGGATTGTAGAGATCGAAACGTGAGATACTTTACCATATCGACAATAGATTCTTATGTCAATTATGATTAAGATGACTATTATACCTATCTATCAGAGTTTTAGGCAAAATCCATACCTTTGCTAGTGACATCATGTTGCATCATTGTGAGCTTACCACCATGAGACCAACCACAACCATATGAAAATACCATCACTTGATAAGAAACAATAAGAAAATAATTATTTAATTAATTAATTTCTTAACTATTAAGTTTAAGGAATTTTGGCCATTGGTTAGAGGGGTGCCTTTAGATATTAGATTGCGTGTTTTTTTAGCCTCATAGCTAATGCTAATCCCATGACAAGTACACCTTTAGACATGGGTAACATGTCTTTCTAATCATATGATGAAGCTATTCTATGAGACCTTTATATTTTTGAAAGTAGCCTACCTTTAGGTAGGGGTAACATGTCTTTCTAATGGTATCCTAGAAATAATTTTAATTTTTGAATTAATTAATTAATAATTATGCTTTTCTGACTAGAGAACTACCTTCAAGCATGAGTAATATGTTTTTCTAGTGACACAGTGAGTTAACACTTATTCGAGAACATGATTCCATCAAAATTAAAACATGAGAGTAATGACATAACCACATGTAGTAAGTCTCAAAAAGGAAGTACAAAGAATTAGTAAGTTTCCTTGATGTCACACCCTTTTCTATTTCCTATTGGTCCTTTCCTCTTTCTTCAAGGTATTATGAACATGGGTTAATTTCAGTTTTCATGTGAGAAGAACCACATCGCTTTCATGATGAAGATTTCTTATTCATAGAAACTAGAGGGATGGATAACATGGTCTCACTACTTTACATAATTACCTACCTAATGTCTTAATAGCATAGGATAAAATCCTAACACATGATGTTGATTTCTGCATCATGAATGGTAATATTACTAACAAAAACAAACACATTAAATATTCCAAGGTACAAAGTAAATGACTCAAGAAAATAGAAAATTATAAATAAAGGAAAAATACCAAGAAATGGAAATTATATTAAGAAATGAAAAAATTTGAAGAAATAGAAAAATATCAAAAATAGCAAAATGATAACAAGTTACAAAACAAAAAGTAAAAATGCACTTCTTATTAATTTAATATGAAACATCTTCCCTACAACTAAACTCATGGACAAGCATTTATAACATGGACTACACACTCATAGGTCATACACCATACCTTTTCTATTTATCATTGATAAGCCATGATATCGTGTCCGCCCTCGCGATATCGTGTACGTGATATCACGACCCGTTGATGTGTCTATAAATAAGAGGTGGCTTTCCCTTATTCAATCATCTAGATCTAGACCCTTAGCCAAACTATAGTAGTTTTACCATTCCAGAGTTAGAATAATTTCCATGTGCCTGCAGTAGGAGTGTTAAAGTAAACGTATCTTTATTCGAGCAAATTGTACCTGAGCACACATTTGTGTACGGCAATAAAGACAAGCTTTCTGATAAAGCTTGCAACATGTGGACTAAGCTAAATAGGATTTAATTATTGTTAAATGTTTAAATTCTTTCTTAGATAATTAATCTCTCTCAACCCTTAACGCTCCTAGTTAAGTGCATTTAGTACGACCGCTTCAAGCACGTGTGTAATGCTTGGTAACCTAGTAACGAGTAGCATTTGGTAATCCTAGCAGTATTTCATTGGTTTAGGGTGTGTGTGGCAAGTGGGAACGGATACTGGTGCTAGGACAATTAGAACCTAGTTAATGAAAGTTAGTCAGTTAGTTCTCTTCACCTTTCCCCATTAGCATAGGACATTAAAAAGATAAAAGATATAAAAATCACATACCTCAAGCTTACTTAACCATACAACCATGACAATACAAGTAAGTTTGGAAAGACAAAAATTGATTAACCTTAAGTGTTCCATTAGGGTGCGTAAGCACTTAGTCCTTGGAGTTCGATCGGATTGCGCATGAGATGCTCATATTCTTATGGTTGAGTGTAGGGGTACCTCGCCACTCATCATTGGCACCATTGCTAGAGACTTAGTTGTTTGTGCGCTATGTAGAACATAGGAAATCATCCATATTGTTGGGACACTAGAACGAACCCTTAGGGTTGATGATAAGAAAATAAGATGATGGTAAGTAGCACATCAAATAGGACAAAAATGTCTTCTTCTTCACACAAAAGCATTTCATCATCTAGGAACAACACAAGAGACAGTTGGCGGCACAACATACGTAAGCAAGAACTGTCAGTTCCTCAACAATTCTGAGTGGTATATATTCATCACGATGAATATGTACTTGACTTTACCTTTATTCTCCATTAAGACGAACAACTGTGTTGGAGAGACTTGGAGGGTAACATAGTGTTGTCTCCAGATTGAGCAGTCCCCAACATGCTCCTTCATGCTCTTGCACGAATAGGCATGTCATAATTATATGCAGAGTACATTTTTTGTGATTATGACGTAAGGGACTACCAACCCATAGAAGTGCAACGTCAAAGGGACTTGTGGCAGGAGAGATACTATACATCGTCGAAGGGCAAAGGACCCCATAACACTTCACCCATCTTAAGTGAAATCAAGGGTAGTGAACCTATTTCAATAGGTTCTCCACAAAATGATGTTCCCCCTCCTAATGATGGTGAGGAGGTGGTGTATCATAACCTTCACTCCACGGTTCACAGCCCTGGTTTTGATCCCCACAAACACCAAGCATTCAATGAGGGAACACAAACACATAATGAGGGTAGGCAATCTGATTGTCATCACGATTGGGGTCGAGACCACCGAAGAGAAGGTAGGAAACATCATCATGGCGATGGTTCTCCTTCTTCTTTACCTTCATTATCACATTCACCCTCTCCTTCTATATTAGGACACAGTCATAAGGAACCTAACTGTGAGGATAAGGGTAAATAGAGTGAGAAACCTCAATGAGAGAGTCGAGAATGAGGACGAGGGCATTCTAGAGAATCATGACATAGAAGGGAAAGTAGGGAACCATGTAGACATCATAGACGCTACGAACAGAATGACCACGAAGAACCCCTACTTGCAACTCGAAGCATGTTAGACATCATGGAGGTCGTAAGAATACCCACAAGGCACCAAAAGGATAGCAGGATCAAGAGACTAGACATGGATAATATCCCACGATTTGAGGGGGATACAACGCTGATCCTTAGAACCATTTATATGCATTTCATGATGCATGTGCCTTACTGAACATTGAGAACGAGTGGCAAAAATTAAAGTTGTTCCCAAGGACACTGATAAAAGAAGTGGAAAGTTGGTACCGGTCCTTAGAACCGAAATCCATTCGAAGGTGGAGTACGATGCTAGAACTGTTTAATGATAAATATCAAACATACTCCTAAGTGTCCAACTTGTGAAAGTAGATCCAAGGATGGAAGCAGAGAAATCACAAACCCTTGGATGCTACCATGGGCTGATATTATGCACTATTACATCATTGCCCAAGCCATGGTTACGCACAACGGGATCAACTATGCCATCTCGTAGATGGGCTTAGACATGAAACTAGGAGAACCCTTGGAACATATGCCTAAGAGAGATTATCAAAGCTTAGGTCCCATTAGGTTCATAGATTGTTGGAGCAAGTAGCTAAGGAAGAAGGGGAGCTATGTAAGAGAGAAAGTGCGGAAGAGTACAACCACGATCCTTCCCTCAGAAAAAGGGGAGTGAGATTTTATGAGGAAGAGTCACCACTCGAAGAGATGGTGAACAGAAAAACCTTGTCGTTCCAAAAATTAACAACAGAAGTGTCAACAAAGGTAGACCAAATGTGGGACTCCTTGGATAGTAGATTAAAACTATTCTTAAAATCATAGAGGAGCCTAAGCAGCGAAGTAGTGACTATGATAAAAAGAAAAAGAGGGATTTGGACCATGCACGTAACAAAGGTAAGGGTAAATTGGCATCACTGAAGAGGTTATGGATTCTGATATGGACAATGATGGTGGATGTGAGATATGTTAGTATGACCATCCTAAGGGATGTTGCCCAGTAATCTCACATCTGTAAGAGTTTGGGGTGTATGCACTTAACCCACGACTTAACAAATGGCAAGCACCCCAAAAGTTACCTTATCCCCAAGGTAACCCAAAGCAGTTCCACCAACTCTTAACATATTATCCAAGTGGAACTCTACCACAACCTATTGAGCAACACCCGTAGTGGCAATATCCACAGTTATGGGGGATGCCACCACCAAGGCAACAATATCCTTATCGGCAATAGGATCCATATGGCTATTACGTGCTGCAACCAATCTCTCCACGTGACTCTGTCAGTCACGTGACCCCATAATGTCACTACCAAGCTTAGGAGTATTATAAAACTCCTTCTCCTAGGGGAGACACACCACATACATACTGAAACACCACAAAATCCTGAGCTTGGTACTTCCTCAGCAAGAAGCGAGTCCCCGGGACCCACAAACGGCCACGGCTACATTTGGCGTCACACATTGCAACTTCTGGAATTAAAAGGCTTACTTTTCGCTAAGTGCAGTACCAGTGTATACACCCAGCATATACGCCCAGCATCAACAGCGTATACGCCCAACGTATACACCTGACATCCCCAGCATATACGCCTAGCAGACATCCGACTTACGCGCCCAATGTACACGCCTCGTCTGTACGCTCGGCACCACAGATGCACACGCCCAACGATGAAGTCTCAATGACAGAATGGAGACAACACCAAAGAGCAAGAATTGAAGCAAGTCGGCAGCCATCAGCGTATACGCCTGGCATATACGCTTAGCCATTGTCGGCGTGTACGCCCAGCGTCCATGGCATCTCCACCCAAGTTCACACGCCCAGCACGTCCAGTGTATACGCCCAGCGTGTATGCTGGCCTGATGTAGTGTATACGCCCCACGTATACGCTTGGCAGATGTAATATGTTCTATATTTGTAAATTGTATGCACCCGGTCAACGCGCCACGTGTCTCCCAACCCGAGTCTAGTGTAACAACCGGTATAAAAGCCCCACTTTTCCACTTCACCCAGAGGTCAGCAAAAATCCGAGAACACACCAGAGACATTTACGGTGCGCACCAGAGCTGAAACCCTCTTACGCTGGAAAGCCTTGTACATCGTTCAGTCTCTATGCTCCGCCTACCGCGCAAACCCGCCGAGCCATCCCTGCATCCACCGGGGCTTTTCGTCGACCTTGTGCTTCGCCACAACTGCGTTAGACCGGTGCACTGTATTTACATTCTATAATATCATTGTTACATTTTTTGTGTAAGATTGTTTACAGTTTTACGTCAACTTGGCCCACGCATTCTGTTTACATCCATTTACGCTTACGCTCTGCTCGCATCTGTTTTATGCTATTTACGCTCTCGTTTATGCTCGTTTACGCATAACCTAGAGTATAGCACTTCGGCATACGTGCGGGTAAATCCTTGTCTGATCCGCATGTGGACCACCCAAGGTACTCTGTCTTCGTGCATTCCAACTCGTCCTCAGGTGAAGGCAGGGTCTTCTGTGCGTGCCCTGTCATCCCACGGTTTCTGTTTCCTTCTAGCCGGTGACCAACGATTTTAGGTGGTACAGAAATTGACGCTAGAAGGAGGGCCTCCTAAAAAACACGCTCGCAATCTTCTCAGCATCTACGCTGTTGAGCGTATACTCCACCAACCACCCCATTTTCTACTGAAACCCCAGCCTCGCCTAAACACATTGCCTGCATGCTTACCAGCGTCTACGCTCTTCAGCATTTTCACTGCCCTGTGTCAAACTTTGCAAGTCTTTCATCGTATACGCTGCCAACTTCACGTGGACTGTCCATAGAAACCCCAGCGTCTACGCAACCTAGCCTGAATTCATCCTACGAACTATCCAGCGTCTACGCTGTTCGATATTTGCACTATCCCTTGTTTTACGCTGAGCATCATTTACGCTGTATTCTGTCTACGCTTTGCCTAGTTTTACGCTGAGCCTGGTTTCGCTGTCTTGTTTTACGCCGTACTTTGTTTACGCCTGACCCTATTTTACGCTCTATCCTGTTCACGTTGTACTCTGTTTACGTTGTACTCAGTTTACGCCGGATCTGTATACGTGGCCTAGCGTATACGCTCCACCCCTTACGCTGTATACGCTGTCTACGCTGACGCTTTACGCTGAACGTTCAAGCATATACGCTACACTTTGTTCCTTAGTCTACACAGTACCAAGTATACTAATTTCACTCCTCTACCCCGTATCATATCCTCAATAATTCATCATGAACCCCGTGACCACCACCGCTGCAACAGCTCAAGTAACTGACGTCGTGGACACCATGGCGGTCCAATAGCCTGCCACGCAACACTTGGGAGTACAACCCGCCGCGGGGCCCCGCCGGTTCCTAAGGTTGCAAGGGAGAGACCTAGCCTCAGACATCATAACTCAGGATTAGTATAACTTTATATGCATCAAGATACAAGCAGGCCTAGTTGTAGACCGAGCCGAACTGGAGGTAAAGAGGCAGTTCGAACTCTTTTACAGAGGCGGACGCGAGTTCATCCCCTCACCATATGATGTCATCCTTGTTCCGGAGCAATATTTGGAGCTTGTCACACAACTCCTCCTGCAAAGGAGACATTCCTTGGATCAGCCTGCACTAGAATCCCAACTAGAGGAAGAGGACGACTTTGCCGCTCAATCTAAACAAGAGGATTCTTACCATACTCTGAGCCCGCAAGCACAGGTTAACCCCATTTTTCACCCCGGTACAGGGGAGATCCTACCCATCCAACCCCTTAGATTAACTCACACACAAATGCCTCCATCACACACATCCTCATTTGCTCATGTGCCACCTCCAACTGATTTGCAATTCAGCATGCTTCCTCTTGCCATCGTCCCTGATGCAGCAGCCGGTCCATTGTCACAAGCACCGTCCCCTCGCGATAACATGGGAGCAACACTCCCACCCCGAGTGATAGGGATGCCACACGTAATACCGGCATCCACATCCGCTCACTACCTCCCACATATTCAAATGCATACAGCCCCCTCTACCGCCGTAACCCAACAAGGGGTCCCTCCACAAAATGTAGCTGCACAACGAGTAACGATGGGTGCTCAATCACAGCAACATCAACCTCCTCACTACAATATCCCACCCCTTATGGTACAACCAGCCAACGTTCCACCAGTACAGTCGCCGCCACAGTAAACACAGCCTTTCCCCTATCACGTGCCACAAGTGCAACCCCCGATTGCACAACTTTCAGCCTTTCAACCCACCATCCAATAGTCTAATCCATATAATATAACATAACCTCCAGCTGCCATGTTACTGAGTGCCCAAGATTGGGCGGATGCCAAGAAACTGATGCAAGAATTAGCTGACGAGCTAAAACTCCTCAAAACAGCTGCCGATGGGGAACTGAAGGTAGTGGACTTCTACCAAGATGACCCCATCAGCTCATCAGTCCCACCATTAACCTTGCCCAAAGGTGTTCCCTTACCAACACTAACTAAATACAATGGGGAGATAGATCCCAATGCACATTTGATAACATTTAGGCTAGAATACGTGCTGCTCCAGGCATGGCCCCACTCCATTCTCCGAGTGTTCCCCATGTCCCTCGCAGGGAGGGCACTTGATTGGTATCGGGCCCTGCCAAGGAATTCCATCTTCTCCTTGGAAGACTTATTACACCAGTTTGTGACTCGGTTCAAGTACAACTTGAAACCCAAGGCCACCCTGGACAGCCTCATACAGGTCAAGCAAGCACCGCTTGAACCTATGCAGAAATTTATCCAGAGGTGGAGCGCCGCTCTCAACGAACTGCATGAGCCAATCTCCCAGACCTACCTGCTTACTATTCTAAAAGAAGTTGTTAACGATTTCTTTAAATCCAAGTTGTATTACCTTAATGCACATGACCTTAATCAAGCATTTGCACAAATTAAAAACATAGAAGAAGCGGCCCAAAACAACCACGACCCTACATATCTAGCCTTTAAAAATCAACACACTAAAAAGGATAAAGAAAAGGCTAAGGCAACCATAGCGGCAATAGCAAAGACGCAGCAACAAAACAAACCACCCGCAGCCCCTGCTAACTACAATAAACCAACTCCCACAACTGCGCCAAAATCATCATCACAATAGAACCCAACGAACCGTACGCGAAACTTCGAGAGGAAAGAACCCTCTCAATACACGCCTCTGCTAATGAAGCCATCCCAGCTCTTAGATCAACTCTTGAAGGCTGGGCTAATGAAGCATAAATAGTTATCCCCTGCAGCCATCCAAAGACACGACCGGTTCTATCAACTCGTACAGAACCCAAGCTTAGCAACGTCGGATGAGCCTCCCGTGCCCAAAGGATTCAGAATCGATCGCTTCTACAACTACCATCAACGCAATGGGCACGGTACGGATTACTGTTTCACCTTGAAGCAGGACATTTAGCAGATGATCGATGACGACCAAATCACTTTTGACAGGGCTAACCCCGTCCAACCACAGAATCAAACTATGGGAGTGTATAAAGACCCCCTGAACACTAAAGAGGCATCGTACGTAATTAATACAATCTATTGTGATGATGATTCCGAGACACCCCACATCAACACCATCTACCCCGAATATGAACAGGAAACACCCAGTAGGCCATTCGTAGTTCGGATTCCTCCCGCTGTGTCCACACCCGCACCTCAACCACCACATGTCCCGCAGCGGCCATACGTCGTCCGTGTCCCCTCGACCATACCCACATCCAACGTTATGACGTGTCAAAAATCATACGTGGTGCGCATCCCTCCGGTCAATTCCACGGATGCACTAACCCCTCATGCTTGGCCTACCCCTTTCGTAATCCGAGTACCACCCGTCGTTGCAACAACGGAGGTCCAACCTCCACCAAAACCAACCCCGTACATCATCAGGATACCTGGTCAGCCTCTTGCCCTGTCATATCCGACTGTCCACCTGCAACCCCGCCCAGCCCCATATGTGGTTAGGGTCCCCAGGAAACTCGAGGCTCTAAGGCCAACTCCACCCCCACGCAACACGCGAGAACACCTGGCAGACAGGCTTACACGGGAGTGTGTGGAGAAGAAACGCCAACGGCTAGCTGTGGGGCCACCCAAGCCTACTCCCCTTAACTCCATGCCCATGTCGTCATCCAACGATCGACCTAACATGGACAACAAAGGTGAATTATCTAAAACACAAGAACTGCATAAAACGACAATTCCAAGCAAGAATGACAAACCAACAGAATGGGAAATAAAACTATTGGGTCCAATGGACCCAGTCACTGCTGATAAAAACGTCCCTGGCAGTAGAGATTTTGCAACGGCCCTGACACAAGTTACCCAAGCACTAAAACAGAAAAATACTTCACTAAGCTTCTACGACTTGGTTTTAACGTCCCAAACACATCGGGAAGCTTTAGTACGTATGTTGACATCAATCCTGGTAAGTGAGGATTTGCCCCCAAATGAACCGTCTATTCATGCGGTGATGCACTCGCCTCACGGGACTACTCCCAAACCTGTAAGCTTTCATGACAACAACATCAAAGTGGACAAGAAAACGGGGGAAATAACAACAGCCCCCATGTTCATAACAATACGCGTGAACCAGTTCAAAATACATAGGGTCCACGTAGACGATGGAGCAGCAACCAATGTTGTACCATACCCCATCGTTGAACAACTGGGGCTTACTGAGTCAATTAAACTGACCGCAACTAATTGTTTAAAATCATTCAGTGGGTCACGCGTAATGGTAAAAGGGACAATAACCTTAGATTTCATAGCGGGGGACCAGTTCCCTACATCTGCCGACTTCCTAGTGGTCGATGAGATGCCAGGGTTCAACCTAATATTAGGGAGATCCTGGTTGGCCCAACTCAGAGCCGTCTCCTCCCCCATACACCAAGAAATTCACTTTCCTTATGAGAGCGGTGAGGTCATCATACACGGGGAGGCAGCTACCCCTATCATTTCGTCGCATATGGACATAGATCAGGGCTCGGAACTCGAGATCGAAAAGCCTAGCCGAAACGATAAGAATCTGCAACCACCGGTAAGCAGTAAGCCTTCGAACATGGGAAAAAATCCTCCTAAAACCGAAATGCCTACGTCGAACGCTGTACACACACCTCCTCATACAGAAACAAATACAGAAAGCATGACAGACACTGAGACACCTGAAAACATTGACATAGAAGCCATTCCATCAGACGTTCCTTGGGCTGAATTACCATTCAACGTGATCAGCGAAGGGGACGCCGAGTATAAAATTGTACCAGTTAATAAATCGCAGGACATAAACATAAAAAGAATAAGAAAACAATTAAAATAAGATCAACATTCCTTGTCCGAAAAGACGTTAAACTACATGAAGTCTGAAATGACGTTAAACTATAATACGTTCGAAATGACACTAAAACTACAACAAAACCCAAAACAAATAAAAAAAATATATAAACAACAAAAAGATTAAAATTAAACAACACTCCTTGTCTGGAAAGATGTTAAACTATCATGTCTGCAATGACATAAAACTAGCCACGATCAGAGATGGTCGGTCCACCAAGAAACTTATCCACTCTATCCAAAATATTGCTCGTTTACAATGAGGCCCGAAATGGCCTTAAACTACGCTCAGGGGCCCAAAATGGCTTTAAACTAGTGCGTACTTTGTTTTCCTTTTCATGCATCATTTATGGTTACTTCGGTACATTACGCTTTAAACAAAAAAGTAAAACTCAAAAAACATTTTACATTATTGTGTCGTGTGTGCGATCAAACTCAAAATAAGCCGAAACATTTTACATTGTTGTGTCATGTTTACAATTAAATCCAAAAATCAACAAAAAACTTCTTACATACAACATTGTACAATTACAGGTTTCAACTATTTTCATCCGTTTCAAAATTTTCAAGTCACATTTCCCGTATAAATCTGAGTCAAAGACAAAACATCAAAATTTTAAAAATTAAAACACTAAACATCCGAGGCGGGAGGGTCATCCTCTCTAGATCCACCAACGTCAGGGGCCCCTGCTCCACTGGGGCCAGCCTCTTGGGCATCATCACCACCTTCATTCTGAGAACAACCAACCAACATAAGAATAAGCGAATGTCAAAATGTTAAACGTTATCCAATAAATTAACTTCATAAGAACAAAACGCTTACCATAGGAGATCCCCCCAAGCCAAACTCCAGCTGATAAAGGATTTCTTCCTCTGAAACGCTGGCCCAGTCTGTCCCGTCCAGGCCTAAATCAACGTCTGCCAAAGTTTTCCCTTTGTTGACAGCTGACTAGGTAGGACGTTTCAGAGGAAATTCGCCAACCGATGCTTCCCCAGATGCAGTTGTGATCACTCTTGTAGGTGACTCCATTTCCACAGTGGTATTCTGAGCAAAAATATCGAAAGCAGAATGCAAACCCAAACCCTCCACAAACATCTCGAGTTGCTGCTTTTCGACAGACACCTCTTTTAGCGACTTCTTGTAGTAATGTTTGCGATTCTTCTCGTCCTGACCCCACTTACGAACCTTGGAAGCAAAAGCTTTCCAATCCTGACATTTAAGGTTCAGGAGATCAATTTGGGCTTTGCACTCTGCCATCCTCCGAGTCAGCGATGCATGACGATTCAATAAGTTCCAATATCTTGTATACGTGACCTCGGACGTTCGCCAAGAGCGATCACCGCTTAGCCTAGCAGCGGCGAACTCGTACCGGGCCTTCAGATCGTCACGCTCCGCTGATAACTCAGAGACTTCCTTTTCTTTTGCCTGAATCTGTAGCCACAACTGCTCAACGGAATGCCTACAAGTCCATAACGACTTGGCATTGTGCACAAAGCCTTCTGCAACTGCATTGTAAACAGGCCTTGGCACTTGTTCCACTTCTGGGGAAAGTGCGGTTAAACTTTCTATGCTGACGCTCTCAAAGGGATCCCATCTCAATTTAGCTCCTATCCACGTGAAAAATACTAATGTTAAGACAATATAAACAAGATGTAAAACTCCAAACCTTTGAACAGCTTATACCTATGTCAGGGTGGGCCTCCTGGATCTGTCCAGCGACTTCTTCCGCGAGTCCAGCCACAAAATCCATTTTGCTCAGCATTTCAAACCAAGTAAATGGCTCACGGGTACGCGATGAACTAACCTTAGCGGTTAGATCCGGGGGAACCTCACCTTCCTCAACAAGGCCAACCCATGTTAATACTCCGACAAGTTCGACAACGATGAGGAAGCACTTCCTATCCTTGTAAACAATCATGATACCATGACAGATTAGCTCGAAACGTGAAAGTTTACATCATAAATCGACACTTAAAATCTGAAAAATTTTACTAACTGTTTGCAGTCAGCGTATATGCCCCGTAAACCAGCGTATACGCCGGTGAAGCAGTCCACACTTAGTGTAATACGTGGCTTGAACACAGCGTATATGCGGTACACTAAGCGTATACGCTGCCTAACGCAGCGTATACGCCGAAAATCAACTTACACTCAGCGTATACGCCAACGACACCCTCGGCGTATATACCGCAGCGCGATTTAAGTGTAAACAGTCTACACCAGCATGGAATAAACAAATTTACGCCAAAAACAGAAAAAACAAGTTTACGCTGACAGACAGCTGCAGACTAACAGCGTATACGCTGAACAAACCCTCGGTGTATACGCCGTCAGAGTAAACGTTTACGCTGATAAAACGAACAAATCACGCTGACAAGACTGCACAAAAAACTCATGACGTCGTGGCTTACGCTGATATGCTAGTACAAGGAAAATGTTTACACTGATAAAACTTTACGCTGCAAAGTGACACTCGGCGTATACGCCGCAAAACCCCATACGCTTAAAAACCCTTATGCTCGGCGTATACGCCGAGACTGTCTATGCTATACAGGACGAAGCACAAAAATAATCAGAGGCAAAGATTAGAGCCTACCTGTGGGATGTCACAGGCCAAGATGGTATCCTTGGCCTGGGTAGGCCCTGCAGCATAGCCTCCATCTCCTCCGCGAAGGTCAAGTCGGGACCCTTCCTTCCCTGGCCCTCCACTTCTTTGCCCTTGCCCATCTCGGCCTGTTTACGCTGACGATGCAAGTTTACGCTGCTGAGAAGAAGTGTCTATGCCGACGCCTGGAAGTTTACACTCCGCATCTACGCTGGGGTTTAAGGCTCCGCGTCTACGCTGGGGTTTTGTTTCGGCGTCTACGCTTGAGGAAATTTACGCTTACGCTAAGGCAATGCAGTTCACGCTTACACTTTCACAGTTTACGCTGTCGCTTACGCTCTGTCGCTTTCAAAGTAAGAAGCAAATGGACCCCCCCCCCCCCTTTATATAGCGTTCTGCTGACGCTGACGCTCCGCTGCGCTGACGCTGACGCTGACGTCGCCGTTACACCTTTTTGCTTTTTTTTCACCTTTCTCCCTATTTTTCGAGTAAAAAATAAAAAAATAAAAATATATATATATATAAAACATTATTTAAATAGAGATTACTATGTCTTGCTTCCTCCATGGACCCCATTTTACACGTTTACTTTGAATGTTCTAGTTTAAACTGCCATATTGGCCTGGTAAAGCCTTAAACTACCATTTCCCTATCCACTTACGGCCCGGTAAGGCCTTAAACTGCCACTTACGGCCCGGTAAGGCCTTAAACTGCCACTCAGCGCCCGGTAAGGCGTTAAACTGCCATGCGTCCTGGTGTGACGATAATCCACCATTATGCATGTACACATAGTTTAAAATCATCAAAAGGCATAGAATGATCTCCCTCTTTCTTATTCCGCTCTTTGTTTATTGGCAGGAGCAAGCTCAATGGACAGCCAGCATTTAACCGCACCGTTAATCATTGATGGACCATACGGCAAGATTACAAGAGACATTAACATAAATCTCATCCACTTGAGTTCACCAGCGGACAATGCAATCATAGCCTCAATGTAGCAAGTAACAGACGATTACAAAGACATGACAAAATTCCTTGACATTGAGGCCGAGAATATCACTGAAGACCCGTTGTCTGAAACTCCCATCATCATGCCTGATGGAGAAACTAAAATTCTAAAGTTAAGCACCTTATTACAACCGCCATTAGCCAAAAACATCGAGAACGTGCTTAGGGAAAATATGAAAGCATTCGCTTGGTCCTACACAGACATGCCTGGGCTAGATCCCCGAATTGTCCAACACAATATTATCCTTGACCCAAAGTTGAGACTAGTAAAACAAAAAGCGCGAAAGGTCAAACCTGAGGTAGCATTAGGAGTTCGCAATGAGATCACTAACCTCTATCAAGCTGGTTTCATTCGGGCTGTTGATTATGCCGAGGGGGTGTCTAACATGGTCATTGTCCCGAACAAGAACGGAAGTATTCATTTGTGTATTGACTTCCAGGATTTGAATGTTGCAACCATAAAGGATGATTTCCCTCTACCCAGCATTGATCAGCTTGTTGACTCGACTGCTGGGCACGCGCTATTATCCTTCATGGATGGCTTCTTGGGATACAATCAGATACGTATCAATCCGGAACATCAACTTAGGACAACCTTCATGACACCATGGGGAACCTTTTGTTACACAATGATGCCCTTTGGTCTCAAGAACGCTGGGGCCACGTATCAAAGAGCGATGACATTTATCTTTAGCGACTACATACTACACTCACTCAATGATTATGTGGATGACATTGTGGTTAAGTCAAAAATGGAGGAACAACATGTACAAGATCTCGATTTAGTATTGAAATGTTGTCTAAAGTATGCACTAAGGCTTAACCCAAAAAAATGTGTCTTCGGCATCAAAATAGGCAAAATGCTTGGATTTATAGCATCCGAAGCAGGGATACGAGTAGACCCCGATAAGGTTAAGGCCATAGCAAACTTGAAACCACCAGGCAACCTTACTGAACTTCGAGGTCTACAAGGTAGATTACAGTTCATCAGGCGCTTCATAGAAAAACTGACAGATAAACTAAAACCCATGAACCACCTGTTACGCAAGAACGTACATTTTGAATGGACTCCGCAGTGTCAACAGGCATTTGATGACATTAAAACGGCACTTGCCCGGCTACCCACAGTTTATCCACCTCAAAACGATAAACCATTCTACATCTACCTTGCTACTTCGAATTCGTCCATCACATCTATGCTTTGCCAGAAACGAGATGACGGAACCGAAGTCCCTGTATATTACCTAAGCCACGCATTAGTTGCCCATGAGCAAAAGTACAACGATGTGGAGAAGTCATGTTTAGCTTTGGTCTTTTCTTTAAGAAAATGGTGACATTACCTCTTCCGTAGCCAGGTTTACATAATTTGCAAGGACAATGTACTCAGAGCCATAACAGGGAATATTTACGAAACAAGTCGAATAGCCCGGTGGAAGGCCATGATAGCCGAGTTTGACCTGTACTACGTATCGCAATCATCAGTTAAGGGTCAAGCTATAGTAAATCAAATGGCAACATCATCAACCCATGACCAAGCAACTATAGACCCAGACTTCCCAGATGAGAATATAAGCACCATAGACATGGTGCCCGATGACTACGATGCCATTTTAAACTTTGATGGGGCATCCACCTCTCGAGGAGGAAGTGCAGCCGCTGTAATCACCTATCCCTCTGGGGAGATCCAACCCTTTTCCTATCGTTTCAACTTTTCTTGTACCAACAACGTAGTAGAGTATGAAGGTCTCCTTAGAGGTCTCGCAGCAGCTCTGGCTTTAAACATCACACAGCTTGTAATCTGAGGGGACTCACAACTGGTCGTAAACCAAGTCACGGATGTCTATACATGCAAAGCTCGACATTTACAGCCATACTACGACTTGGCAAAACACTTAATGAGGCGATTCGAAAACATTGATGTGCAACACGTCTCCAGAAATGATAACACCATCACCGATGCGTTAGCCACATTAGCACTAAACATATCGTCAAACATGTTCCATACATTACCAAGCTCCATAACCAGCTGTGCTGAACCAATCACTAACACCCTTGACACGTTGCCAATTGCATCAGTTAGTTCAACACACGCGGTAGAATGGTACGATGACATCAAAGAATACCTTCTACACGGGGAAACACCACGACACCTAACAAATGCACAAAGAGATGCGGTGAGGAAACGTTCTAAGCAATATACCTTGGTAGGGAACACACTGTGTCGTTGATCCTATGAAGGCATATTGCTAAGCTACATTAGTAGTACCGATGCCCACACTATTGTTGAACAAGTACATGAAGGACTATGTGGAGGACACATAGCGCCAAAAGCCATGGCAATGAAAATCAGGTGTTTGGGCTATTATTGGCCACACATGGAATACGACTGTTCCACTAAAGTCAAAACATGTAGTACCTGTCAAAGACATAGCAATTTGATACATGTGCCACCAAACGAGTTGCATACAACGCAAATCACATGGCCCTTTTAAAAGTGGGGGTTGGACCTCATTGGTCAAATAACCCCCTCGTCTTCCGCAGGCCATAGTTTCATTATAACTGCCACAGAGTACTTCACGAAGTGGGTAGAAGCTGCTCCCCTTCGAAAAACTACATCCAAGCACATGTGCAATTTCATTTTAGAACACATTGTAACCCGTTTTGGCATTCTCATGATAATCATCACCGACAACGGGCCACAATTTAGTAGTGCCGAAACTAAAGCCTTTTGCGAAAATTTAGGGATCAAACACTCGTTTTCATCCCCTTACTACCCTCAGAGCAATGGACAGGTAGAGGCAACAAACAAGAAAATTGTTACAATACTTAAGAAAATGCTTACCCAGAGCAAAAGAAAATGGCACAAACAATTGGTATACGCATTGTGGGCATACCGCACTACGCAGCGAACTTCGACAAGTAAGACACCGTACAGTCTTGTTTATGGTTCAGAAGCTGTTTTACCTTTGGAACTGCAGGTACCATCTTTAAGGATCATGCTTTCTGGGCTCCTCGACGATGGGCAGAATAATGATCTACGAATCATTGATCTTGACTCGGTGGAGGAAGAATGTGTGCACGCCCTCGACCAGATCGAATGGTACCAAAAATGACAACGGCAATGAGATCGGCATGACATCAACAAGCGCCCTATCAAAGAAGGTGACCTTGTGCTTAAAGCCGTTCGGGAACATCCAGACAAATTCTCAGCTAACTGGGAAGGGCCTTACTTGATCCTTAAAGCATTTGATAATGGAGCATTCAAACTAGCTGACATGGAAGGAAACGAGCTTACCAATCCGACTAATCACTTGTACCTAAAACCGTTTTACGTTTGAGTTCAAGCTCAGGTACGTGCAAGTCTTGGAATCATGACTATAAACTGATACCATAGCAAGTCCTGGAATCATGACTATAAACTGATACCACAGCTCGTCCTGGGATCATGACAGTAAACTGATACCACATAATGTTCGCAACGACGATAAACTAGCACTCATCTGGCATGACAGTACACTACCATCATCGCAACCATCGGAGTCTGCTGAGACTATAAACTGGCTTGCCTCTGCATGGTCCACTAAGACTAGAAACTGGCAACGTAACGTCCGCCATGATGCTAAACAGGCAATGTCCAATGGGTTACGACATAAAACTAACCCATGATAGTCTGCTGAGACTATAAACTGGCACATTCATCTCTGGCTCTTCACTCCATAGCCACACTCACTCATCAGAATCACTGCATCGCTCACTGTCAGACAATCTCATCAACATCTCCGCCATTCATACATAGTGCTCAGAATCTCCTCCAGTATTTTTGTTCCATCTACAGCTGTTCAAATCTAAGCTCGCTTATTCACCCATGGTTTTCTTGTCTCCTTAGAGTTGTGTTTGCAGGATGACATCCCGAGGTTTTCGCACAAGAATGCACCTCATCGCAAGCAGCAAGATGGGACAATGTTCACAACACACATGGCGAGACTAAATCAAACCATTCACTAGTACATTCCCATTCCCGATATATTCACTATCTGTTTACCGACCTCCGATGCACCGAATACATTCAAAACTTTGAGCACACTGTTGCACACTGCAACACAATAAAGCATTTGCAACACACGGCATGGCACCTGAGCATGAGTACAAGATCAACGTAAACCTCCCAAACAAAAAAAAGGCCAAAACCCCACATAAGCCCTAGGCGGGAAGGCAGTTGTCTCAAAACCAAGTACTCATGTCCAAAACGGTCAAGAAACATCTAGTTGCATGGCTTTGGCTCTCCGCCAACAGGTCCCCCTAAACATTAAACATGGGCCCTGTTCCTCCAAAGAATGTAACACACCCTCCCGTGGCTTTGGTCTTGCCAACAAGTTCTCTTGAACACTAACTAGAAGCCTTGTTCCGCCAAAGAACGCACATTGCATGTCTAAACTCCGAGTCTGCTAAACAATGGCTATTGACAAGGACCAGCATGCCGCACACCCGAGCACCCCATCTCCCGACATAATCTCTTGGGGAGTCGTCATTCCCCACAATCACTCTTTTCCTATCAGCTGAAAATTTCCCTTTCCCATGTACTATTGAACACGGTGCGATGACGTCTAGTCAAGTGGCAAAGAACAAAGTCAATATCAAGTTGCTTATGATGTTTTGCACTTCTTTGTCGACGCTTCTCGGGTAGATTCCTCCAAGCATCAACAAAGAGGGGCCAATGAAACACCACAAAATCCCGAGCTTGGTACTTCCTCAGCAAGAAGCGGGTCCCCAAGACCCACAAATGGCCACGGCTACATTTGGCGTCACACATTGCAACTTCTGGAATTAAAAGGCTTACTTTTCGCTAAGTGCAGTACCAGCGTATACGCCTAGCATATACACCCAGCATCAACAGCGTATACGCCCAGCGTATACGCCCGACATCCCCAGCATATACGCCTAGCAGACATCCAACTTACGTGCCCAATGTACACGCCTCATCTGTACGCTCGGCACCACAGATGCACACGCCCGACGATGAAGTCTCAATGACAGAATGGAGACAACACCAAAGAACAAGAATTGAAGCAAGTCAACAGCCGTCAGCGTATACGCCTGGCATATACGCTTAGCCATTGTCGGCGTGTACGCCCAGCGTCCATGGCATCTCCACCCAAGTTCACACGCCCAACACGTCCAGCGTATACGCCCAGCGTGTACGCTGGCCTGATGTAGCGTATACGTTCCGCGTATACGCTCGGCAGATGTAATATGTTATATATTTGTAAATTGTATGCACCCGGTCAACGCGCCACGTGTCTCCCAACCCGAGTCTAGTGTAACAACCGGTATACAAGCCCCACTTTTCCACTTCACCTAGAGGTCAGCAAAAATCCGAGAGCACACCAGAGACATTTACGCTGCACACTAGAGCTGAAACCCTCTTACACTGGAAAGCCCTATACATCGTGCAGTCTCTACGCTCTGCCTACCGTGCAAACTCGCCGAGCCATCCCTGCAACCACCAGGGCTTTTCGTCCGCCTTGTGCTTCGCCACAACTGCATTAGACCGGTGCACTGTATTTACATTCTGTAATATCATTGTTACATTTGTTGTGTAAGATTGTTTACAGTTTTATGTCAACTTGGCCCATGCATTCTGTTTATGCCCATTTACGCTTACACTCCGCTTGCATCTGTTTTATGTTGTTTACGCTTTCGTTTACGCCCGTTTACGCTGTTTACACATAACCCAGCGTATAGAACTTCAGCATACGTGCGGGTAAATCCTTGTCTGATTCGCGTGCGGACCACCCAAGGTACTCTGCCTTCGTGCATTCCAGCTCGCCCTCAGGCGAAGGCAGGGTCTTCTGTGCGCGCCCTGCGATCCCACGGTCTTTGTTTCCTTCCAGCCGGTGACCGACGATTTCAGGCGGTACACATACCATTCTTCGAACCCATCCGCGACTCTTAAACTAATGGCTCCACTACCACCCACTCTAGCGATGCAAGGAGAACTCCCCATTCAATCATAGCAACGTAATGCTACGAGAGCTATGAACCTTCAACCCGCTACTAGTTCTGATAACCGTACAAAGAGAAGACCTTTCTTTAGAACCAACAGTCTAAATAAGCTCTCACAACCACAAGCAGTTGAGCCTCTAAACACCTCTCCATTAAACAAGGCTTCGGAGCTCCCTTCAAATCAAAAATGGAGCTCAAAGCACATGGTTATGTTAACACATGCCGTTACTGATTGGATAAAGGTGGGCCACCTTCCTAGAAAATTCTCTAACCTCGAAAGCCCTTTAATATATCTCCAAGTCATTGGGAATGAACCTCGTAAAGCTCTCCTAAACTGAGGTTCTGGAGTCAACTTAATATGACAAGAGATGTACAAAGCCTGGAACTTGCCTCCACTAAAGAAGAGCAATATTCACCTAGAGCTGGCTGACCAATCCATCACTATTCCCTTGGGATTGGTGGAGGACATCATTACCACTATGTGTGGGTGGTCATATCTAGTTGATTTCATAGTGATACAAGTAAATAATGACAAAGGGGACTTCCCAATAATAATGGGGAGGGCATGGCTAAATACCATAAATGCATGCCTAGGAATCTGTGCTCGTTCCTTGGAAATATCTAAGGAAAATGCTTTGGAAAAGATTGAGAAGAAGAAAGTTCCATGCATCACATACAATGTTACATAGAGTGATGGCGTACAGGAATGTTCAGCATTTCCTGCATGCAACAGGTGTGCCCAAGAAGTTAACATACAAACGTGCCTATATGTAGCAACCACACAACAGGAAAACACCTAGTGGTTGACAACTAATCAAAAGAGCAACTCATCAATGTGCATGGAACTAACTGAGGGACCAACTTACGCCTATGTCAAAAGCATAGATACATTGGAGCAAGAGTGTCGCCAACTTCTAATCCTTAACCTGAAAACATCAATAGGGGGAAGCTGGAAATTTCCAAAACCTTCAAACAAACACTTCGATAAGAGAATTCTAGTCAGTGTGCAACAGATCAAACCTTATCATGAATCTACAACGGTCAATGCACATTGCACATTGGAGAAAGGACAACCTCATCCATTATTTCAGATCTCCTCCTTCCAACTTAGTCATGGAGGAGATGGCCACCTATGCTGGTCAATTGAGGTCTTCAGTTCCTTTTTAAGTTTTTTTTTACACATTTTTTTTATAAATTTCTTTAACTTTTCTTATTTTTATTTTGCAACATTGTTCATACTTTTTCTTTTATTTTGTGTGTGTGTGTGTTTATCTGTTTTGTTAAGTTTGTCACCTAATAAGTGCTCCTGATGGTAGTATGAACTATATTTTATTGGTTGCTAATGTTTGGTTTTTACCTTTAAGTTATGATGTTGATACTAAGGTATGGTTCTTTTGATATAATAGGCAATGAGTCCACATCATCCATGCATCCATAAATTTCTATGGTCTCTCTTGGCTTGGAACTGTACAATCCCTTTCCTTAAATAATAAGAATTATTGATGAATCAGTGATTGGGCAGTTCTCAAAAGGGGACTTGATGCATTTGGGTCAGCCATTCTCTTGGGTGCTCGGATGTTTTCTTCTTGAGTTTTCTTACTATTCCGATGTTACCCCATTATTGGGAAGCTGAGCAAATAAAAATAAAAATAATAAGTCTTTGCATGGTGTGGTTCTCATGCAAAAACCCAAAGAAAAAAACAATGAGAATTCAAAGCACACACCTTAGACGAAATAATCATTTGGGCTACAAGAACTGGTTATGGGACTAAACAAACATGTTCCCTCTATGGCCCTTACTTGCTTCCTACTTTCCCCTTTCTCGTTTCATCGGAATGGTAGTGACTCTTTGATGGAGGCATTCATGTTACTTCAGGTGGATGGATTGGCCTAATGTATTAATGCGAAGTCACTGAATGTGGTTTGTTTGAGGCTGGATTTGGAATGAGATCTACTAAGTCACATTAACCATTAATACACAAGGGGTTGTACGCCACCTTATTCTTGAGACTCCATTCCATTCTCTTCTTTCCATCGTTCTTCCTCCATTATTCACCTCATTGCCAGTTGTATCAGTAGTCTATATTTTGGTTGATGCATTGTTTTCTTTTTGGTAAAATCTTGTGGTTAAGACTTTAACTTTTGCTTCCAAATGACATTTCTAGAGCCCATGGACTCCTTGAATGTGGGAATGTTAGGGCATTAAGGGCATGAGCCTACTTTGGAGAGGACCCACTAGCATTCCTATTTGATGCATCAGTAAATTTCTTTCCCTTAAAAATTTTTGCAATCAACATTTATTTTGTTCATTACCATTTTGGACATCCATTTCATCAGCGTTGCAGTTGTCTCTTTTTGTCCATCTTTCTTATTCCTTATCATTTTCCATTCTCTCGCTACCAGAGGTTCGCTCTCAGTCATGGGGGTCTTGGTCCAATTTTTTTGATTTTCTCCTAACCCCTACACCTTGGGTAGTCACTAGTATTATATCTCTAGAATCTGTATCAGCTATATCACAACTCAGCCAATGGCCCTTACACTGAGGCAAGGTATCAACTACATTGTGATTCATTTACCCTTGCTAATATAAGACTATGTTGTGTGTGAAGATGACAATCATACATCAATGGATTGGATTTGGAGGGAACACTTGAAATAGATTGGTGCTAGAATAGTTATGCAAGGAACAAGATCAATGGCATGCTTATGGATGAACAATGAAGGCACAATCTTGGCATCAACAGTAGCAGACTTCTTCTTTTCTCTCTCTCTTCTCTCTTCTCTCTCAGCTGCCAAATAAGGTTGGATGTCAAATGTGTATAGTGTTCACTCTTGTTGTCATGAACACTAATTTTGTCATGTATTGTAATGATGATCTGTTCACATATCACCCCATTCACCATTAGTATCATTCAAGTCAATAATCCCATACCTTTCCAATATTTTTTAAGGAACTCGAGGATGAGTTTTCATTTAGTCATGGGGGTATGATGAGCCGCGATATCGCGTATATCGCGTACGTGATATCGCGGCCCGTTGATGTGTCTATAAATAAGAGGTAGCTTTCCCTTGTTCAATCATCTAGATCTAGACCCTTAGCCAAACTATAGCAGTTTTACCATTCCAGAGTTAGAATAATTTCCATGTGCCCACAGTAGGAGTCTCAAAGTGAACGGATCTTTATTTGAGCAAATTGTACCTGAGCACACATTTGTGTACGGCAATAAAGATGAGCTTTTTGATAAAGCTTGTAGCATGTGGACTAAGCTAAATAGGATTTAATTATTGTTAAATGTTTAAATTCTTTCTTAGATAATTAATCTCTCTCAATCCTCAACTCTCCTAGTTAAGTGCATTTAGTACGACCGCTTCGAGCACATGTGTAATGCTTGGTAACCTAGTAACGAGTAGCATTTGGTAATCCTAGTAGCGTTGCATTGGTTCAGGGTGTGTGTGGCAAGTGAGAATGGATACTAGCGCTAGGACGATTAGAACTTAGTTAATGAAAGTTAGTTAATTAGTGCTCTTCACCTTTCCCCATTAGCATAGGACATTAAAAAGATAAAAGATATAAAAATCAGATACCTCAAGCTTACTTAACCATACAACCGTGACAATACAAGTAAGTTTGGGAAGACAACGATTGATTAACCTTAAGTGTTCCATTAGGGCACGTAAGCACTTAGTCCTTGAAGTTCGATTGGATCGCACGTGAGACGCTCGTATTCGTATGGTTGAGTGTAGGGGTACCTGGCCTCTCATCAATCATCTTTGATGATTTATGTTTTCACTTGTTAGCCCATTTAACATAGATGATAATCAAGTTTCGATCATTTGAAAACATATATCTAGCTAGACTATAAGATGTTTCTTTTTTAGAGGGTCTAGATATGTCTTTTTTTATTTTCTATTTTATTTCCTAAATCTCCTTATTTAACATTTTCTTTTGATGTATAGTCAAGATGTAAGATTTTCTTTTTTTGGTTCTTTATTTTGGTTTATTTTCTTAGGGAAAAGAGCTAATAAGTGTGTTGGATGCTTTTATGCATTGATGAAATGCAATTTTTTGCATCAATTGGGCCCCATTGACTAGGCCCCATCAACAAGGCCCCATCGATGTAGTTTGTTGGCATATAAATACATGCTCACCAGCTACATTTATGGCATCAAATTTCATAGTAGTAGTAGAGCTCTTGCAGTTTGTTTAGTCGAAAGTTAGGATATTTTTCCTAAGTTCTCATAGTAGGAGTCATTGAGTGCACAAATATTTATTTGAGCATTGTTGTACCTAAGCACGATAGTGTGTGCAGCAATAAAGATGAACTTTTTAATAAACCTTGCAACATTTTGGATAGTTTAAATGTTTTGTTTATGCATTTAATATTTTTAGTTGTTTATTCAATATTTTCTAGTAATTAAGTTGATTAAGGTAATTAATTAAGACAAACTAAATAGATTAAATACATAAGTACAATCACTACAAACGTAGCATGTATTCGCTTGGTAATCCACGCAGTGTTATTGCTTGGTGTGCCTAGTAGCGTAGTGCTTGGTAACCCTGCAGTCGATACATGGGTTCAAGATGTGTACGAAAAGTAGGAACATATACTTATGTTAGGATTAAGTAGAGACTAGTTGGTTAGTTAATTTAGATTAGTCATTAAATTACTTTATCTCTCTCTTTTCAAGCACCTAAGAACACAAAACATAAAATGATAAAAATCATATGCCTCGATTTCACTTAATCATACCTTTGTACTTCACAAGTGTAATCAAGAAGACAACGAATGACCTTAGGGCAAATTTTACTTCCTAGAAGGCTAGTGCACTAGAAACTATAAAGTCCACAAAATTTGACTAGATTGCACATGAACAGTTTGTGATTTGTATGGTTGGGTGTAGGGGTACCTCGCAACTCATCATTGGCATCATCGCTGGGGACTTTTGTTTGTTGAAATATGTGCTATTTAGGATTAGTAAACATTATTAATATCATTGGAAAAACCAAGGCCAACATCACTCTTGAATAACATCCACTTACAAAAGCACACTGATAATATTATTTGTTTTGCAAAATGTTTTCTTCTTCTCACAGGTGTGAAGATGTTAAACCGTCGGTCCCATAGGAGTGTAAAGTGGTATATACTCATCCAAATAAGTATGCATTGGACTTCACCTTCATCCTACATCAGGATGAATTGTTGCAATGCCATGATATGAAGGGTAACATCATCTTGTCCCCCAATTAATATGTGACTGGGATGCATCTTGAATCTCCACGAGGAATACATTGTAAATGATCATAACTCTTGGGATTACCATCCCATTGAAACACAATGCAAGCGAGATTAGCACCAGGCAAAGCACCATGAGCTTGCAAAGGGGAAACACTTCACTAATCCCTTGTTCCTCTTAAATGAAGATGACAGTGAAGATCCTCTCTTTGAAGGTTCTCAACATGAAGATTCTCCACCCCTTGTTGTTGGTAATGAGGACGTTACCTTGAAGCTATGATCCACTATTCATAAAATAGGTTAAGGAAAAAGTGATAGTCAAGGTAGAGACTTGAGTAAACATCACAATGGTAAGGGATCTAAGGATGGTGGTGATAATGAATGAAGAGGTGATGGCAGATACTTTGGTGGTGGTGGTGATCCACCTTCCTCTTCGTCCTCTACATCCGATTCCTAACATTTTTCTTCATCTACTAGTTTTCATAAAAGCTGCCATTGAAATAATCATGATGAAGGTGATCAATGAGACAACAGAGACCATTAAGGCCACTAGGAATGTAGAGATGGTAGGAACCATCATTGACATCACCAATGCAATGATGATGATGAACCTTTATTGGTGACTCAAAGCATGCTTAACATTGTAGAGGTAGTTAAAATTCCAACCAGGCATATGAAATATTTTTGGATCAAGTGCTTAGACATGAATAATATCCCAATATTTGAGGGAGGATACAACTTTGATATACAGACACATTTGCAAGCTTTCTGTGATGCATGTGCCTTACAGAACATTAAAATGAGTGGTAGAAACTCAATCTTTTCCCTAGGACACTTGTCAAGGAAGTTGAAAGCTAGTATTCGTCTTTGGAACTAGAATCCATTTGTTGATGGAGTACCATGTTAGAACTATTTAATGATAAATACTAAATGTACTATAGAGTGTCTAACCTAAGAAGGAAAATCTAGGGTTGGAAAAAAGGAACACATGAACCCTTGGATGCCACCATGGGCAAATATTATTTACTGTTACACTAATGCACTAGCCATGGTTATTCTTAGAGGAAACAACTCTACCACATTATAGATGGGCTCAAAGTAGAAATTAGAAGAACTCTTTGGGTTTATGCCCAAGGGAGATTATCTGAATTAAGAGCTTATTAGATCCAAAGGCTTATAGAGTGGGTAGTAAAAGAAGAAGGTGAGTTTCAAAAAAGGAAAAGTATAGAAGAGTATAGTAGGGACCTTTCCATTAGGAAAAGAGAGGTTTGATTTTGTGATGAGGAGGAGTCACCACTTGACAAAGTGGTAAATAAGAAAACCTTGCCTATTCAAAAATCTTTTTTTGACATTTCGACAAAGGTTGATAAATTATGGGACTCTTTGGATGAAAATTTTCAAACTACTATGAAGATTGCTAAAGCATCCAAAGAACAAAATAGCGATCATGAACGTAGTAGACAAAAATAAGCTAAACATGCCTACTAAAGAGGTAAGGGCAAAGCTGCTGCCATAGAAGAAGTTGTGAAATCGACTTTGATGATAATACTAGATGTGACATTTGTCAATACAAACATCTAAAGTTGTTTTGCCCTATGGTGTCACACTTACAAGAGTCTAGGGTGTACACATTGAATCCTTGACTAGCATGTAGGTAGGCACCTAGAATATCACCTTATCCTCGAGGCAATCCAAGGTAGTTCCACCAGCAACAATAATCTTACTACCCAGGTGTAGCTCCATCACAACCATATGAACAATACCAATAGTGGCACCAACCACAATCGTGGGGAATTCCATCACCAAGGTAGCAGTACCATTATAGGTAACTAGATCCACATGGGTACTATGTTTAGTAACTCGTTTCTCCAAGAAATTTTGCAAGCCATGCCTCATTTCAACATTACTATTACCCCCCAGAGTACCACTAAGCACATTCACCATCTACTCAGGAAGAGAACCCATATCCATACCATCCTTCACATCTATTTGCACACATCCCTTCACCCTTAACCTAGTTACCTCCTTCTCCATCCATGTAAGGAGAAATTCCTCCATAGCCATAACAACAAGATGCTACGAGGGTTTTACATTCATAGCTAGTTTTTTTGCCAAGTGGTCTAGACAATCGATCTAGGAAATGATCCTTTTTTTCTGATCCAATAGTCCTCTTAAATCCTCACAACCTAATACAACTAGTTGCCTTACATCCCTAACACTCTCATCCTCTCCATCAAACACCTTCGAGTATCCTTCAAACCAAACACCACCTTAGATCCACACTGTGATGTTGACTCATGATATTCTTGATTAGTTCAAGGTTAGCAATCTTTCCACGAAAAGATCTTACCCAGGAAGCCCACTCATTTACTTGCAAATTTTTGGACATGAGCCATGTAAGGCTCTTCTTGATTTTGGTTCTAGTGTCAATCTCATCTCTCATGACATGTACAAAGCCTGAAACCTACCACCTCTTAAGAAGAGCAATATCCATTTAGAATTGGCAGACTAATTAATTACTGTTTCTTTGGAATTAGTGGAGGACATTATGACCATAGTTAGTAGGTGGTCCTATCTTGTTAATTTTCTAGTGATCAAGGTCGATAACTACAAAGGTGACTTCCCCATCATTATAGGAAGGGCTTTGTTAAGCACAGTAGATGCACATACGGGCATAAGGAACCTCTTCTTGTAAATGTCCAAGGAAAATAAATTGGAAAGGCTAGAGAAGAAGTGTATTCCATGCATCATATATAGAAATAATGGGTGCAATTGTGTGCAAAAGATTTGGTCCATCAAAAGTACATACATCAAAGCATGTAGACAATGTGCACAAGAAATAGATATTCAAAGGTGTCTATATGTAGTAGCCACAAAATAGGAGGGCATCCAGTAGCTAATAGTTGACTTGGATAGTAGCACATTATGCATGGAACCAACTAAGAGCCTAACATGTGCTTATGTTGAAAACATGGATGAACTTGAAAAAGTGCATCACCAACTCTCTAATGAAGAAGATGATGATACTTGTTTGGAAGAGTTGAAAATCCCTAATAAATTGAAACAAGAGCCCCTAAAATTGAAAAATCTATCAATTGACATGGATTATGCATTTTTAAATAATGGTAAGTCAATTATAATCATTGTCAAACTTGCTCCTAAACAAAAAGAAAAGCTGTTAAGGGTGGTTAACAAATGGCCAACAAACTTTGCTTGGTCATATCTCGAGTTGACAGGAATCGATCCAAGGATATGCTAGCATTGCATTTACATTGACTCGATCATCAAGCTAAGGAGACAGCTGCAGAGACGGTTGAACCCCAAATTGAAGTAGATCGGTGAGGAGGAAATAGAGCAACTCCTTAAGTTAGGGTTCATCTATCCCATTGTAGATAGTGAGTGGGTTAGCCCACTCATAATTGTGCAAAGAAATGTGGCAAGTGGGGGGTCTGCATCAACTTTAGGCTATTGAACATGATAACATTTAAAGATCATTTTCCATTGCCATTTGTGGACCAAGTGTTGGATACTATCTTTGGGCATTGCTATTATAACTTCTTGGATGGTTATAATGGCTATAACCAAATCCAAATTGCACTAGAAGATCAAGCCAAGACAACATTCACGAGTCCTTAGGGGAATTTTTGATATTGTAAGATGACATTCAGTTTATGCAATGCTCCTGCAACATTTTAACGCCTAGTCTGTAACATCTTCTAGTAGCAAATTGGTAGTGGTATGGAAGTCTTCATGGATAACTTCTCCACCTATGGAGATACATTTGAGCAAGCCTTGGAATACCTTAAGTAAGTACTAAAAATATGTGTGGAAAAAAATTTGTAGCTCAATTGGCAAAAGAGTCATCTCATGGTCCAAAAGGCATTATGTTGGGGCATCAAATTTCACGAGAAGGGATTGAGGTAGACCCAAAGAAGATAAGGGTCATCCAAGGAATAACATGCCAACTAGAGGTAGTTAAAGATGTTCGATCATTCCTTGGACATACTGGCTACTACTGGCATTTCATAGAGAATTTCTCTAAGATCATAAAGCTATTGGTTAAGTTTACAAAGAAAGATGCTCTGTTCATTTAGACTGAGGAGTGCGAACATGCATTTCAACAATTGAAGGAAAAACCTATAGAAACTCAAATTCTACCAGCACTAGACTAGTCTAGACCATTTCACATAATGAAGGATGCATCTAATTATGCTTTGGGAGTAGTGCTTACACAATTGGATGATAAAAAACCATCCATATTACATCCATTGGGTAAGCTGAGGCATTGTAGGTGCACAACTGAATTACAACACCATGGAGAAAGAACTAATGGCAATGGTGTATGCTCTTGAAAATTTTAGGCACTATGTGCTTGGTTATAAGGTATTTGTGCACACAGAACATAGTGCTATCTTCTTCCTTATGAACAAGCCAACAATGAGCCCCTGTAGCATACGGTAGCTCGTGATCTTGTAGGAATTCGATTTTACGATGATAGATTGAAAAGGGATTGAGAATGTGGTTCTTGACCACCTCTTTCAACTAAGATGGGATAATAAAGAGGAGGAGAACCTTCTATCTAATTAGTTTCTAGAAGAACTCCTCTTTAAAAGAGTAATAAATGATCAAGTGCCCACAAAAACAACATGGTATAATGGCATCCTCACCTATCTTCTCACTTAGGAGATGCCACAAGATCTGGACTTTAGGAAGAAGCAAAAATTTCTTAATTAGGCCAAATACTTCATGAAAATCAATAGGATTCTCTACAAGGTATGCGTTGATGGCTTGATTTGTTGGTGTGTTCCTAATGAAGATCAATTGCACATTCTCTAAGATGCTCACGAAGGGCCTTGTGGAGGCCACTATGCAGGGAGACACACAACCATAAAAATCCTAATGGCAGGATACCAGTGGCCTATAATCTTTAAAGATGTCCACCATTTTGTTTGATTTTGTAAATGTTGTCAATGAAATGGTGGTATGGCCACTGACATAGAAGGTCCTCAACAATGGATTTAACCACTACAGCCCTTTGACATATGGGGCATTAACTTCATGGGTCCCATCACATCCATGTTTAATGGAAAGGCGTATATCATCATAGCAGTCGACTATTGCACAAAATGGGTAGAAGCAACAACCATTACTAATTGTACATCATCCACTACTACTAGATTTGTACAACAAAATGTTGTAAATAGGTTTGGGATGCCATGTGCACTAATCTTTGACAAAGAAACTCATTTCACAGGTGTTAGTTTTAGAAAGTTAATGCAACACCCTATCACCCTCAAGCCAATGGTCAAGTAGAGGTAACCAATAGGGAGATTACAAAGATCCTAATAAGGACCATTAGTAAATATATGAAAGATTGGAGCACAAAACTCAACGATGCCCTATGGACCTATCACTCAACATGGAAATTTCCTATTCGCTACTCTACCTACGAGCTAGTGTATTGAAAACTTCCAACACTCTTGATCCAATCTAAGCTTTGTACACTCTCAATAGCCTATGATCTAAATCTTGACCTAAGTTTAGCAAAAAAAGAAAGATTGATCAACCTCAACATGCTAGAAGAAAAGTGACTAGTGGCCCAATTTTTGAATGAGGTGCAAAAAGCATTCAATAAGCAACGTCATGGCCTCAAAATACGGAAAGTGAAATTTCAACCAAGAGATAAGGTTCTGTACTGGAACTCCACATATGTGCCCCAGAAGACAAAGTTTCAAATGTTGTGATAAGGGCCTTATATAATTGATCAAACCTTTCCCTCTAGGGCCATGGTAATCTCTAAGCTTGAAAGCCCAAATAAAATTAGTTGGTCAATATCCAATAAGTGAAACCTTTTCTTGAACCAACACAAGTCAATACAACTACCACCTCAATGGATGGACAACCACACTCTATTTCTAGATCTCCTCCATTCAACATAGTAATGGGGGAGATGGCCATCCATGCTAACCATCCACATGGCTCTTTAGTTTTTTTACTTTTTTTTTACACTTTGTTGATTTTTACCTTTTTCTTTAGTTTTTCATTCTATTGATTTTCTCAATTTTTGTTTTACAACATTGTTAGTATGTTTTATCTTTCTAAATTAAGTTTACACTTTTTATATTTAACTTTGTTTTATTTTGTTGAAGTGTGAATTTTCATTATTTCTACTAATAAAAGTGCTTTATTACTGTGGGACATAGTGCCATTGTTGTTATTTATTAATGATGGTTTGTGCTTAATGTTATGATTGTAAATCTTTGGTTTCTATTTTTGAATTTTGATGTTTAATGACTATGACATGGTCTCTTTTTCATGGAACAGGCAGTGAGTCTATGTTATCCACCTATCCAACAAACTCTATGGTTTTCCTTATTTAGGGAAGTTTGAGGTCCCTCCCATTAAAAGAAAACTTTTAATCAATTAGTGACCTTGGTAGTTTTGGAATTGGGAAGGACCCAAAGGTTTGTAGAGGGTGTGACTTCAAGGGGACTTAATACTCTTTATACTCTTCTGCTTACTTGAGTGCTTGGATGTTTTTCATGAATTTCTTAATTAAAAAAATGATGAGAACTCAAAGCACACCCCTTAGACAAATAAATAGGCTACAAGCACTAGGTATGGGACTAGAAATACATGTTACCCATGCCTGAAGGTTTGCTTTAACTAAGGCCCTCTCTCTCTCTCAGTTCCTACTTCTCTTTTTTTCTCTTTATGGAATGGTGGTTGTTTTTTGGAAGCACTCTTGTGTCTTGAGTGGGTAGATTGGTCTTGGAGTGGCGATGTGAAGTCACTAAAAGAGGTTGGTTTTTGATCTAGACTAAGGATGGATTTTCTCAAGTCATTTTAAAAACATATTCCACAAGGGACTTATGACCTTAATTTGGGATTCCATTCTACCTTCTTAGTCATCCATCAATGCTACCATAACTCACCTCATTGCTAGTTTCTATGTTATGTTCAATGTCTTAGTCTAAAGTGTTGGAATTCTTGGATAGATTCTATTTGGTTAGTCCTTAACTTGTCATGATCATTAATCAACTATGGGGTCCATAGAATCCTTATTTGGGATTATGTAAGCGCAACAAAGGCATGTGCCTGCTATGGGAAGGACCCACTTGCATATCTCTTGGTTTGGTTAGTTAAGTCTCTAACCTTTGACATTACTACAATCCTCTCTTTCGCATATTCCTTTGTGCAAATTTCTCTATGCTCCTTGAATCCTCTTCATTTTTCTTTATTTTCTCAGTTTTTGGGATTTCAACACGATCTTCTCACATTTTCATCATGTTCATGGCTGTTTGGGATTCCATTTGACACTAATTTCATTCAAATCTCCTTATAATTTTCAAGTTTTGACTTGGTCAATGATGGTCAATAGTTGCATCAACGAGGCTCCATTGACACAGTAGACCACGTCGACTAGGCTTGTCAATGCAACACAAAAATAGTATAAATACCACTAAACACTTTGGATGTTTCACATTTGGTCCATTATGCCTAAGAATGTTTTGCAATTTTTAAAGCCTAGAACATTCCTGAGCCTATAACTCTTGCACCATTTATTTGAATCACACCATTCTTTGATCTTGCAATTATTGGAGGTAAGCTCTTAGTCATGGGGGTAGCAAACCTCAAGGTTTTGACAATAATTTTCAAATTTTTTTCTAACTCCCTCAAAGGGTTAAGATATACAATACTATTAAATCATTAACTTTTGAGAATTTAACCCTTCCATCATCTTTGGTAAACTAAGAAATAACTTTAAGAAAAAATTAATTAAATTAAATACTTAATTCATCCAGCCATAATTGCACCTTAGCCATGACTAACCCTCCTAGGAGACAAGGTATTCCAATCATTCCGAGTTACATAATATTTGCTAATTTGTTGTTATGTGTGATTACAGATGGCACTTAGACCAAAGAGACCGTAGGAGGAAGGACCATCACAACTGTGGGAGAAATGACCCAGAGGAGAAAGAGGCCAACAAGAACAAGCTGAGGCAACCCATGTAATAGGACCTCTTAGAGATGAGGTCAAGGTGGAATTTGTTTGATAGATTCTTGAAGAAGAAGCTACATCTAAACACTCAGAGCGAGGCGAGGTGCTAGGCCTTGTACCTAGACTAGAAGTCACAGTCACATAGGCTGCCTCGACATAATCAGAAATCTAACGCTTAGTTCTCCAAGAATTAAACTTTGGGCCATTTCTTGAATGGGATCTAGAAGATGTTAAATCTCAGTTGCAAGCCTCTTCCATATGGCCAATCATGACTTCTAGTGGGGAGTAGTACATGGGAGAAACGTATCTCTTCTAGAACAGTAGGAGAGTAGGAGCTACTATGAAAATCAAGGATATCCAAGTGTCCTATTCAATAGAAGTCGTTATGAAAGTCCTTGGGTTTCTTGATGTAGGAACATAGTTGACAGAGTTTTCCACATAAGCTAATCCTAGATCAAAAAAGGAATGGACTCAACAATGTTATGGGGTTGACTGCAAGGGGTTTGGTGCACTCACATTGGCAGAATGAGTTTATTTTAAGATATCAGCCTACCACCTCAATCCAATGGTGAGGCCTAGTAAGGTGACAACCTTCTCTACTCGAGCATGTCCCACTTTAAGTGGAAAATTTCCAGCAAACCTTCCATAGCTAATCTATCTTGAGATAGAAATGCATTTCAAGGAAAATAAATGTGGAAGGAAAACCTTGCCCTTCGCCTGCTTGATCAAAAAATTATGTAAAAGGGTAGGGATAGTCTACTACATGAATGATACACTTAAGCATGCTCCTAATGCTTCATGGGCCAAGATGATAAAAGATAAGATGCCTGCCACATCCACAGAAGAGGAGTAGCAACAACCATCTCCATCACCTACTCATGAGCAATTGCTAGAGGCCTGTATTGTGGTTGAGTGCATGTGGAAAATTTGAGAGTAGCTCTAACAATAGAAGGAGCAGTAGGTAAGAATTAATGGTGGAGACCCATCTATGTATAGATTGACAATGATTCACCTTAGAGAAGTGGCTCATACAATCAGCCAAATGAAGGGTGGTGGATCAATGTTATTTTCCCAACAAATGCAATTACCCACAAGGTTAAATCCAAGTGCCTGAGAGGTGATAGTGTCTCTCTCTCAGCATAATCTATTTCTAGAAATCTCTAGGAATGCTACTTCCTTTTTGGTGCACTTGGAGGAGGGTGAGGAGGCAACCGTACTAGTGATGTAGCACTAGGGGTAAGAGTTAACTATGAAGATCATTGTTGATCACATCATTGAGGCATTAAACACATCTGCAGTGCCTTTACTTGATATTTTGACACTTAGAGATGTGTAGAAATCTATAGGGACAATCAGCAAAAAATTGAATGTAGCCCAACATGAAGAACTACTAGACCAATTGGTGGGAACTGGACAATCAATTCTAGATATCTTTGATTTTCTAGATACCATCATTGCAACCTAGTTAGAGCTGCTAGAGGTAAAGGGAAAGTGCCTCACCTTAGAAGGGAAACTTGAAATAGCTCAAGCAAATAATCAACACTTGATCATTGAAGTTGTGAAATTGCATGCTTGAATTACTGACCCTACTCTTATCAATCCTACATTGACACGAGATGAATATTTTCAACAGCTTCAAGAATAGCTAAAGTGAGTTGAGGGAGAAATGGTAATGGTGGTCTTCAATTAGTCTATAGTAGAAGCTACAACTCATTTAGTACGATAAGAAGTGATGTAGATGTGATAGGAGAATGAAATTTTGACTTCAAAAAATCATCACCTACATAATGTTGATGCATAGAAACAACAACTAGAAGAATTCATCCATCAACAGCAGGAACAACTTGCCAAAGAAAATGCCGAATTGAGGAGATTGGTAGTAAAGAATCATAATCTCTCCATTGAGAAGGTCTATGCCTTATTCTAGAAGTTAGCCATTGAGATTGCTACTTGAAAAAATAAGGCTTTGAAATTTGAAAAAGTTAAAAATCATTACAGAGACTAAGTTGGCCTACAAAAGGAGGTGAATGAAAAACATATCCAACTGATGTAGGCAAAGGTTAATGAGGCACTCTAGCAACTCCAACAGGGTAGAGAAATGTGGCAATCCATTGTCAATGGGATTGATGCCTATAAGAAGGTGAAAATCCACATGAAAGAGTTGTAGATTGAAGAGATGACGGAGTACATGGAGTTGTGCAATCTCCACTATGCAAACTTGGCAATGTTGACTTCTAGATGATCATGGTTTGAGCTTGAAAAGCAAGTGGCTAGCTCGTAGTTACTGTATGAGGTTGAGTTCAAGAATCATAAAGACACCAAGCAAAAGCTTGTGGTGGCAAATGTTGAACTCAAGCTTCTTAAGGTAAAATTCACCAACCAAAGATCAATCACCGAGAAATTGACCAAAATAATGAATGACTACTAGGCACTACAAGACATAGTAGTGTTCAACATCGAGTGCAAACAATTTGTGGCTTGGTTTGTCAATGTAAAGTAGCTACTTCCAGTTTTACCTTATTCTTGGGAAATTCCAATTCTAGCCCACATTGGAAAAGTTGCATGGACTGTGAATGATCCCAAGAGTAAAGAAGAAAAGATGAAAGCATTGTTAGATGCTTTTAGCCTTTCACTAGAAGTTGTAGCTATAGCAGGACACCCACAACCACCTTAACCACCGACCGTTCTTGGAGTTGGAGAAGATCTATCAAAGCCTTAGGAGCCTCCACTACCTAGGATTATATGATATTCTCTTTTTTCTCCATGTAATCAGAGGATGTGCTTGTCCAAATTTTTTGTACCATGCACAATTTTGTAATTTGGTTGATTTGTACATTGGGCACTTAGTTTTGTTATGTTTATTTTATCTTGTTTTGATATGTCAAGAGGCAGTTTATAATCCCATACCTTCCCAATTTTGTAAACAATTCGAGGACAAGTTTTTATTTAGTCATGGGGATATGATGAAACACGATTTGTTGCATCGATTGGGCCTCGTCGCGAGGCCTCATTGATGTAGTCTGTTGCATCAATGTGGCCTCATTAATGTAGGGATCTATCTCGACCTATAAATATGTGCTCACTAATTGCATTTATGGCATTAGATTTCATAGTAGAAGCAGAGGTCTTGTAGTTTGTTTAGTCGAAACTTAGAATATTTTTCTTGAGTGCTTGCAGCAAGAGTCGTTGAGTGTACGTATATTTATTCAAGCATTATTGTACCTGAGCACAATAATATGTGTGGTAATCAAAATGAACTTCTTAATAAACCTTGCAGCATTCTAGATAGTTTAAATGTTTCACTTATGCATTTAATATTTTCAATTGTTTATTCAATACTTTTCAATAATTAAGTTGATTAAGCTAATTAAGCAAGATAAGCTAAATAGATTAAATACATAAGTACGACTGCTTTGAATGTAGCATGTATTTGCTTGGTAATCCCAATATCGTTATTACTTGGTGTGCCTAGTAGCGTAGTGCTTGGTAACCCTGTAGTGGATATGTGGGTTCAGGACATGTATGGAAAGTGGGAACGAATGCTTATGTCAGAATTAGTTAGAGACCAGTTAGTTAGTTCATTTAGATTAGTCATTAAATTACTTTATCTCTCTCTTTTCAAGCACCCAAGAACACAAAACATAAAATGATAAAAATCATATGCCTATATTTTACTTTACCATACGTTTGTAGTTCACAACTGTAATCAGGATGATAATGAATGACTTTAGGGCAAAGTTTACTTCCTAGAAGACTAGTACATTAGAAACTATAAAGTCCACAACATTTGACTGGATCGCATGTGAATGCTTTGTGATTCATATGTTTGGGTGTAGGGGTACCTCACTGCTCATCATGCATCATTTGAATAGTTTAATACTTTTATTTTCTAGCCATTGGATGTCTTTTGATTTAGAGGCTCTTGTGTAAACATGCTTTTGCACACACACCTATTCCTCAATTTTGTTTTTGGTTGGTATAGGAATCATGTTAATGCTTTGGACTTAGGCCTACAACTGCATCCTTTATTATCATAAGTAATGCATGGAATTTTTTGCTTCTTCACCATGCTGTGTCCATCCTCGAAAATTTATAAGGAGAGATCTCAGATTCCTAACTTAGCATTTATAGTATTAAGCCAAGTTCTTCCCATGATGATTAGAAACTCACCTGTACTATTCTCCATGTTGATCATGAAAAAATCTATTGGATATCACCATCCACCAATAGTGATCATCACATCATTGATCCTTCCTAAGGAATAATGATGGATTAATCTACAAGCTTTAACTTAATGTTGCATTTCTTATGTGGTAGCAGGTTCTAGGCTTTGTACATTTTGTGTGAGATTAAATTCACATCTAAAATTAAGTCTAATAGAGCTTCATATGATGGATTTCTAGCAACCTACAAGAAGATTAAGGAACATATTGGATTTGTTCTATTTTTCAAAAAAGATCATGTCTTAATCTAGTTGCTTATTGCATGAGTAACCATGATAGTTTTTATGTCTTATATGGAAGTGACAATGGTTATTAGATTAGGAGGTGTTGTTTTTGTAACAAAGGAAATTGCATCATATGGACCTTACACTAGTTTTTATGGGCAATTAGATCTACTAGTTTTATTTACAAGTGTAAAAACCATTCTAAAGATAGGATGTTTCTAAGGATTGTGCTTAGAGCTACTAGCACTATTGTCCACTTGCATGTTCACACCTTGAGTGGTATTTTATATTGAGATTATTGTGGTAGTTCTTTTGGTATTGTTGGTGGTGGCACATGTTGGAGAGAAGTATGAGAGTATTCAAAATATGACATATCATGAGAGATATAGGATGGTGATTTTACATGAGGTGTTGCAAGTTGATGGTATGCTAAAGGGTAGTAACAATGAGTTGAGGTATGGATAATATACCCATCAAGAGAAATAGGCTATTGGACACAATATCCTTAAGTATCTAGTTGGTAATAGGGATTTTCTTGGCTTGGTGATTGCATCTCCCATGACTATGGGTTCTGCCACTATTATTAATAGTAGTCTTGAGATTGAGGAGGAGTCCTACTTGGATAGTCTTGTTGGTTGTAAGAATGTCTATAATTACCTTGCATATAAGGTAAGCTCTTCATTTTCATGAACTTTGGTGTCAAGGCATAAGCTTCAAACTCTTGTAGATGTAACATAATTGGTTAACAATTCTTAGGATGTTCATATTAACAGTGGCATACCCATCATCATTCTCTAAATCAAAGTCTACAACCTCTTTTACTACTATAGATTTTCTTTTTCACCAATAAGTATCCTTTTCTATTTTCTTATTCTTTTTTCTCCTCTTGTCTTGCTCTATTAATCTTACTTGCTTTTCCCTTTCCTCCATAATTTTCAAGGTAGTTGCAAATTTTTCATCTATCAAATCCTAGATCTTATCTATCTTTGTCACAATCTTAGTGTTGGGCCTTTTTTATTAGTAAGATTTTATGTAAAACCATCTTATCAAAAGGTGCCTCTTCCTTCTGATTATAGATATTGACCTCATTCTTATAAAGGATTGAGTCTCAATTATACTCCTTTACACTTTCCCTTTTGTATAACTTTTCTTCTTCTTTTACAATCTATTTAATTAACATTTGTATTTCATGAACTCTTAGTTATGATAGTCTTCCTTGGGAATAGATCCAAAGGATCTTCCTTGTTTTTTACAGAGTCCATCTATGATGTGACATATTTTTTTGTTTTGAGAAAATCCATGACCTTGACATTTGTGGAGCAAAGAATAATATTTATCCAAGGCTCCATTAAGGGATTCATGATTCTCTTACTTTAATCCTTGGAATTTCTTTCTTCGATTAGACACTCTAAATAGATCTTGTACTTTTCATTAAATAGCTTAAGCATCATAGATTACCAATGGATTAAATCCAATTCCAATAATCTATAATGACTTTTAGCTTCTTCTATTAGTGTCTTGGGGAAGATCTTAAGCTTTTGCCTCTTGCTTTTTATATTTTGCAAGGCACAAGCATCATGGGAGACTTGTAAGTGATGCTACAAATGAGAGTTGTAGCCTTCATTAAATTTAGGAATGTTATTTATATTAAAATGTTTGATGTCACTTTTCATTTTATGCCTATGATGTATTCTCACTACCTCCTTGATATGTATCATGCTTCTAGTAGCCAATAAGTGTTCATCATCATCACACACATCATGATCATAATCTCTATCTTAATTTTCTCAATTGTGATGGCCTTGTCTATGCTTTATTTGGTATCTTATATCTTATCTTTGATCTATATTTCTATCTCCATCCTGATTTCTTAGTGGAGCTCTATCTCCATACCTATGTCCATCTTATCGAGAACTAGATGATGATGTTGAAGAAAAAGATGATAAACTGGGAGAATCACCATGACTTTTGTTTCTTCGTCTATGATCTCTTGGTTTATATCTTCTAGTTTTTATTTGAGGTTATAAGCCTTAAGATCCTTCTCATTCTAGGACTTCTTTGGAGTAACTAAGTATAGTCTATAAATGCAATATGAAATCTTTACTTGTAGTGGTTCGCTCTAATTCTCTTTAATGTGGATCCTATCATCCCCCTTGATAGTGTTCTCATTGTGTGGTGGGCTATCAACCTTGTATGAAAAAGACATGTTTTAGTTATGAATGTGTGTGTAAATTAAAATATTACCTTTTTTCAAAAAGATAAATTATTAATGCTTTTATAGTAATCATTTATAATATAACTAATCTAGATCATTAGCACCATCTGCTAACAATGGTTCCAATGATAAGTAGCAAAGTAAAACCTACGCCAAACCATAGAGATCACAAGTTTTCACATGCAATTTGGTTAAGTTTTGTAGATGGGACTAGAATGGTGTCTTGATTGTTAAGCATTGATCTTAGGTTGGTGCCTTCCTCCTTGGACTAGTAGTAGCTTTGTCATATATGGTTTAGTCCAAAGTGAGGTATATGATTATGATGTTGTTAGGATTTTAAACTAAACTAATCAATAATATAGAAATTAATAGTTTAATCTAATTAATAATAAAATTAAATCCTAAGCTAGCCTAAGGATGATGAGTGTCCATTTCCAACTTGTCATACACATCATGGACTAGTGTAATTGTAATTGGAATTACTAAGTGACGTGCTATTGAGTGTACCAAGTGATACTACTACTAGGTTATCAAATGGTTGTGTTACACATGAAACTAGTCACACTTATTCTATCAAAGATGAATATATATAAAAATGTAAATATTAACCTAAGTTGCATGAAAAATAAATTACATTAAAAGTAAATTCCATTCTACCTCAAGGTGATGCAATGAATATGAATTAATCTCAATCTTATTACTAATCATGGATTGTGTTTAGGTACAATGTCACTCAAAAAAATGCCATACAATTAACTATAATTCATATTGTGAGAACTTGCTAATGATTTATTAAAACTATAGAAATAAACTACAGAAGTTCAATTACACTACTAACCAAACTGAGCATAAACATAATAGGTGAACCATATTTATAAGTAATTTTTATGATTGCATCAACGTAGATGCATTGACACACTAGAGGCTTAGTCAATAAAGCTATGCTGATGCATCAACATTGACTAAGCCTTGGCAAAATTACATATTATTCATTAGATAACATAATCTAATTAGTATAAATTTAGGAGGCTATTGGTATATGACTTGTTGTCAATGGATAAGTATTGTGGGTGTTACAGACTGATTACGTTGGCTTGGAAATGAATGTTTAGTTAATGTCATGCCTTGTTTAGGACTTGTTTAGGGTGGTTTGAGGAGCTTAGACCTTAGGGTAGCTATAGGATTTATATTAGCCTTCATGTAACATAATGGTTATTCTTGACATGCATGAGGGTTTTAATCCAATAGTTGATATTGTCTTACATGAGGACTAGTTTTTAGTTAGTATTTGTCTTATAGTTATTCTAATGTTTGATGTTGGGAACCTCACATGAATGTCACTATTATGAGCAAACCAAACATTTATGAACAATATCTGTGTTTTATGGTTAACTGTATGCTAATAATTATGTGGATAAATATTTTAATGACACTAATAATGTGTTTTGGTAGCTTGGGCTCCATCATATAGTCATGTTCTAGAGAGCTTTTAAGTGGATTTACTTTATTGTGAAGGTGTTCTAACCCTTCTTGCATGTGTTTCATGCAGATCTAGATAAAATATTTGGAGGAGATTAAGGTGGACCTAGTAGAAGGATCAACATTAGATGAAGGATTATATCTTTATGTATTTATGCTATATTTGGCTATTCAATGGATTTTTAATTTGGACCATAAATATGGAGTTTTTTTTTGAACTTTGATGTCTGTTGTAACAAGTCTTAAGTAGGCATTTTATGAGCTAATATGGATTTCAAGTGATTTAAAAGTGGCTAAGCTTCTAATTATATATATAATTTTATGGTTTTAAGAGAGTTTAAGTTCAAGGATTTATTAAGTGTTCTAGATTTATTTATATGCTCCTTATGTGATTTTTATGATTTTTCAATGATTATACTACCCAACATTTAGCATTATATAAGGTAATAGACCTAATTGTTGTCTTGGAAAATTTTCCCTTGAATTTTATTGGTATTCTTTTATACATAAAAAACCACTAGTTTATCTCCCTTTTGATCATCCCACCTCAATTCTATTTCTTATATCTTTATCAATTTTATAGTTTGATTAGAGGATTGATCTTAGCTAGTGAAACTATTTGCAATGAGGGAGTTTTTGATCTTGAATTATTACTTCCATTTCACCATCATTTATGTTTTTATTAAAATTGCATTCCATATATTTTTTCTTACTTTGGTTAATTTTTAAGCCTTTTAATTTTAGAGCATACCTTCACCTCTCCATTTTAGGAGTAATATTTTTCTTGAGGTGTATCCACCAACATAACATCATTTCCAAAGAACATACCAAACCAAAATTTGTTTATTCTTCTTGGATCTTCTCTCTTAGAAATTATTATTTAATAATTTTTGAAATAATTTTTCTACCTATCCAAAATTTCATTACCTTTTACCAAAATTCTCTCATTACCTTCCTTGATGCATTTGACATGATTAATATCCTTACATTTCTTGTTTTTTACCAATCTATAAATAGAGTTTTCTCCTTCATTTGTTCTTACTTTCTCATAAAAGCTATCCAAGGCCTTATGTTTGGTTTTAGCTACTGCTATAGTTACCTCCTTTTTTGCCATTTTTTATATTAGCCTATTTTCTTGGCTATCACTTTGCTATCATTTCTCAAAGCAATTTTTATTGTTTAGGATAGGATGTTGCACTTCATTACTCTACTACCATGTCTCTATTGGGATGTATTTTTTTCCTTTTTAACCCAAAATGTTCTTTCTAGTCTTTTTGATGAGAATAACCTGATAAATAAATAATTATATAAAAATAATTTAAGAAAAAATAGAAATTAATGTTAAAAAAAATGTAAATGTTGAAAAGTAAATTAAATTACATAATTAAATAGTATGCAAAAAGACAATTCTAACCATATGTTTAACCTTAATTGAACATGTAGAAATAAATATATTCACATTAAATTTTATGAAATTAAAAACATAAAAATAATAAATAATAAAATATTAATCTATAAAAAATAATATTACTTTTCCCCAAACGTATAGTGTGTGCTAAAATAAAAAATGATGCTTGCAATGTTACAAACCAAATAGAATAGGTATAAATTTCATATTTTTCATACTTTATTATTTATTCACAAAAATATGAAAAAAAAAACTACAAAGTATCTATTTACAAGATCCAAAACATAGAAAAATTAAATTTCAATTTCAGAGTTTCTATCTTGTATAGAATTAGTTCATCTTCTACCCCATATCCCTCTCCTAGTTATTTGTTGGGTTCTCTGCATCAATGTGGAAGAGGAGTCACAACCCCTTGAATGAGGCATCCAATGATAGTTTTTCATCTATTTGTAAGCCAAAATAGATAAAGTTATTTATGTTCACTCAATCCTATAGTTTTGGGCTTATTTTGGTGAGTGATGATGCATCATTAGCATTGCCTCATGAGGCATGCTACCGCATGTGGTGCACCACCTTACCTAGTGCTTTGGATCATGTGGTGTGTTGCCTCACTAGGTAAATTGTATCATGTAGCATGGTTCCTCACCACTTTCATTACAAACTTGAAAATTATAGATACTTAAGAGAAAAGCTTAAAATTATCTTTGATTTGGGATTTCCTTTAATTTAAAAGCCTTTTCTCATCCCTTGGATAAGTGTGCAATATATATTTTTTAGTGTTTTTGAGTCATCTTTCACGATGTAGTGAGATTTTATTGGAGTGCTACCTTGCTTCCATAGCTTGGAACCATTTAGTTGACAAAGTCAAGTGTTTTCACAATGAATAAAGTTCATTTTAATTTTTTTAAATTTTTAAATTTTATTTTATTGAACCTTGACAAGAACATCACATTAATGAATTTATTTCTTAAATTTTTCAATTTTATTTTATTGAACCTTGACAAGAACATCACATTAATGACTTTATTTCTTAAATTTAGAAATTATGATTAATTTTATTCCTTTAGATAGATCAATATAGTTATCTAGAGCTCTATGATGATTCTTCCTTGCATAAGGAGGTCATACATGTACAGAATGGTGTTGGGCCATCGAGGGTGTGATTGAGGAGATTTTATTACTTTCGTGTATTAGTGTCACATGTGTTCCATAAGAGAGTGCATCATAGTTTTCATGTGTGTTTGATTTTCACATTGTGCTTATCTTGTAAGGGATTATGATGTGAATATGTGTTTTATTTCTTTTTCATGTGTGAATATTACACCTATCTTGTAAGAGATTGCAATGGGTTTTAATTATTATTTTATTTCTTACATTTATAAAATACATATAAAATACAAGAATATCAATTTTCTACTATGGTAACATGGGCTTCTTCACTTGTATCATATGTATTATAATATCTTCATTTATTAAATGTAATGATATACATAAGTAAACTTTGCAATTCATGTTCTTATCATTTTCAGTATTTATGATTGGTTTGCTACACACATAGTTAATAGACCTATTGTGGTCTTGGCTAAAAGGACCTTTATCAACCTCAAATATAAAAAGATTGTTTTATTTTCCTATTCATGGAGCATAAAAGTTTTGAGCCAAAAGTTTCAAGACACAGGCTAGATAAAAGTATCCAATTATAATTTGTATAGGATGTTAAGTATATAATCAACTTCTTGGGTCACTTGAGAGGACCAAATAAATATTAGTCTATAGCCATTATTCATAATGATACTCTGAATCTAGTAACTTTGAAGACCTATAAAACACTCTTGAAGAGAACTTAGGTGCAGTTTAATGTTGCCTATAATCCAATCTTAATCTAAGGATGATAAGTTTGTTTGACTAAGATGGGTAGAGGGATTAAAAAGAGGTTTCTAGTAATGTCGAATTCAATAGCCTACCCTACATATGTGTAAGAATAAAAGAAAACCAAACCAAATTCTTAGAATTTTAGATGATTTTATGGTTCTTCACATAATCTAATTTCATTAATGATCATACCATGGAATAATTAGAAGTATATGAAATGATCATACTTATGTTAGGATTAGTTAAGGCATTAATTAGTTTTTAGACTAATTACATAGTTAATTACTTTATTTTCTATACTTAGGCAAATTTAATGAAAAACATAAAAAATGATACAAATCATATGCCTCAGTTACACTTAACCATACCATTGTGCCTCATAAGTGAAATTGGGATGATAATGATCACATCTTTGAAATTCACTGCCTAGTTCTAGTGTACTTAGAGAGCTAAAGTCTATGGAATTTAATTGTATTGCTTAGTGAATGCTGGTGATTTGTATGGTTGGGTGTAGGGACTGCTTGCTACTCCTCATTGGTGTTGTTGTAGGGGACTTTACTTAGCTATGTGCACTATCTAAGAGTTAGTGAAATTATCCAATGACATTCTAATAAACCTTAAAGTTGAAATCATTAAGAAACATAATAATACCAAGAGCACACTATTTTTTTTAAACTAATATGGCTTCTTTTCGCAAGGAAGAATCTCTATCATTGTTCAAGCACACTTCCAATCAAAGGCAGGAAGTCCCAAAACCACCCATGTCCCAGTAATGCAAGGTGGTCTATACTCATCTAGATGAGTATATTCTAGATTTCACCTTCATCTTGCACTAGGATGACCAACTATGGTGGAGGGACATGGAGGGCAACATTGTGTTGCCACTCGATTGATCCATTCTCGTGATGTTGCTCCAAAGTCATGAAATTGGGCATTGTAGGGCTTAGTGCTGAGCAGGTTATGTAAGATCATGACTATTAGGATTATCATCCCATGAAGGCTTAGTGAAAGAAAGATCGACACATGGAGGCATGTTACGAGGCATTGAAGGACAAACGGTTCACAAACCCCTTATTCCTATTGGGCTAAAAGGAAGAAGAGGATTCCTTCTTTGGGGATTCTCAAAACACTGATTCTCTTCCCCTCTTCTTTGATAAAGGGCACTTAACTAGAATTTACAGTTAATTATAAATAACTCTAGTTTAGGAAAGATCATGTAGTATGACCATGGGGGCTCCAAAGGAGGAAGTCAAGGTAAGAATAATAATAAGCACCACGATAAAGACAAACATGATGATCGTGGTGAAGACCAAAGGAGAGGAAGTAGTGGGCACCATTTTGGTATTATTCCTCCTTCCTCTTCACCTTCTTTATCCTTATTTTCTTCCTCCTTTAACTTTGACCAAAGCCATAGAGGAAGAGACCATGATGGAGGTGACCAGTGGGATAGAGATGATCACAGATCTCATTAGAATAGCAGAGACTAAGGGTGTTGGCAATAAAGGAAGGTCCACCATAGAGAATGAACGGACAACAAAGGGCAGCATCATAGGCATGATGGCCATCATAAGGGTCATGACTATGATGAGCCTTTGCTTGCAGCTAGAAATAGAAATATGCTAAACATTGTAGAGACCATAAGGATTCTAACAAGGCACATGAAAGACACATAAATTAGACAGTTGGACATGAACTGTATCCCCAAGTTTGAAGGGGGATATAATTCTAATCCACAAAACCATCTCCAAGCCTTTCATGATGTATGCACCTTACAGAATGTGGAGAATAAATGATAAAAACTAAAGTTATTTGGTAGGACACTCATCAAGAAGGCTAAAAGTTGGTACTAGTTCTTAGAACTAGAATCAATTACATGATGGAGTATGTTGCTTGAACTCTTCAATGACAAGTATCAAACATACTCTCAAGCATTTAATTTGAGGAAGCAAATCCAATAATGGAAGCAAGAAACACATGAATCCTTGGATACAGCTATGGGAAAATATTACTCATTATTGCATCGATGCCTAGGCCATGGCTTTTTTCAAAGGGAGCAGCTTCACCATATCATATATGGTCTTAGAACAAAAACAAGGAAAACTCTTGGGATCTATGCCCAAGGGAGGCTTTTATAACTAAGAGCCCATTAGATCCAAAGGTTGATTAAGAAAGTGGCTATAGAAAAAGATGAGTTGAGGAAAAGAGAAAGTGTAGAGGAACACAACTGGGATCCTTCCATTCATAAAAGGGAGGTTCAGTTTTGTGATAATGAGGAGGAGGCACTACTTGATGAAGTGGTATAATGCAAGACCTTGTTGATACAAAAATATATTTATGAAATATTGGCTAAGGTAGAAAAAATGTAGGAGTCTTTAGACAAAAAGTTCCAAGTTTCTCTTAGAATTGTAGAGGAGTCCAAAGTAGAAGGTAGCAATCTTAATTGAAGGAGAATGAAGGAAGCTAAACATGCCCATTAGCGGGGTAAGGGAAAAGATACTATTTTTGAAGAGGTTGTGAATTCCAAGATAGATGATGATGGTGGGTGTGACATGTGTCACTATGAGCATCTTATGGAATGTTATCTAGTTGTGTGGACTTGCAAGAATTTGGGGTGTACACTCTGAATCCTAGATTTGCGATAAGGTAAGAACCCAGGAAACTGCCTTATGCTCAAGGCAACTAGAAGCAATTCCACCAACAAGCCTACTATTCGAGTGGAGCTCCACCTCAACCTCATGAGCATTACTAGTAGTGACAACATTGACAGTCATGGGGAATGCCACCATCAAGGCAGCAATACCCTTACTAGCAGCCAGATCCATATGGGTACTATGTTTAGCTGCCCATTTCTCCATGTGACTCTTCTAGTCACACCTCATTCTAGAACCACTACTACCCTCTTGAGTATTATAGAGCACAATCTCTAAGAGGGGAATCCCCATTTCCATATTACCATTCTCATCCTTTTGCATATGTACCTCCACCCTTAAGTTAGTTGCCACCTACTCCATCCATGCAGGGTGAAATTCTAGCCTAGTTGTAGCAAAAAAATGCCACAAGGGTTGTTAACCTATAGCTGGCTTCCTAGCTGAGTGGTTGAGATAATAAAACTCAAAACACCCCCTTTTGCAAACTAACAATCCTACTAAGCCCTCATAGATACTTGTGACTCTTAATCCTACTTCTTCTTTATTACACCCCATCCAAAGCTAGTAGGTATGGTCATACGCTTATGATTTAGACATTATATGTGGAGTCCCGATGGATTTTTAGGGATGAGTTAATGCATTTTATATGTTATGAGGCTTTGTTTTTTATTATGATTATGACATATTTATATGCTTAACTAACGTGATTATGTACACTAGCGTTGTGTGATGTGTTAGACAAGTGATGTTGTTGGCAGAGGTGTGGGATTGGGGTACAAGAGCATTGATCTAGTATGTTTTATGCTTTATGTGTGATTTTAGCCTATAGGCATTTGTACTACAACACTATGTTGCATGATGTTTAGGTGTGGTTTTGGCATGTGAATGTGTAGAGCATATGATAAGGATCTCATAGGTTCAAATAGATTTTGATTTGGAGTCTCGATGTGTTTGTTACATAGTTTTAAAGTTTATGGTATTAGTTGTAGAAACGAAAAATGAAAATAATTTATGAAAATTGTTTTTGAAAAAATAATAATAAAGAATTTAAATGGAAAAAAAAATAGAAAAGTAAAAGTCACGTAAGTGTGCTACCTTGGTGTTGTCTTTTGTTTTATAACATAAGCATAAAAGTGAAACCTTGTTTTTTCAAGTTTAAGATCCACCACCTTTTTCTCTTCTCTTTTCCTCCTTTTTCTTCTATTTTTTCCTTTTTCTTTGTATTATGAGCCTTGTGGATGATCTTTACTTGCTTTGAACCTAGATTTGGGATTGCTACGGTCATATCTACATGGGTGTAGAACTTGTTGGGAGCAAAATGAAGTCTTGATGGATTTTTGAGGATTTTCTCCTTGTTTTGACCTTTTTGCCCCAACAATTTTAATTAGTGGGTTGTATTTATATTTTTGTGCTAGATTAGTGTATATGATCACGCAATGGGGGCATGTAAGACAAATAGCTCAAAGTCTAAGCTTAGGCATGTTATTTTGCATATTTTCCAAAATTGTACCATTTTGATTACCAATTGCTTATTCATATATATGGGATGTATGGGATGATGAGGACTCATGGAATATGATTTGTGATGTTGATGAGCCTCATATGATTGGAATATGCTATTTGTGGGGCCTATTAGGGCATGAACATTTTTGGGCATTCCAAATATTATTTGAATATTATTTTATTTATCAAAATTTGAACACACATAACTTTGCTTACAGGAGTCTAATGTAGGTAAAATTAGTGTCATTGGGATCATTGTGGAAAGTACTTTCTAATTGTAGGATTAGTTTTCTCTTTTGGCATATATCATTTTGAAGGTTATTATAGCTGTCATTTGTATGGAAGTACATGTCTTTTGAGAAATATGATATTGTTTTGTCATATCAAGGTCTTCATGTTGTCTTGTTACATCATGGAATGATTGTAATTATTAGGGGTGGATCTGTGTGGTTATGTTTGTTTGGGAGTGTTGTGCTTATGACATGTGTGTGCTTAAGCTAGTTGGATTGTGTATATGTTTTCATGATGATACTTGTGACTATCATTGGTGGGTGGTGTTAGCATGAGGGTATGGACTGGTTGGTGATGAGGCACCTTGGAGGTAGTATGGATTGACCCCCATTGTGATGCATCGATGAGGCTCCTATATTAGGCCTCAACTTACGATGAGAGAGCGTAGGTGTGTTTGTCCTTGTGGTTGGTTTGTGGCATAGGTGTGTTCATCCCTATCGCCAGTCCTCTAGAAGGCTAGTGGTTGTGGGTCACAGGTTGATAGACCCTAGTATCGGTTGGATAAATAAAAGACTAATAAAAGATCTATAGTAAATTGTTGTTATGAGTACTCATGACAATGTTTCACATGCTACACTAAGCATGGATATGCTAGCAACCACGTGGGCTATGTATGTGATAGTATTGGTTTGTGAGTCATACCATTTAGAATAGGTGTTTTGTTGGGATTATGATTGTGTGGATCGTGGACTATTTATGGTATATCATGGGTATGATGACATGGGCACAAGAGATGATGTTGGACTGTGGCTTTGTCTATGCTTGTATGATTGTTTGTTAGCTTTATGGATGATATGATGTGCGTTGTTTTGAGCATGTATGAGACTAATAGTGTTGTAGGTTGCCTTGTATGACACTCCTCTCCTCTAGTGTAGCACTTGTCGAACATCTAGCAGGGGAAGTGTAAAGGCTTTTCATTCTATTATGTACTAACTTTATTTCATTATAGGTGAAAGGTGCATGAGCCTAGATGAACATGAAGAGAGAGAGTAGAGGAGGAAAAATACTTCAATGCTTGGTTATATATTTTCATGTATAGTAGTGTGGACTAGGTGTCCTTATATGACACTCTTTGTGCTATACTCTTCTATATATAATGCTGAGGTTTATGTGTTTTTTTGTATTTTTGCAAAGTAGTGTATAGTTTGCTTAATGTAGAGACATGCATTTTTATGATGTGATATGTATGTTTAGTTTTTGGTATGGTAGGAAAGTTCTATATCATTTGACTTATTATCATGTATTCTACACATTATTGGTTCTACATATCATGCTTCCGTGTTAATGTTACTTGGTCCTAGGCATCACCTTGCCCTAGCTAGGGTAGGGTGTTACATTGTGGTATCGGAGCTAATTTACTTTGATGTTATATGATGGTGGGGCTACTCACCCATTTGTGTAATTTCATGTTACAGAGATGTACAATAGACGTGGTCATGATGCTGGTGGGGCCTGTAGACCAGAAGAAATTAATGATGGACAAGAGTAGCCTCCTCCAACATCTAGTAGTGGTCATGCAAATAGGCAACCGAAGCTTATAAAACAATTGTTATAAATCTTGTAATAGCATGTTGCAGCTAGTGATGCTCCTGCTCCTATTCCCATGATTAGGGAAGTGGGAAGTGGTAGTGGTAATGGAGGCTCAGGAGAATCAAATAGGTAGCTTATTAATAGGAAACTAGTGATGTAGTTTCCAAAATTGGGACCTCTGAAATTTGATGGCATTGAGGATCCCACTGTGGCTATAGAATGGTTGGAGGAATTATAAAAGGATTTTGATTTGATGGGCTGTTCATCGGCACAGTAGACTTGCTTGGCAATTTATCAATTGGTTGGTATTGCTTGGTGTTGGTGGACGACTGAAGAGTAGGCTAAGGGATGAACTGGTCATGAGGTGGCATGGGATGATTTTTTAGCATCTTTCATAGGTCATCATGTATCTACCTAATATGCATAGGTCAAGGAGGATGAGTTCTACCATTTGTATCAGGGTAGTTGATCTGTGGCAGAGTATGATGCCTGTTTCTCTGAGTTGAGTAGTTATGTACCCTAGATGCAGATAGATGCTCAAGCATGGACGAACAAGTTTGTTCAAGGTTTGAGACCATCTTTGAAGGATCATCTATTGTCTCTTAGATTAACTTCCTATGATGAAGCTATAGTAGTAGCCATGGATTTAGAGAGGAGTTAGCAGGAGGATACAACATGTAAAGAGAGGCGACAAGGGCAGAAGAGAGGATTGACATCTGGAAAGAGGCCTGGCCCCTCTAAGCAAGCTTGTGGCCATGAAGGAGAGTGCCCAACACTCACTCATGGTCTTATTATTGGAGCTAACTAAAATTGGTCCAAGGATATGCCAGCATCAAATTTACATAGATTCCTCCATGTAACCAAAGAGGTAGCTGCAGCAGTGGTTGAACTCCAAACTGAAGCAAATCATCAAAGAGGAGATCAAACAACTCCTCAAGGTGGGGTTCATTTGTCCCTTTATTGATAGTGAGTGGGTTAGCCCAATCATCATAGTGCTAAAGAAAGGTGGGAAATGGAGGGTCTGCATCGATTTTAAGTTGTTGAACATGGCAACATTCAAGGATCATTTTCCTTTATCATTTTTGGACTAGGTGTTGGACACCATTTCTAAGCATTGTTACTACAACTTTCTAGATGGTTGTAGTGATTATAACTGATGAGTGGCGAGGTACCCCTACACTCAACCATACGAAACGAGCGTCGCACGCGCGATCCCGTCGAACTCCGCAAATGAACTAGTTGTGGCACCTAGATAGTTAGCCTTAGGTCGCAGTTCACTGTCTTCCCACCTAGACTAGTTTTGCATATGTCACGTATGTTTTAGCCTAGATGAGGTGTATGATGTGTCCTAATTCTATCGCTACTCCTGAAGGCAGTGGAAAATAATATTAACTAATCTAAGCTACGAGGAAAAGGGTAAGAAAATCTAATCTAGCCTAAGTGCGACAAGCAACCGATTCCTTGATCAACCGTACACATCTTGGACTTC